>CM025623.2:1674702-1688012 GCA_014621495.2 Entosphenus tridentatus | reverse complement strand
CGCACACACACACGCACACACACGCACACACGCATACAAACGCACACGCACACACACGCACACACACGTACACACACACGCACGCACACACACGCACACACACACACGCTGAAAGAATCACAGTCGGCGCTATTAAATATGTGTGAACGCATTGGGCGGCGGTGCTCGTGCGAAGAGGACCCGCGTCAGTTTCCATAACGTGGGAGGCAAGCAAGAAACACCCCCCCCCTACCACCACCAACAACAACAAACCCTTCCGTAAATGATTCCTCCCTTCATCAGCCACATCCTGACAGACGGAAGGGCATTCAGCAGAAGGCGTCGTAAACGCGCACGTGGAGAGAGAGAGAGATGGGGGGAGGGGGGTGATGGAGAGATACCGAAGCCAGGACTGCAGAGGCTTTCAAGATCGGGCGGTGAGGGTGTGGCAACTGCCCCCCGTCGTCGGCTCCTTCTTCACCAACTCCCAGTTACGTCGGAGAGCGAAAAAAAAAAGATCGGAGATGAAAAATAAATAAATAACGTGCGGCACAAAAAACGCGGCTCCGTAAATACGTCGTGGATCGCGTCTCGGTGTCCATATCGCACCTGCAGGCTGCCTTTGCATCGTCGTATTTTATACCGATTGCCTCCGCGTCGCTCGGCTTAGAGAGAGGGGGTGGGGTTACATAAAGCCCAGTTAAAAAAAAAAACTTTTACGAAATGATGACCGAAGCAAAGTGCCGAATACACCGAGCATCTTATTGTTTCCACTGATCGTAAAAAAAAAAGAGAGAGGCAACGAATCGCCCTTTGTGGAGCAAACCTCTTAAACAGCGTGCGTTGCCTTGTTGCGGAACAGTGCGCAAGTAACCCGTCACCTCCGATGAGCACGGTTGGCTACGTACGGTGCGAAAGAAGTTCAACACACGTACAGATGTGTCACCTGGTTACCCTTCACGGGTCGGTATTCGGTAACCACGACGCAGAGCGCACTGGAGTCTGAGTCACGATACGTGACACAATTCAGAAGCTGACGTTCAAATTGAAACGGTACTGCACCTCAAAACACTGAACAGATCGCATGGAAACGCCATCATCACCATGGATACACTGTCATCACCATGGATACCATCATCACCATGGATCATCATCACCATGGATACCATCATCATCATGGATACACCGTCATTACCTTGGATACACCATCATCATGGATACACCGTCATTACCTTGGATACACCATCATCATGGATACACCGTCATCACCATGGATACACCATTATCACCATGGATACCATTATCATCATGGAAACACCATCATCATCATGGATACACCACCATCATGATGGATACATCATCATCACCATCGCTGCGTAGGTAAAGGTGTAACACAAACGTATACAGGGGGACTGAGCCCAAACAAGTAACTCACCTACACAGGAACAGTGAAGGACATCACGAGAATAACTTTATACAGCGCCTTTCATCTTCAAAGAGTGCCATATGGGGGATGGGGGGTGGGTAAAGAGGTCGTTCAATGAAGAAAGCAAAAATGCTTTCCGAATTATGAACTGCTATTAGGCTGTGCTTAAAGGTCCCAATCTAACCGGGCTCATTGACAGTCTTTGACAGAGAGTTCCACAGTCCATAGCACGTGATGGGTGAGGCACATCCCACATGGTTCCTTGGGATTTGGCTCGCACCTTGAGCCTGACCTTGAACTTAACCCTGACCCCAAATGTATGGATCGTGTACGGTTGGTAATGACAGTACTCACAGCCTCCACAGAATGCATCACCATGGCCAGCACCATCGCCAACGCCACCAGCAGTCGCCTGCGCGGGGAGCGAACACGCAGCACGCACCTCGCATGAATGCAGGACAGAGAGCACGTGCCACTTATCGATGCAGAGCGGGACATGCTGTCATACCACATGTCAACACAGGAAACACACAGACACACAGCACGTGTCAAGTATCGACGAAGGTTACATTCAGCACGTGCCAGGCATCGATACCAAACGCGGCGCGTACCCACGCGTCAATGCAGGACAACGGAGATACGCCTACAAAAACGCACTTGCGCATACCGCATATCGATACAGAACACGGAGCATATACCAAAGCGGGATACGCAGAATACATTTCACGTCAGTATAGGACACAACACATACCACAAACCAATACAGAGCATCGCGAATACCACATCTCGGTACAGGGACACAGAGTACGCACACACCACATGTGAATACAGGATACAGCACGTGCCACACACGAATCAATACAGGCCAAACAGGATAGGCATGAAGTTGTAATCGACAGCAAAACAGGATCTGGGGATCAACGTTGCACATTCATTACGCACAGACCAACGACCATTTACGCGGGGTACAGCAGATGCATCAGTAGAGGAAATTCTGCCCATGACGTCGATATGACACACGGCAAATGAAATGGATGTCGCGTGAATACACTCACGTACTCACGGAGGACACACAACACAGGTGGACAGTGGAGAGCACGTGTCAACTCGCATCCACAGCACACACACGCAGAATGCGTATACATATGCACATAGTACATACAGTACTTATGTAAATTCTGTAATGTTATACATGAAGGATAAAACAATATATAACTTGTACTGATATATTGCACTCATACAGGGCATCCAGTAGATGGATCAATGCAGGACACGGTACAGTATATATAGACTGTATCCCAATAGAGAACACACACACAGGACATACGCATTACCGTATTGATATGGAGCACATCGCATAGCATATTGCAAAGTCACATGACAGTGAATGTATTGAATACACAAACTGAGGCCGTAGTCACGGCTGCCCACGCACACAGACCTCATCCTCTGGCCCACAATATTCTAAGGCATGCACGTGGGGAGGAGGATGAGGAGTGGCGGTGATGACTGCAATTGATTTGGGGACGGTAGGAATGAGCGATGTGGTGGTGGTGGTGACGATGGTGATGTCTGTGCATCGATACAGCAGCAGAGGTTTATTTTGTTGATGATGTCGAGTGGGAAGAGTTGGTGATTAAGATAATGAAGTTGATGATTATGATGATTGATAGCCGGGCCTATTTCTGACATAGAAGATGATGATGATTAACAGTCAGTTTTGATGATGGTGGTGATATTACAAATCTTGCAGGAATGTTTTGCTGCTGCTTATGATGACGATAATCATGACGAACGCTGCTGACTATATATGTCGAGTACAATATGAAGAGATAATGATGATAATTAGCATAATAAAGTATGCTGCTGCTGATTATAAATAAAGTATTATAAGAGGGGCTGGTGATGAATATCTGTTAAGAAAGTTTGATGATGCTTATCGGTTCAGGAGATTCGCTGCTGCTGATGACGATGACGACGACGATACTGTCGGTGCTGACGATTCTGCTCACCTTGCATCTCCCATACCGACTCCGCGATGGACCTGATCCAAAGTGGCACAAAGTCGGAACTTCCGAAAAATGACAAAATAAATAAAATAAAGCAAGGGCCCCTTGGGCTCGCTCGGCTCGCGGGGATTAAACCCCGAGGCTCGAAGAAGCTCACGCACGGCGCTCACGACCACCACCACCAACTCCACTCACTCCCCGCGCCGCCAGGGAGGGGATGAGGAGGAGGAGGGAGGGAGGGAGGCTGGATGCGGAGGAGAGAGGGGAGAGTGAAGTGGTGCCAGCGTGCACACACGCGGGCTCGGAGCGGGGATGGGGTTGGTTGAGGGCGGTTCATCCGAGGCGCCGCCTCTCCCCTACGCAGCCGCGGCATCCTCAGCAGAAGCGCTCCCTCGATCGCTCCCGGCAGACCGAACACCCAGTTCGAGCCCGGGCAAGCGCTCGCTGTGCCGCGCACTCATAGCACGCGAATTATAACAACAACAACAACGACACATTGACAGGTAGATGCTAAGTGGCGGTGACGTCACCGCGGAGCTTGTGCCACGTGAAGTGTCGAAGGGCCGCTGTTTTGACAGGAGGTGGGTCACGGGACAGACCCAGGTGCCATGCGTTGACGGAGGTGACCGGCAGATGCACCACCTGTGCTCCCCGTTGTGTCGACGAGTGGAAGCGCTCGACCATCCGCTCGTTGTTGTGAGCGTCGCTCATCCGCCCTCGGTTGTTGTTGGAGGGCGACTGCCTCCAACTGCCCAGCAGCAGCAGCAGTGTCCTTCACGAGCCTCCTCCTCCACAGAGGCCGATCTTGACACCGCTGGTATCGGTTTAGCAATCAGTGCGCTACCCCTTCTTAAAAATTTGGAACCACCAGGTCATCGTTCCAGTCCCGTGGAACCCGTTCTGTAGACCACCAGATGGTCGTAATGATGTCATATAGGGCAATCTTGATTTGAAGCTTTCGTGACTGCAGGAATCCATACTCTTTGGTTTTTTAGGTAAAGTCACGTAGGTAGAAAAATACAATAAAACATAAAATAATATTTCGATTTAAAGCTTTCGTGACTGCAGGGATTCATCTTCTTGGTTCTTTCGGTAAAGTCACGTAGAAGGGAAATAATAAAATAATAAAAATGAAACATAATAAAATACAATTCTCACAATAATAAAATAATAAAAATAAAACATAATAAAATACTTAATAATAATAAAATAATACAAATAAAACATTATAAAATACTGTGGATTGGTGTGAGAATTGTCTATTATTATGTTTTATTTTTATTATTTTATTATTTCCCTTCTACGTGACTTTACCGAAAGAACGAAGAAGAAAAAATAATATATCACGACGTTTCGATCGCAACACAAGTGGTCGTCCTCAGGCGGAAAAAAACAATCCAGCATTGGAACTGCTGAACCAGGAAGAAACTCAGCGAGAGAGCCGTTACAACAAGACGTTATATACGTGGCGACGGGCAAGCAGGCGGGGTCTGAGCCGGAAAGGAATTCCATCCCCGCACGCAAGCACGTCAGTTGTGTCAATGGGGGAGATTAGGGAGCCTGCAGCACACAATCGCCAACCTACCTCAGCAGTTTGGCTTGGGAGGTCAACTCTTTCCAACACTTTCAAAGAGTCTCAGGCCCTGCATCGCTGTTTGCACTTCCACAAAACAGATGGCGCATTAGGCCGGGCCACTCGCAGAGAGCGGCGATTTCCTCCGATATTTGAGGCACAGCAGCTCCAGCGGTCGTGAGCCGCCCCCTTTACCTTGACCCGCGGTGCTGTTGGAGCTGAAGGGGGTCAGAGGTCGGGCGGTTATTGGTGTGGTGCTAAAAAAAAACTTTTTAGATGTAATTAATGTGAGGCGGTATGTGGGACACACACACACACAGGTGCATGTTCGAGAGCTTAATTCGAATCATTACTGTTACGTGGGACATACACGTACGCACCTACGATTTGCACGGTTGGCTACGTACGGTGCGAAAGAAGTGCACACGCACGTACGTACGGCCGCACACGCGTCCACGTGATTCCGATGCCGAAGCACTCTGCGGGTCACGTGGGACGGGTTCGGCGGACGCCCACGGGCGCGAAGAGGACTCAACGTACTCTTTGGTTCTTTCGGTAAAGTCACGTGGAAAATGTAATACAATAATAATAGAATACGACGTTTCAGTTTAACACGTAGACTTTCGCGACCAATATTATTCATAATCAACGTTTTTGGGTTTAGATCGCGTTATTTATAAATGTGTCGTAACCCTCCACCACCCGACACGGCCAATCAGTAAAAAAGTGTCACGTTGACAAAAGACAAATAGTTCACTGCTTTAGCCCACCGGTATGTTGAAGCGTGAAACCACAACATTGATTATGAATACGAGGTTTCGATTGCAACACAAGCAACCGTCATCAGGTAAGAATGAATGAGAAAACCAAACACAGTAAACTTAGAAATATAATGCGATACAACACAGAGAGAGTCGTCTAACACAAACAGGGCTCACGAACTTCGCGACCGCATTGGAACGGAGGAGATGGGTCATCGATGGTTGTCCGTGGTGTAGAACGCCACCGAAGGTTTTGCTGAAATTGTTGCAATGAAGTTTTTGTGTTCGTTTTGTTTCGTGTCCGTGGCACGCCACGAGACGGGGAGTCGAGTCTGGAGCAAGAGGTTCTTCTTCTGTGGGTGCGAGATGTCCTTTCTGAGAACCGAAGTTGTTGCAGGCTGCGGTGAAGGTGTAAGCACCACGCCGGTCGTGAATGTCACGCGTGAAAACTGATCATGGGAAAGGAAAGGGAGCAGAGACAAAAAGATGGGAAACAATTTTAACGGGATGGAACAGGCATGGAAGCACAATAGCCAAGGGAAGTGAAGGATGAAGACAGCTTTAAGCTGAGAGTGGCTTTTTCCCTCTCTCAAAAAAGATTACCGGGAAAGGGCAGGCAAGCCGGCACGGAAATCCCCAAGACAGAGAAAGCAGGGCTCGACACTAGCAGGAAGTCAGGGAGCATTGCCGGTGGTACATATGTTCATGGTGGTGGTAAGCATATTGGTAATGACGGTGGTGAGCATCTTACATATGAGTATATTAGTGGTGGTGGTGAGTATATTCGTTTTGGTGGTATGTTAATGATGGTGGTGAGGTGTTGGTGGATGTGTTTTTATACCAGTGGGAGTAAACCGGAGCACCCGGAGAAACCCCGCGCGCGCGAGGGGGAAACGCTCTATCCCCGTACAGATGGAACCAGGTGGATATTAGTTCACTTGCTGTGCTGCCTTTATATACAGATATTGCCCGTTTAGCCTGCATAGACCATCGGGGCAAGTGCTGTTCGAGTGTAGCACGAATATAAAGACTGGCACAGGACAAGACGAAAGCGTGGTGTGGCTACTATCACGCCCGGCCGCCTTTGTCTCTCCAGCGCTGATGTTTACACACCGCACCAGGTTCTCATTTCAGATCAGATTCGCTCAAGTGCGGCAGCGCGACTGCGGGATGGTGACGACGTGGGGAGTCCTTCATCCAGCAGTGGATCGATCAGGGCTGCTGCTGGTGGTGATGTATGACTGCAGTGTAAATCCTCTCTTAAAGCCTCACCTCTTCGCCCCTCCATGTAACCCCCCCCCACCCTTTCATATCGCTGTGGTGACGAGATGTTAACTACCTCGCCTGGTATACAGGAGGTCGTGGGTTCGATCCCGACCCTGACGTCTGCTGTAAATATTCGGAGTTTGCGTCTCTCTCTCTCATCATAATGACGGTGGCTAGGAGGTGTTAACTACCTCGCCTGGTATACAGGAGGTCGTGAGTTCAATCCCGACCCTGACGCCTGCTGCTGTATATTTTGAGTTTGCGTCTCTTTCTCCCCGCGGTCGCGTGGATTTTTCTCCGGGTCCTCCGGGTTTTACCCTTCACATTTAGAATCAACATCACCACGCGTTTCGAGTATTTGGCCGCTATACATTTCCCACGCACAAGCCGCTTCGTTGAGCTCTCATTTGTGATGTCCAGGTGGCTTCTGAAAAGGAGTTACACAGCTCAGTGGACCGTACCTGGTAAAATAAAAATAGTTTCTAGTTTGAGTTTATAACCCCCACGCACACCTCCATCCTGGTCACCCATTCCCCATCCCTTGCACACCCCCGTCATCTAAACAATGTATTTATTTATCCAGTTGCTTGATTATGCTCAGCGCCACGACCAAAGGTGTTGATTAAACATAAAGTAAGGCCATGCTACTAAAAGGTGTTTATTGTTCACCTACATCTGACATTGCCAATCCACTGCCCAGATGCGGGCCTCTCAATCTCGTGCCAGCCACGGTGATTGTTTGACCATACTTCACCACGTCGGACAGGACGGGATGGTGAACATATCGGTGCAGATATCATTCGCCACTGATGTTAGCCGTGACGAGGAATCGAACTCGGGTGGCCTTGGTTCGTAGCTCGGCGCTCGAACTCCCGTGTGCCGCACTGCTCTAAAACCCCACAAATCCTACCACGTGATATCATCATCAGCAGACATGCTCGATCCACTGCTGGAGGAAGACGTCCTATCGCCACCCCCTCGCGATCCTGCGTTGTGACAATCACCCCAGCACCGTACACGTCGCAAGCGCTCAACTGCCGTGGCTGCCGCTCCGCGATCGCGATGAATATTTTTTTCTGTGTTCGTACCCTGCCGCAATCAGAGCGATGATACCGCCTCTAGCGTCTGCTGTTGGTCACTTCGCCGCACTTGACACGGGAAATTCAGAAAGCGGCCACTGCCGTCAGATGGATTTAGCCTTGTTAGCCCTTGTCCGTGGCAGCGAGGTGACCAGGAGCTCAGCAGCAATGTTGTCAATCGTTGTTCATTGCACAGCTCACGCCGAAACCCATCGACTCGGATGTGTTTTGCACGAGAGCACCGAGCAAAAGATCATGGATCGTGCGCGTGCGATGACGCAGGTCCATGATCCATCACCTGACCGTCGGGGTTAGTGGATCACTGAAATGATCACATGCGTCTGTAGGGCAAGGGGGCTGTTCGCAGGCAGCAGTACAGCAAGTAGTTAGCAGTACAGCAAGTAGAGTGGTTATTTCTACAGGCTGGTATTATAGAACGAGTCAATCTCTATGCCAAGCGATGCTGATTGTTCACAAAGCGGCACACGTGTTATCCACGTACGACCCGCATGTACACAGCGCGCAACATCACAGCCAGTGCCCTGTGGGGGTTCTTTGACCATACTTCACCATGCTGGACAATGCGGGCTGGATGAAGGGGTAGGGGGTGCGCCGGCCAGGATCGATTCAAATACCGCCGTCCGCTGTTGTTCGCCTTGGCCGGGAATAGATTGATTCCCGTTATCCGGATCAAAATGACAGAAACGCTAACCACTGCACCACCGCTCCCCAAGGTCACGTGAGGCATGCACCCTTTATGTAAACCAGGGAGCCCAAGTTCCCAATACCGTGCACGTATCAATAAAATCGCATGTCCAATAACACCAGCCTTGGAAAGGAAGCGACCGATAATAGTGACCTTACCACTGTGACACCGCTCATCATGATGGGCGAACACGTGACTTCTGAAACACAATAATAATTTGCGCAGGGAAGTCTCACCGAGCCTCAAGAGTTATATATATTGTATGTGTGTATTTTTTTTCCCTCAAGGATGAGAGGTTGGATGTTTGGCAACGCCATGAATCTTTGGTAGTTTCCACGCGCACAAAACTCACGCACACACGCGGTGTGAAGTGTCAGATCTCTCAAATCCCTTTCGACTGGCTGTTAGAGAGGTTTCCTCGTAAGCGTGCAGGCTTGGCCAATGCCCATCATAAGCAATTGTAAAAAAACGATCTATAGCCTTTTAACAGACTGTTATTGCAGGTGCTGTTTGCGAGTAGCACCTAGGGAGGCCGGCACGGCAAACAAGAGCGTGGATGGACAACATCACGCCCGGCCGCCTTTGTCTCTCCAGTGGCGATGTTTACTACACACCGCACCAGGTACTCATTTGAGGCCGAGTCGACCTAGGGGAGGCCCAGGACCGGTTTCAGATAATCGCCACCGGTGTTGGCCGTGAGCGGGAATGAACCCGGGTCGCTACACCACACAGACAACAACACAACACACAGACAACAACCCAACACACAGACAACAATACACGACAACAACACACAGACAACAACACACAGACAACAACACGCGCGCGCGCACTACGGCGCAACACCCATTCTGAACACGAGCGCCGAGCCTTGTCCACAGCCCCTGTGGATGCCAAGTCACCCCCCACCCACCCACCCCCGCTGCGCTGCGCGACAGTCCGTGGGCCGAGTGCGCGCACTGCGTTCCGAGGACACGTGGAGCCGCGCTCGCTGACCCTGCCTCCCTCCCTCGCTCCCTCCCTCCCATCCCTGGCGGACACCTCCTCCCCTCTCCCCTCCCTACTCCCGCTCCTCTCGGAGCCGCCCTTCCCTCCCCTCCACCCCCGCCACCCTCGCCACCCCTTCCCCCCCCAGTTCATCCCGGAGCCGTCCACCCTGGCCGCCCGTCTGCCTCCTCGCTTTGTGCATCGCTCCGTCCGCCCTCTGCGCGCGTCCATCGGCCGTCGTCCGTCCGAGGCGTCCATCCCTTCGAGCCCCTCCGCTCCCGGGCGCCCCGCGCTCGATTCCGCGCGGCCATGCGGCCATCGGGAGCGCTTCAGGCGCCGTTGGTGCTGCTCGTTCTTCTCGCCCTGTTACGCGGCTGCCTTGGAAAGGTGAGGGATATCTCTCCCCCACCACGCACCCACCCACCCGCCCCACCCTTCCTCACCATCCAGGGTCCCAGGTCCCCTCTCTAGCCCAGGTTCCCCCCTTTGCCTGCGAGTCGTGCAACCCCCGATGTGCCTGCGTCGCGTCTCCTGAATCGTCTCGTGGGTCATCTCGTGGGTCGCGTGTCAAACCGTCATTGTCGTGTCCTCTGCAACATCTCTCCCGTGCGTTCCGGGGACCAGGTCTCCTGCAGGGCTCTGATATCCCGTGTCAGATGTCGTTGCCCTGTCCCAGGTCCCCCCCCTCCCAATCCGCTTGCCTCTTCCGCATCGCGTCCTTGCTTACTCATGTTGCTGCTCATCACCACCACCACCTCTGGACTCGATCTCCCACCGCAGCCTGCCAGAATCTCGTCTCGTTCTAACTTCCCTTGGAGCAGGGATCATTCAGACCTTGCACGGAACCCCGAGACCAGTTCCACTTGCCCTGTGACCCTGAGATCCACGTCTCTGGATTCCCCGAGCTCGTGTTAATTGCACGTGCTGGCGACAAACGCGCCGCTGGTGATGAATGTGGCTGTTGTGGCGTTGCCCTGTGGGGGAGCGGTGGCGCAGCGGTTAGCGCTAAGCTGCGTTACGAACCCAGCGACCCGGGTTCGATTCCCGCTCACGGCCTACACCGGTGACGATTACCTGAACCGGTCCTGGGCCTCCCCTAGGTCGACTCAGCCTCAAATGAGTACCGGGTGCGATGCGTAAACATCGTCACTGGGGAGACAAAGGCGGCCGGGCGTGGTGTTGTCCACCCACCCCCTCGTTTGCCGTGCCGGCCTCCATATGTGCTACTCGCAAACAGCACTTGCAATAACAGTCTGATTAAAGGCTATACGGGGGATCTTTGTCTTTGCTGTGTATCATTGCGCTGTACATGGCGCTGTGTGTGTAATACGTGTATGTAAATACGTGTGTATATGTGTGTGTGTAATACGCGTGTGTATGTGTGTGTGTGTAAAAACGCGTGTATATGTGTGTATGTAAATACGTGTGTGTATGTGTGTGTAAATACGTGTGTATGTGTGTGTATGTAAATACGTGTGTATATGTGTATGTAAATACGTGTGTATGTGTGTGTAATACGTGTGTTTGTGTGTATGTAAATACGTGTGTATATGTGTGTGTGTGTGTGTATGTGTGTGTGTATGTAAATACGTGTGTATGTGTGTGTAATACGTGTGTGTATGTGTGTGTATGTAAATATGTGTATACATGTGTGTGTAATACGTGTGTGTATGTGTGTGTATGTGTGTGTAACATGTGCTCTACATTCTTATGTCCGTGCGCGTTGCGTTCGACGCTTCGTGAATTTGGCGTTGCTGTTGGCGAGTTTCTGCGTGAAGTTGTGTGAACCTTGTTCGCATGCTGTGTACATGTTGTTTCAATTAACGTCATGGGCACCTCGGGTGCAGTGTTGTGGTTTCTGTTGTACGACCTCGCGTGCGTTTGTGTGATGGTGCCGACTCTTGTGTCCGAGTTCCGATGCGTGTAAATGTGCGTATTCATATAAAAAAGTATGTATGTGTCAACGTGTTTATTGATACGAGTTTGTGTCAACACGTGTGTGTGTGTGAATACATGTGTATGGGCATATATGGATACGGTCATGTATACGTGTGTGTGAATGTGTATATGTGTGTATTCATATGTATTTACACGTGTATGAATACATATGCGCGTGTATGTAAATACGTGTGTGTATGTGTGTGTAAAAACGTGTGTGTATGTGTAGATACGTGTGTATGTGTGAGTGTGTTTAAATACGTGTGTATGTGTGTTTAAATACGTGTATATGTGTGTGTAAATATGTGTATGTACGTAGGTATGTGAGTAAATACGTGTGTGTGTGTAGATACGTGTGTACGTGTGTCTAAATACGTGTGTATGTGTGCGTGTGTCTAAATACATGTGTGTGTGTAAATTGATAGGTGTGTGTATGTGTGTGTGAGATGACGCGCGGCCGGGCGTGGTCCTGGCCACCCACCACCTCGAGTCCCGTACCCACCCTTCATAGGTGCTCGCTAGCAGCACTTGCCTCAAAAGTACGTGAAGGCTATATGGGGTGATCTTTGTCTTTGTATAACCGCATTCGCTCGCACCACTCGAACACGCGTGTGTGGCGTGTACGTTGGTTGGCACGTGTCTGTGTGCACGCGTACGTCTTACGCTCTTATTGCATTGGCAGTGGATGAGCGGCGACACGTGTGGTTGTCATGCAGACGTACGCGCACGTGTTCAACTCGTTCAGTACGACCGGTTTGAAGCGTTGTCGCGGATGGGTTACTTGGGCACCCTGAAACTCTGCCACCCAGGGTTCGATTCCTCGCCTGGCCCCGTCTTCACCATTGACCAAATCGATCTGTGCGTGAGTCACTCTCTGTCGACGTTGGCTCGTGACCCTTTTTGTGTTGTTCCGTTCTGTTCTGTGATGTCTCTGCTATCGTAGCCCGGCGGTCTCCCTCCCCAAGAGAGTAGTGCAGCCTCCATGTGCTCCCACCTCTATGTTTACAGCCCCCCCCCCCCTGTTTAATCGAACAGCTGCTGAATGAGGCCGCCGCGATGAATAATTGACCATACTTCACCACGCCGGTGCAGTGGCCTGGGATGAGTGCAGAGTGGTTTTGCTGCACCGCTCGAACGCCGCCTCCACTCTCTGCCTGTGTCTCGCACATTGCCTGGACAATCATCTCCAGGCAGGCTCAACTCCCTCCTGCTTAGCTCCCGAGATGTTGCGAGGCCCGGGGCACACTGCGGTGGACTTGCTCGCTCATCACATCTCGGAAGCTAAGCAGGGCTCAGCCCGGATGACGCTCGGAGACAGACGACCACCACCACCACCACCACCCACGCATTGCGCATGGGGGGCGTGGGCCACGCGGTCACGAAGCGAACCCAGTCGCTGTGCTCGCCTCTCTGCTCCGGCGTCGACGCCGCTTTGGTCAAATCACCCCCACGGGCGTCGAGGGGCACTCATCCAGCAGTGGAGTTGACACAAGGGCGCCGGTGCGTGTCAGAGATGTGGTCACGATGATGATGCTCACGTTCAAGTATTTATAGGATTAATGGAGTTGAACGAAACTGTGCAAAAT
>CM025623.2:1644874-1655376 GCA_014621495.2 Entosphenus tridentatus | reverse complement strand
CTGGCACTGCGTCCACCTACTTTCGCTTGCAGGCGTGCAGCGCAGCGCTGGGATCTCCTGCGTCTCACGGCACCACTGCGTGGCGAGGGGGCAACGGGGTCGCGCTGGGGTTCTCGCGCGCCCGTCTGGCTCGGGGACTGCGCGCGCGTTACCCTGCCAGGACTTTGTTTTTTCTTTCTCCTTCCGTGGCACTTGAGGGTGGCGTGGGTCGTGGTGATCGGCGATTGTCCCCGCTCTAATCCGCCTTTTCATTTTGCCCAGACGAACGATCGTTAATGGTGTGTACGTGCAGATTTTTTCGGGTTGCATTTTTGGCCCCCTTTTTTTGGGGGGGGGGGGGCGGGGGCGGAAGGAGCGCGAGTCCCATCGCTCCGACTGAAGTTGGCTTTGTGGGCGGCTGCCCACCCCTGCCCTGCCCTTCCCTTGCCCTCCCCTGCCCTTCCCTGCCCTTTCCTGCCACCCCTTCCCTCCCCTGCACTCCCCCTTGCTCGTCTACTCAGATCAACATTCTCACCAAGGGCCTCCAGATCTAAGTGGAAAAGGTGCCTTTGAATGGCCACTCTCAGACCAGGGAAGCTGCCGTGCTGTGATCGTTATCGCACTAGACTTGGAATCCAGGGGTCACCTGTTCTATTCGTTATCATGGCATGGAGATGAAAACAAATGGGCGCATTTCATGAATCCCACCGCCTCTGTCCAGGTAGGAGTAAGGAGTATCAATGGTTCCACCAGTGTTAGTCTATCGGCAGGCCCTGTGTGTGTAAAGTGTGACGTCTGGTCAGCGTGTAGGCTGTCATGCTCTCTGGAGCCGGCCCTCTAGAGCTCCCTCTAGTGGAGGCACTTCCACCAGCAGTGGTGTAAGCAAGAAATTGCAGGGCTGCACCTTTACCTTTTTTGCTTACCAGAGTGGCCATTGACATCAGCTCCGATCTACTGCTGGATGAAGCCGCGTCCAAGCCCCGTGGTTCTCGCGACGCGACAAAGCCCGATGTAATCGCGGGTGATTAAACGAGGGCCGTCAGTGGCACTGGCATTGTGAACCCCCATCCGGGGCAGAAGCCCGTGTACAGCCGTTGGCTGGCACGGCGGTGACCCAAACCCCCATCTGTTTGCAGACTCCACGGTCCATCCCGCGGACACGGATGACTGTCCGGTGCTTATTACCGAAACAGCGAGAATGTACGAACGTGGGAATTCGTCCTCCCATCCACTCCACCCCGAAAAAAAGCCTGGAATGTGTATGGGGGGCCAATTGTTCCGCAAAATGCGGGAAAGGTAACAAATGTGCGTGTGTTGTGTTGCTGTTCCGGACGCGGCCGTCGTTATCGGTGTGGCCTCGTTGGTGCCGTGCGGCAGGTCGCCGTGGCCTCTGGCCGAGATGGGCAGCTCATGCAGCCCTTGGGAGATTAAAGGGAAATGCACAAATTCACGACGATTCACGCGAATGTAAAGACAGCCAAAGGTCCATTTCTATTTGGTATTTTTGTTCGTTGTATTTTACTGGATAAGGCCCACTCGAGCTGCGTAGCTCGTTTCGAGAAGCGGCCTGGCCACAAATGATAGTCCAAACGAAGTGGTTTATAGCGTGGATATTTATTGCAGCCAAAAAACGTTTAACTCACGTCGATTTTAAATGGGGAGGAGAAAAACCCCACGGGAAGAACACGCAAACTCCAAATATACAGGCGTCATGGTTGAGATTTAACCCACGACCTCCTGTATGCCAGGCGAGGTCATTCACATCTCGACATCGCGGCGAGATGCTAGGACAACACGGTAGCGTCGGGAATGTCTACCACTATTCAAACACCAATTAAGTCGTTACACGCTGCAAGCGCCTGATGACTGGTAAAGACATCCCGCGTGACAGGGTGCTTAGTTCAATCTCGATATATATCTCGTGTGCGTGTGTGCATTTGAACAAACGTATCCCCTATGAAGTGGCGAAGTCTGGTTCTGATTAGGAGAGAGAAGTTGTTTATGTATGTGTGGGTGTCCCTGTGACGCACGGAGTGCTGACTCAAGTTAAGATGGAAATCTCCTGTGTGTGTGTGTGCATCTGTCTTTGCGCTTGTGTGCGGAGCGGTGGCGCAACGGTTAGCGTGCAGCGCTACGAACCCGGCGACCCGAGTTCGATTCCCGCACACGGCCAACACCAGTGACGATTATAATGAAGCGGTTATGGGCCTCCCCTAGGTCGACTCAGCTTCAAATTAGTACCTGGTGCGATGTGTAAACATCGCCACTGGGGAGACAAAGGCGGCCGGGCGTGGTGCTGGCCCCCCCACCCCCTCGCGTGCCGTGCCGGCCTTCATAGGTGCTACTCGCTAACAGCACTTGCTTCTACAGCCTGCTAAAGGCGACATCTTTGTGTGTGCCCCGTGTGATGTGGAGAGATCTGCTTCACATTTCGATCAAGGACCTCGATGCGAAACAGAACTCACTGCCGCCAAGAGGTGAGCACCGACCCACGAATCACTTGAGCAGGGAGTCGCGTTTACTTTCGGCTGTGAGCGTGCGCGAACATTTCGAACTCGGCGCTTCTCCCGCAGTAAGGGGGGAACCAGATTTCCGGTGGAGGACAAGTGATCTCACTCCCCCCATCCTTGTTTTGTAATTTAAAATGTAAGTTGCATTCCGGTTGTGCCGTCGTGTTACGACGCGTGGCGCCGCACTTCCCGCAGAGCGATGCGCCGCCACACGTCAACCCGGCACACAGAAGCGGATATCGTAGAGCTTCTGCTGAGATTCCTGCAAGAGATCGCTCTCAACCTCTCCCCAACCTCCCCCCTTTAGTCGACTGTGGATCTCTGTAGCAGTCAGAGAGGGACAGGAATCCGTCGGGTCACCACTCAGGACCGGGAATTTCACCAAAACGCCGGGATCCTCCGTTGTGCCGCGTTCCTCGGCGGCACGGGGCCCTCCGCTCACTTCTGTCTTTGCCACGATCCCTCGTCGCACGGTGGACTTTTCATTCTCCTGCGTTTTCAATCCGTTAGCTGTGATCGAGTAAATTGCTGCCAGCAGGGCGCTAATTGGGTGTTGATGTGGGACAACTTGGACACAGCCCGCTTGCAAAGAATGCTGTGAAGTGACGCTCCCACCAACTTGAGAAGCCCAGAATGGAATAATTCATTGTACGTCTTCTCAGTTACTTGCGGCCGCCGTTTGTGAACGTAGCAAGCGACAGCTGACACCAACACCGCTTTCATGCCTCTCGATTCCCCGCCCGCCCGCCCACCCGCCCGCCCCCACCATGTTCATATTTTCAGAAACAACTCTAGCTGGCTGCCAAAGTCGGGCGGCAGGGAGTCCAAATTCCCCGGGACGATGATTCCGCCTCTCACGATGGCGGTCCGAATCCTGCGTCGTTATTATTCGGGCTGACCAGAGACATTCTTCAGTCGGGGGAGGGGGGGAGCTGGACAGAACCTGGCCAAACTCACACGGAAACTCCGTCAACTTGAAACCGCGTGGTGGAAATGCCGCTTTCTGACGTAATCAACTGTAGCTGTCCGTCAGCTCAAGTTCCAGGAGAAGTCGGGCCAACTGGAGTCAACTTCACTCGAGTTGGCCGTCGACGGACGTGAAGTGCAAGCGATGGAGAGGCCACTGTGGATATTGCGCCAGGCTAGGTGCACTTTGAGGGTCACGTGGAGTTGCGAAGGCTCGTTGGCAGGTCACCGTCGGACAGACCAGAGTGCTGTGGGTTCACTGCCTAGGGCTGACTGCCAGAAGCATCCCCCTGAACGCATGTAATGATGCGTGTGATTTAAATACATTTAACAACACACAGTGGCATGCATCGCATGTACAATGGCATACCACTGGGGATAATACTTCTGCATAAGGTAGACGTATTAAACCCAAAATGCATCAGCAATTCACGGATGAAAATAAATATCTATCTATTCCAGGAATTATTACCGATACAAATTAAATGCAGGTGACACAAACAGAAAACGTCACGGAGGGAGACAGAACAAACGAGAGAGAGAGAGAAAACAAACAAAAAAGGTGACAAAAATGACACGGGGAAAATTACCCTTTGAACACAATGACACGACGGCATGGATTGTCGCTTCTCGCCTCCTGCTGTGGTGCGGGAGGGCAGCTGCCAACAGCTGACGGCAGCTGCTGTACCATAGACCATATTATTGTTTTATGTGAAGGCTGCTTTAAAATTCCCTCCACTAGTAAAGCGTCATCCAGGAGCCAGGCCCGCCTTAGACGTCTCCTGCCAAACACGTCGGTATGCACAGCCCCCTCCCATATGCTCAAATATTGATACTAACGCAAAGAAAATGGTTACAGTAATTTACGTGCCATAGCGATATGGCCCTGCTGGTTTCAAGAACAACTTGCCAGCCGCGGCTGACCCACGCGGCTCCCTCACCAGGCTCCCTGGATGTCCAGGGGGGAGGGTGAGAGGCAAGTTACACATTGCGGGGGGGGGGGGGGGTTTAAGCAGCAAAACGCAATGGGTTTGGAATGTACCCAGAGCGCGATACAAACGAGCGCGGAATTCTGTCAAATTAGCGTAATTGAAGTGAAAATTGATAAGGAAAATACGCTGCTTCCTAGCGTTACTGCGACAGGGGGCACAGGCGGGGGGGTCTCCACGCACGCGGAGTTGAGGTTCGGCCTCTGCTCGGCGTCACCGAGAATGATCCTCGATGGGACAGCAGCGATGCCCAGCCATGCTGGACATCGCGGGGCCCACGGGACGCTGCCCATCACCGCGCGCCGATAACAGATTTTATTTTTACGATAACAGATTTGATTTTTACGATAACATATTTGATTTTTACGATAACAGATTAGATTTTTAGCCACAAGCGATGCCGGGCAATCGTCAGATCGAGTCAAAAAGCCGGCCGAGTCACGAACTTTAACTTTAGACGGTTGTGTAATGGGCCGTGAACCAAAAAACAAAGGTGATGTTACGAGAGACAAAAACAGTGTAGCGTCTGCAGCCAGGACCGTCCTAGTGGGGGGTGCGGGGCCCGGGGCAACTCACACCACGTGCCCCCCCCCACCCCCCAGATGCATTAAAACTAAATCTGAAACGTTACATTTGACAGCGCAAAGTCGAAGCACGCGCGGGGCTCCCCAAAGCACGGGGCCCGGGGCGGTCGCCCCAACTCGCCGTGTACCCTAGGCACGGCTCTGTCTGCAACGGTTCCGTCGGACTTTGTCCCACGGCGCTGTGGACAACCAGTAGGTCCGCGGACCACAGGCTGGTCATCACGGATCAAACACGTGGCAAGAAAACAGCGCAACACCGTCCTGAAGAATGCGGTGGCTTTAAACGGTGTTTTATTTTTTATAATTGGCGACGTTTCAGGTGATGGCCCTTCTTCATAGAACATAAATGGAGAAGCCAGAGAGATGGAGTGGGTAGTAAGGGTTTGGAGACTCCGCTTAACACTTTGAGGCCTGATGAGAATTAAACGTAAACACATGTTTAATGACGATCAGTTTTTTTGTTGTTGTTACTTAACATTAGCTAACGAGCTCCAGACAGGCCCTTCAATAATCACGGCTGGCTGCGTGCGGTGCGAAAGAAGTGCAACATACATACACAACGACTAAATATACTCACTAAAAATGAATGAGTATATTTATGACTAAGAATGATAAGAACAAGGTGGCCGAGTGGAACAGCAGTTGCATGCTGCCTCCATGCTCGTTGTCTCGTGGTTTACGTTTGACATGGAAAATCATTTACTTAATTCATTCATGAACTTGCAACGAGCTGAGGGCACGTTGAGAGTAACGTTGCATTCGAGGGAGGCCGTGCTGAACGTAAGAACATTCATGCACTAGAACGTGTCCTCCTGAAACGTCTCAATAACACTCAGCCTCGCTTGCATAACGCCGTTCAAATTCTTCATTTCCAGATGGCTGAACGGCTGATGGGATGTATCAACATTTTTTTTTGCATTTTATATATATTTGTTTTACGTGGAGGAACAGATGTGTGAACGCGTCCAATCGTCTGCTGAATAATTATTATTATTTTATCGCTATCGCGCGAGTTCCCCAAATGCGCACTCGATGTTCTCCCACGCCTTGGCGTCCACGCCAGCGCCCACCGCAATCGGAAATCCCCGTCAGTGTCCATGGAATGTGATGCAAAGAGAGAGAGAGGAGGGGGGGGGTATGGAGGGAGTTTTGGGTAGGTTCTGGGGGGGGCACCTTTTTGTGAATCGTGCTCAATGAGACGTTCTCGTGCCCTCCCCCCCCCACCACTTCCCACGGGCACGGACAGAGAGCCAGAACGACGGACGGATGGACGAACGGACAGACGAACGGACAGAGCTATCGCTTGAATGCTTTCAACCTCCGCACGCAGAGACGTCACCGTACGCCGCTGTACATTGCGAGCAGCCGCACGGGATGGAATTCATCACTCAGCGGCGCGGGTCTCGCCGTGCATCCTCTCATCCCTGCGAACATTTCCCAGGACCCCCCCCCCCCCCTTTTTTTTTTATGATGACGACTGGGGGGGGCGGGGGGGTGGGTGGGGGGGGCACACAGCTGCTACCGCTGCTGCCTTTAAAACTCTTTCAGAATTAAGCCTCCGCAGACGGGACATGAAATAAATAAAATAATCAAAAAAATTATAATAATACCAACTCATAACAACAGGGCCAAGTCAGACTGCTTTTTTACATTTGCAGATCGGGTTGCGGAGAGTGGGGGGTGGGGGGCTCCGGCGTTGATGTCACCGCTGCGTCTGGAAGCGCTTATGGAGGGGTCGCGGGGGTGGGGGGCATGGAACACTGGGCTGATACAATCTGCTGACAGAGAGTTTGTGCTCACTGCTGCATGCTGCAAAGAGGGGGTGGTGGTTTGGGGGGGGGGCTTCTGAATTTCATTTTATTTTAAATGAACACGTATGTTTATTTAGTTACTTTTTGTGGAAATGCTGAGTTTTCTAATAGAGGCTTTACTTGTTCCCACGGCAAAAGTGTTTCATGAGATATCACCAGCACGTGTATCTGGCTTGATCAATTCCACATTTTCATCCTTGAAAGTTCGGACTCGATTTCGTCTACGTTCCAAGAGTGTTCTTTTTCTTCCATGATGGGAATACCCAACATCAAAATCGCCCCCCCCAATACTGACAGATTAATGCCCACCAGGTGCTGATTCACCTTGCACGCCCAGACAAGATAATAAAAACAAACGCAGAGCAGCAGCGTGAACCTGCGTCTGGACGCAAACGCGGTCGGTCGGCGTGCACCTCAATGTCCAGAGGCACGAGGTTTTCCAGGGAAAGGCCCCAAGTGGGCTGCGATGGACGAGTCGCGGGGTCCACACTCGCCTCGGACGCCTCACTCCCCCTCCGAGCTCACGGGGTATCGTCAGCGTCGCTGTGTCTCGGCGTGGATGGCGCGTTCACGTCACGAGAGTCGTGCCGTGCGAACCGCCCCGTACGCTCCGCGCCCGGGAGGACGTGCCTCCGATTGGCACGGTTGGCTAGGAACGGTGCGAAAGAAGTTCATCATGCATACTGCACGCGTACGTGCGTGCGCCCGGAGCGCTTTAAGTGTTTCGCGGAGGTCAAATGGCAACGTTTTCACGTGAAACTCGATACGCTGGAGGCGCTCTCAGTGACCCCTGGACAAATGTTCAACACTGGTAAATGTTTTTAAATGTAAGGCTCTGAAGTGCGAAATGTGTACTGTATATATTTATATACGGGGCGCCACGGTGGTGAGATGTTAACTACCTCGCCTGGCATGCAGGAGGTCGTGGGTTCGATACCGACCCTGACGCTGCTGTATATTTGGAGTTTGCGTGTCTCTCTGCTCGTGGTTGAGTGGATTTTTCTCCTGGCCCTCCGGGTTTTCCCTCCACACTTAGAATCAACACCACGCGTTTATAGTGTTTGGTTGCAATACATTTCCACACGATAAGCCTCTTCATATAGCTATCATTTGTGGCCAGGTCGCATCTGAAAAAGAGCTATATAGCTCAGTGGGCCTTTTCTGGTAAAACACAAAAATAAATACGCATGAAAAGAACAGAATGTGGTTAAGAGCTCACAATTTCAAGACATTTGGCGGAGAGAGCCGACAGGCTGTGGCAGTCTGGTGGCTAGCGCGCTTCCCGGGAAGCGAAATTTCTAGAACTTTGATCGATTCAAACTTTTCGCCCGTCGAGTGACAATGCCCTCCGGCTCCTGTGGCGCCGTCCATAAGAGGAGGCCGCGCATCCGCTGACGCCCTGCACAAAATATACAATTTTAAAACCGTCGACGTTTCCCCCCCCCCCCCCCTCCTAAAAGATTGTCACACGAAGACCCACAGACTTGCACAGAGACATGTGGACTAACGTGGCGACCCGCACGCTAACATCGAGGCTCACAAACATTAGGAGCCCTACATGACGCACTTGTCAATATTTACAAAGTCATTCGTCTCCGAGCGGTGATTGGTGAGCACTTTTACCCTCTCAGATGGCCACCGTGTGCCTCCTTGTTCCAAAAAGTGTGGTGTGACACTCACGTCTCTTAGCATTCTTGAGCCAGTGGTGGAAATTACACGTTTATATGGCGGGTTTCAGTATGTCCATAGGGCATTAAACTTCCCGACAATTGACAGCTACATTGCATACGAGTGTCGAATGGTGAGCTTCCCTTTCCTTTCCATCACCCAGTCACTAATGCCCTCCTGTGGTGGAAATAATAATAGCGCATAAAATATTTGCGTTCACGCCACGGCTTAAACATTTTTCATAATGAGTTTATCTTTTGCTGGATTGTGGAGACATGTATTTTGTTTTACCATAACCTTACAGAACAAATAAAATAAAATTGTCACGTGGGAAATTAAACAAATTGAGTTTGTTTATCAGAAAACTCGAAGTTATCGCTCCTAACGACATTTGACACTCCAAGTCCACTATCTTAGTTGTCGAAATGGACCCAATTCGTGTTTTTTCTAATTAACGTGTTTTATCTTGACTTAAAGCTTTCGTGACTGCAGGAATTTATATTCATTGGGTCTTTCGGTAAAGTCACTTTACGGGCAGACCCAAAGACTACAACGTGTTTTACTTTCGGCGTGATTACCTACAAGCGCTTCTGCACACTCCTCTGCACACCTTTCTAGCTTGTGTTCCGTATGATTTGTAATAAAACAGTGTCAAGTTGTACCGCACCGTAAAGTAATTCGCTCGCGCTCCTAGAGAGAGCACGACTCAAGTGGCACGAGGAACAACAGAAGAGCGGAGAGGTAGCCACGTGATGAGTAGGCGGCAATAATTTCCCGAAGCTCTGCGGTCCAGTCCTCTACACATTGAGGTGTTAACATGTGGGAGGGAGCCGAAGCCCCTGGAGAAAACACATCCGTGGCGTGAGGGGGAAACACTCTATCCCATACGTATGCATCTTGAAGCTTCTTTCGAACGGTACGTAGCCAACGGTGCGAATCAGAGGAGCAGGTGGAAGGGCACATTTCTGCCGTTCTCCTAGCAGGACAGGCTTATGGCACCTCGACACCCACGGGGAATAGCATCGCAATGTCTGTGTGTGGTGATCCACCAACCCTCGCTGCTGCTGCTGCTGCCTCCACAGCACTGGGTTACAGGCAGCCGCATGCAGCACAGCAGCCACCTCCGCGCGGCAAACGTTCACATTGCGCGCAGGGTGATGACCGGTAGCAATACACAAAAAATCCGCTGGCAATTGCCAGTCAGATGGCAAACAACTGAATAATCATTCGAGCACGACTTGACTTAGTTGGCGAGGCCTTCAATGGTTCGGCCTGGCCGCAACAGTTGCGTCGGTGCCTGCGTGCGCAGCGAACGCAATTTGCAATCACAATGTGGATCTGGTTAAGTCTGGTATGTTCGAGCTACAGGGCTTGCGATACGTTTTTTTTGTTTAGAAAAAAAAGTGTCCGTGTGTTTCCACATGCCCTCGTGTGCACGTGTCAGCGTCTCCGTGCGCGCGCGAGCCACTCTGTGCGCGTCCTTGATCCGCGCGCTCTGCGTCCTCGCTGTTTGAGCTGAACGCACGATTTTGCCATTATAAGTGGGGTGCAGCGTTTCCAGTACCTTTTTTTTTATTCCCCCCGACGACTGTTTATCATTAGACGGAGCCCCACACACCCACCCACCCACCTACCCACCCACGTCCCCGCCGCCACCCCCCGTCGGAGGGATAACTTGTTAAATTAGTACCACGTGTCCGTGTATTTATTCATGTTGTTCGTGTGTGCGTGTGTGTGATGTGGGCATGTAACGTGTGTGTGTGCGTGTATGTGTGTGATGTGGACATGTAACGTGTGTGTGCGTGTGTGTGATGTGGGCATGTAACGTGTGTGTGCGCGTGCGTGTGTGTGATGTGAGCATGTAACGTGTGTGTGCGTGTGTGTGATGTGGGCATGTAACGTGTGTGTGTGTGCGTGTGTGTGATGTGGGCATGTAACGTGTGTGTGCGTGTGTGTGTGATGTGGGCATGTAACGTGTGTGTGTGTGTGTGTGAT
>CM025623.2:1611527-1644474 GCA_014621495.2 Entosphenus tridentatus | reverse complement strand
ATCCCGACCCTGCCGCCTGCTGCTGTATATTTGGAGTTTGCGTGTCTCTCTGTCCCGGTGGTCACGTGGGTTTTATTTCCCGGTCCTCTGCTTTGTCCCCTTCCACATTTTAGGAACATGCATATGTCGGGGTGATTGTCACTCACCACACTACACATATAGAGTATGTTGCTGCTATAAATTTCCACGTGATAAACCACTTCGTTGAGCTATCATTTGTGGCCTGGTCGCTTCTGAAAAAGAGCTACGTAGCTCAGTGGGCCTTCCCTGGTAAAATACAAATATTTTCACAAAATATTAACACTACAGGATACATCTTCTCATTCGACTCTATTAAAGGGTCAAAGAAATCTCTTACTAGCTCCAGCCCTATGATTACCATTATCTCTGATTATCCCCAGTTATTTTGCCATCCCGCTTTGCATAACGGCTCTCTGTTATCTGGAGTTGTTTTTCGCGGATAAGAGGAGTTATGCGCCGTATTCATCCCAGTTCCATATTCATCACATGTCCATATGCATTCCATATCCATATTCATCCAGTTAACATTCAACCCATTACCATGTGCACACATCACCATAGTCATCTCATTAGCATTTACATCCCATTACCCGGGGGCTTAATGACTACCCCACTTCTCCACGAATGAAATTTTGAGAAAATGACCACAGAGTTGTGATCAGACAGTCGCCGAACGACACGGTATGCGTAGGCCTCCACCCATCCGCGCGCGTGTGTGGGTTGAACCTCTTTCACGCCGTACGTAGCCAATCACGCTAATCTGAGGTGCGGGGTAAGGACAACAAACTAAACACAAAAAGCAGTTCTAAAGAAACGAGTTTCCAATGAGTGGATTGACAAAGGACTGTACATTTTTATTATCCCTATCTTTCCTTACGCGGCAACGATGGCCGTCATTACCGATAATAGGAATGAGAGTAATTTCAACTCGAAACACGCTGCACCGCACAGTATCCGGCTCGCTTCGCGAAGAGCCAGCGAGGGCGACTCGCGGACGCGTGGACAAGGAGCCACAGGCGAGCGGGCAGGGCAGCAGCAGAGGCCGGGCGGGCAGGCGGGCAGGCAGGCAGGCGGGCAGGCGGGCAGGCAGGCAGGCGGGCAGGCGGGCGGGCGGGCGGTCGTCTGCCCTTGTTTATGACGAGCGGCTGCCACGTCTCCGTACGCTGTTCCCAGGCGTAATTATGTTTGTAGATTTGCACCGCGTGCATCCCATTACCAGGCGCGTCTGGTTTCCGCTCGCCTTGACACGGCACGGCATGTCATAACCAAGCCAAATGTGTTTTTTTTTAATGGAGCAAATGAAACGCAGGCCCTGACGCGAGCCCAGATCCTCCCTGTGCAGGTCAACCGTTAAAATCCTCGCGTCGCCCGTGGGTTTCCTCCAGGCGCTACGGTTTTCTCCCACACGTGGCTGAAAACATCTTGAGATATATATGTCGAGGACTTCAGAGCTCGGGCAGTTGTTGGAGCTGGCTGACCGCCTGACTGCCATACAGACTGTCTGTGGTTCCTCAGCGATTGTGAAATGCAATTTGCATGAACGACTCAATATAAAACTGAACATTTCTTGAGCTGGCTGCATGGAAAGTCTGAAAGCTCACGAGGGAGGAGAGGCTGCCATCTCTCTGTCGGGAGCAGGTGTGGCACTGGCGAGATGTGTGCGCATGCTTGCGTTTGTGTGCACATGTGTGTGCGTAGGTACTCGCTAACAGCACTTGCCGTTACAGTCTGTTAAGGCTATACGGGGGATCTTTGTCTTTGTACGCACATATGTGTGTGCGCAAACTCTGACTCCATTCTTTTGCCACACAGGGGACACCAGGAACCCCAGGGTTTCCAGGGACGCCAGGCATGCCGGTGAGTGCCACATCGCACCGCACATCATCACACCTCACCACACCTCATCGTGCCCGTGCTCGTTCCACCGCACATCACACACATTGCACATCGCGTCACACCGCCTCATCTTGTGAACGTGTCTTGTTTTCACCTCGCCTCTTGAAGTGAAAGGAAAGGCATGCCGCATTGAGGTTCAAAGTGAAGAGCTGCGAAGAGGTGATATCAATTGGCTCCGGGGTTAACTGGTTCGGGAGGGAGGGCGCTGAACCCATTACATCTTGGCGCCCCCCGTAATTCGGTGAAGGGTGATTAGTCTGGGGAGTGGCTAAGGATGATAATCTACTGGTGAGTTATGAGCAGAGGCTTCATTTCTCTACCCAATATTTGCCTTCGCGTCGGTAAATGTCCGGGTGACGGCACCACGATCAGTAGCCCATAGCCAGCCATGGCAAGCAGTGTTCTGGATGTGGTGTGCCGGGCGTGGAAATATGTATTGCCGGTTTACTGCCCTGGACAGATCAGGCTTAAATGAAGCCCTGGTTATAATAACAATAATATTCACCTTTATTTTTATAAAGGGCCTTTCATATAGAAATATCTCAAAGCACTGTATTGTACATTAAAAACATCTAAACTTCACTCACAAAGTACAGTTAATTGCAATAGAAAAAGTTGTTAAGAATGACAACTATGCTCACACTGTCGATAGAATGAACGTCAAACTACGATAAGAGGCAGTGATAATTACACTCAGTACAGTATAGGTAACATCCATAAGTCTAGACTGCAATAGGTTCATGTGCAGGAGCAATGATCTCTGATGTGTGTTCACTTTGTAACGCGCGATGTACCAACTGACGCACGAACATCTACAATTAAAAACGCGATGTCGGAAATTGCCTTTGCCGGGGCATTTCCTGTGCCCCTAACCCAACACCGATTTTCCACCCGGCAGGGCCTCAATGGGCAAGACGGCCCCATGGGGCCTCCCGGGATCCCAGGATGCAATGGGACCAAGGTGTGTGGAGCTGCACAGAGAGAGAGAGAGAGAGGGGGTGGTGCAGAGTGCTGAGTGCAGCCAACCGTGTGTCCGTGCGAATAGCGGGAGCGGTAGTGCAGCGGTGAGCGCGCTGCGCTACGAACCCGGTGGCCTGAGTTCGATTCTGGCTCACGGCCAGAATCCGTGGCAAATATTCCAAGCGGTCCTTGGCTTTGCCTCAGTCGGCTCAGCCGTAAATGAGTACCAGGTGCGGTGTGTGAACGTTAGTACTGGCCAAACAAAGGTGGTTGGGTGTGGTTCACGCTCACTGCTGATGGCTGGCCTCAGTAGGCCTTCCAACAGTCTGCATGGCTACATGGTGGGGGGGTTATTTGTATTTGTGCGCATTTTTGCTCGCGAGCCAAGCAGCCGTGCGTTCATGGCTGCGTGCGTTGATCGGCGTGCGGGCTAACGTCTGTGCGTGACAGCAACTTGACGTTCTGGCAGCAATAACTCTCAGCAACACCAAGCGACAACAGCTATGCATACTGGCAGCCTCTGCGTGGTGGTGGCTTGCACGTGCTTCCAGCCGGTGTGTTCGGATCGGGAGCGGTAGTGGCGTCGCGGTTAGCGCTGCGCCACGCTACGAACCTGGCGAACCGAGTTCGATTCCCGCTCACGGCCAACACTGGTGACGATTATCTGGACCGGTCCTGGGCATCCCCTAGATCGACTCAGCCTCAAATGCGTACCCGGTGCCGTGTGTAAACATCACCACTGGGGAGACAAAGGTGGCCGGGCGCGGTGCTGGCCACCCAACCCCTCGTGTGCCGTGTAGGCCTTCATAGGTGCTATTCGCGAACAGCATTCGCCCCAACAGTCTGTTCAGGCAATACGGGGGGGGGATCTTTGTCTTTGTTTTGCGTGTGGTGCACGTGCTGACCACTTGTCATGTCCGGCTGTCTTTAGGGAGACGTTGGGCTGCCTGGTAACGACGGAGTGCCTGGGTTAATGGGACCTCGGGTGAGTGACAGGATCGTCATCGTCGTCATCATCATCATCATCATCCACTGGGCAGCAGGGTAGCACAGTGGTCACATGTGTGCCGCGGAGATGGAAGGGCCTGGGTTCGATTTCTCAAACGCACCTACCACCACCACCCGTTCCGCACGAGTTTCCTCCGTGTTCTCTGGCCTCCTTCCCTGAGCTACAAACTTACACAGCGGGGTTGGTGTTGGTCAAATATCCCAATGCAGCAGGACCCTTCTCATCAAGAGTCTTCGGACTGAGTGTGGCATTCCTGATGCACAAACATATAAATAGAGGATTCTTCAAAAATTTTTTTACACTTATAAGAATTTGCAACAACACCACGAGAAATGCGCTGCCTCCGAACTCCAGAGACCACCTGGAGAAGATTCCAGGCAACGCGTTGACAACGATGGCGAACAAGTGGAGACGCTTTGACTTGTTGAAGCTATTCACATACATTTATAATAATAGGGGTTTTCCCCTTTTTTCTGGCAACAAAACTGACACCGTTTGCAAGGAATAATGTTAACATAAACCACAATACTTGCAGTCAAATGCAAACAAAAAACAATACTCTGATAATTTATGCATTGTCCTTGAAACTGATTGGTCCACACCAAAGACAGCTTTTCTTAGAGCCTAGTCTCATATGGTGTTGGACCAGATGACGCCAAAAGGCGGTACTGGCAAAAGAGGCCTCATGATAACATACATTTGTTATCATGTTGTTTTTCCATTAAAAAGATAGTCCCATGTAAGTGTTAACATTTATTTGAAGCACCCTGCATATATGCACAGAAATGTATATCTATATGTGTGTAAATATACACTATTTATTCCACTTTGCTTAAGGCTGGAAAATTGCTGCAAATAACACGTGTGGTAAATTTGTCTCCGCAGGGAATTCCTGGATTGCCTGGATTAAAGGTTCGTTGGCGATGTGCTCCACACGGGACATCGTGACGTCCTGACATGCGTGTTGTGTGTGTGTGTACACTGTGTTGAGAGAGTGTTGTGTGTGTGTACACTCCAACATGCTGCTCTCTGTCGCTGTGTAATGGAGTTGTTTTGTATCTTTGCTTCGCTGCCCATTGACTGTGCCCAGAGGTAGGTTGCTCACATCTCAGAATCGCAGTTGCTTGCCGCCACGTGAAGTGCATTCCAGAATAAACCTCTCAAGCCTGGTTTGTTAAAATAAAAATACCACGTTTTATTATGTTTTATCATGGGACCTTTTTGCTAGTATCAAAGTATAAAAAAATATTTTTTACCCTTTCTGGCAATTAAACAGGTGTTAAGATGTTTAAACACCAAATAGATACCTTTTGCAATGAAGCAAGTCTGTTTTAACCACATGTGCTTGTGGTGAACATTAACAAACATGCTCTAATAATGTGCGCATTGCCTTTGAAACTGATTGGCCTCCACACCAGGTATGTTTTATTAGTTGAATGCGATCTTAAGCATCTGCCAGTCATCTCAGTCAACCCACGTGACCTGGGTCTGTCTCGTGACCCTCCCGTTAACGGCCCGTTGACACTTCACGTGGCCTCAAAGTGCACCTCGCCTGGCGGAGGCGTCGCGGTGACGTCACAGGCGCCCAGTGGCCAATGAGACTCTTTGTTGTCGTTGTGACGCGCGTTGTGCCACCTTCACAGGGCGACCCCGGAGATTTTCTACCTGCGTTCCCGGGACAAAAGGGCGACTCAGGCCTCCCAGGCCTCCCAGGAAACGCCGTGAGGCCCAACATTCACGCACACACACACACACACTTTGCCATGCATCACAGCAAGGCAGCCGTCGAACCCCGTGCAAAGCTGGCTCAGTTCTGAGCTTAAAATAGATTTGTTTAAACGATTTGAAGTTCGGCCCTATCGAACCATCAGAAATCCTTTATCAGCCTTGGATTCTGTCTGTGAAATATATTCCATTTCAGAGGGGTGGAAATCCCAGCTCTCGAAGAAACCCGCCCACAATTATTCAACAGAGACACCTCGTGGCGGATGGCGGAGTTAATTTTTTCGTGTGCAGTTGAATCATTGCAACTCGTAACGCGCTGCCACCGCACGGCATTCACTCGCTCGGGAAGAGAGAGAACGAGATGACAGGCGGGACCACGAGGAAAGGCAGCCACGAGCTGAGCTGGTGCCAAATACCCCCCCACCCCACCTCTTTAAAGCTCTGCGATCCTCTATATATAAAGGTGTTATCGGGCAATCAGAAGTCAGACGTTCATTACCTGAGCAAAGCCCATTGAGCTATCCAGCTCTCGTACCTCGGAGGTGGCGACGCTAACCTCATGTACCTCACTTGGTATACTCGTGAAGGCATCTTGCATTGAGCTCAAATTAAACCAACCTCGTGTACGGCAGGGTGGTTGTAGTAACCTGGCAGTTCATACCAGTATAATATGATGTATTTCCACACCGCTCTCTCTCTCTCTCTCTTTGCCTCTCTCTGTGTCGGCCGCACTCTCTAATCTCTCTCCTCTCTGTCTCCGTGTCTCCACAACGTCCCCCTCTTCTCCTCTGGGTCACTCTTTCTTCACAGGGCTATCCTGGAGGTGCAGGGCTGCCGGGCCCCATTGGGCCCCCAGGCCCTCCCGGATTTCCAGTACGTGGATTCACGTTCACTCTGATGCTCACAATGCCAGCAATCACGTCGTGCCTGCATGAATCGATTCATATCAATGCAGTATAGGTGCCGTGTGGAATCAGGTCATGTGAACGCCGGGTCTATACACGTGGACCTGCTCGTACACTCTTGTAAGAAAGAAAATCGATTCTTTAATTGAATTTGTGATTGCAGGAACGTACGTGCGTAAGCATGTATGTATGGTATAAGCCAGCGATACACTTTTTACGTAATTTATTTACGTGAAATATCACGGCTGTGGAATGCATAATAACAACACAAAATAATGATAAGTTGCGGTGAATTTAGAACGCGGGTTTCTTTCAGCTCGATTCCTGAGCTCGCTGCTTGACGATGCTCAGAATAGTTTGAGCGTAAGGTGGCTCTGTACGTTGAATGCATGTTACTGTATTTACGTTGAACTTTTGGCGTCATCTGGTCCAACACCATGTGAGACTAGGCTCTAAGGAAAGCTGTCTCGGGTGTGGACCAATCAATACATTATCAGAGTTATATTTTTTTTGTTTGCATTACGACTGCAGGTATTGTGGTCTAAGCAAACATGACTCCTTGTAAAAAAAGGTGTCAGTTTTGTTGCAAGATAAAAGGATGAAAAAACAATTATCATACGTTTAACTTCTTTCGCACCATACGCAGCCCAACCGTGCTAATCGGAGGTGTGGAGGAAGGACAACAAATATCTAATATCTTGGTTATGCTAATATCTTTTGACAAATTTCGCAGGTTTCATTGCTTGATTTTAGCTGGTTCGCGTAATGAACTTTTTCATTCAAACGGCAGAGACGATGCCGAGGTTTGCTGCTTTGTTGCAGAGGTTTGTGGTTTGAGCCCAGCGGCCACCCTGCATTCTACTGCGGGAGTGTTAACCGAAGATACGGGCCGTCGATGTTAAAGATCTCCTGATGTTACGTGAGAAAGAATAGGCCGTTATGTTTGCCGGCTTCACCGTTCAAGTTTTCCGCATTTGAAGACTACTCACAAATTACCGCCCTCGACTCTGAAACCACCACGGACTGCACTTGACTGGGGAATATAGTGCCTTGGTGATAACCTCGTGCTAGAATTCGTCAAATTGACGATTTTATTTGTTTATAGTTGTGGCATCGACTAATAAACAAAACCAGGCCAGTAAAATAATTTATCTCAATGCAAAAGGGAGAAAATAAAATGTTATCCTCACCACCACAATCAGAGCTTTGGAGCTGTGCAAACCCTCCGTTGATTTTCTGTTTTGCTATTTTTTTTTGTTTTTACCAGGGACCGTCAGGCCAGCCTGGGCCTCCAGGACCCAAGGTGAGTTCACATTCTGCACAACCAGGTTCTCCGTGACCCATCTCAGTGGAGGGCATTACCCACAGCTGCCATAACGATGTCATGGCACCCAACTCGTCCACCCACCCACCGTCCCACCCCTCCGCACCCACCGACCCACCGACCCACCGACCCAGCATTAACTCTGCGCGTCTCTGTGGCCTACAGGGACACATGGGACTCAACTTCCAAGGCCCCAAAGGAGATAAGGTGAGTCTGACGCTTTTCCGTACGTACACCTGCCACTCGCCCGTAACCGCGCCAAGCGTTGGGGTTGTGCATGGTGAGGGTTGAGGAGCAGGTGGAGGTGAGCGGCTCATCGAGCGCAGTGAGAGATAGAGTAAGACGAGAGCCCACCGGGAGTCCCTGCCATCGTCAGCGCTGAGGAGACAGGGGCGGCCAGGTGTATTTCTGGGCACATCCACCCCCGGCTTTCATAGGTGCTCGCTAACAGCACTTGCCCCCAACATTCTGTAAAGGCTGTACGGGGGATCTTTATTGTGTGCGCGCAGGGGGAGTCAGGGCTGCAGGGTCCGCCGGGGCCTCCCGGCCACATCCGTGAGCAGCAGGGCATCGTCGACATCACCGACGGCTTCCAGAAGGGGCAGACGGTAAGCGTCGCCTTGGCTGGGCACCTTAATCACCTTCACAAAAACGTGGATTTACATGCTATGAAGAAGGGCGATTGCCCGAAACGTCACCTATTACATATATATGTTTTTCTTTGAAGGCCACAGTGTTATTGACGAATGTGTTGAGTTGTTTTTTGTTTGTTACAAATGTGCTTGGGCGCCACTGCCGACGCAGCAGCGCCGCCAAAATAATAATTTGTTTCATAAAAAAAATATTTCCTAAATAGATTTTCTCACACAGTGCTGACCGTAGCAGAGTCCTGCATCGGAGTTGGGTCACTGCGGGTCACTGCAGGTCACCCGTAAAGTGGTTTGGGCTGAGGTGGGGCCACGTTCATCGTTGGCGAGACCCGTGGGCGGAGAGGTTCCCGTGGAAGTGACAGAGAGAGGCGTCCCCGGGGGCCGACCTGCCAATGAGAGCTTTCTAGACGTTGGGCGGTGCTACGTTTTGCGCCGGATCTGGCCGGCGTGGCCAGCGGAGTCTCTGAATGCGTACACACTCTCCCGTATCACTCGTGATCCGAGTGGCAGAGAAGTCAGAGAGGAGGCTTAGGCCTGTACGCTGAATTGCACTAAAGTTTTGTACTGAAGTTTTTTTGTTCGTGAGTCTTCCGATGAGCATAAACCATCGCCACGCAAACTCCGATCATCCTCGCGGCAGCGGTTTTTGTGTGGCCATCGAACAAAGATGGTCGCCGCATCGCGCACTTTCAGGTGCGCTTCTGCGGTCGTCTGGAACACTCTTCATTCTGATATTAGGAAGCCACTGGACCTATATGCTCTTTTAAATAATCTAGATTGAAAACGAATTTCTTTAGAACTGCTTTTTTCTATTTAGTTTGTTGTCCTTCCCCCACACCTCGGATTAGCACGGTTGGCTATGTAGAGTGCAAACGAAATTCAACATGCATACGTACAAGTGTTACCGTGTGGAGGATAATAGTGCGAAAGGTATAGTCGGAATTTTACTGGAACAACTCAATACAGGTGTTTTTTCCCAAAAATTTTCGTTTAAAACAATGGTTTATGCTCAATGCTACAAAGTTTCCTGAGCAGAGTAAGTAGTGCATGCCACGTGGGGTCAAACGTTTGGCAGCAGAATTCGTATTTCGGAGCAGAGCACTTTTTTGATATGTGTAATGCAAGTTGGTGCTTCGATGCTGCGAGAACCACACAGCATCCAGACAAATACAACAACACAAAAATAGTGAAAAATATCGGGTTGCTGATCGAATGAAAGTGGGTCAGGGCACGGCCACGGCGGTAGTGCAGAAGCGGGTTGTGGGGTCCGGTGGGGTCAAGTGGGGTCAGGTGGGGTCAGGTGGGGTCAGGTGGGGTCATGTGAGGTCAGGTGGGGTCAGGCAGTCATGGGTCGTGTCGGGGTCGCGGGTCAGAAAATAAGAGAGCTGCGCAGGGCTCTCGATCGCAGTGAATTAAGCGGCGCAGCCCGTGGACCGAGCGCCGTATTGCAATGAACGGTCACCGTGCGGTACCGTACACGGGCGCTCGCGAGAGAAGAGGAAGACCGAGAATGCGATGGGCCGATGGCCAGAGGCACGTCGGCCGGGACGTGGGTCAACGACTGCAGCGAGACTGGCGGAAGGAGGCGAGGAAGGGAAAGATGCTTGCTGTACGCCGAGCTGCCAAACCTCGGGAGAGACGACGTTGATGTTGTGCGCGTGTGCGTGTGTGCGTGTGTGTGTGCGCGTGTGTGTGCTCGTGTGCGTGTGAACGCGCGTGTTTGCCACACAGGGTGACGTGGGCGAGCCAGGCAAACCAGGCCTCGACGGTCAACCCGGGCCCCCGGTGAGAGACCGCGTTGTCGCTACTCGGCTGCAGATGTTCACGTGCGGCTCCACACTGACACAAAGATCCCCCGTATAGCCTGAATAGACTGTCGGGGCAAGTGCACAGCACACGAGGGGGTGGGTGGCCAACGCCGCGCCTGGCACCGCCCCACCACGCACCCACCCCCTCCCGTCTCGCAGCAAGAAGGGCCTGGGTTCGATTCCAGACTCAGGTGCCTCTTTGTGTGGAGTTTGTATGTTCCTCCGCCTTGATTCGCGTGGGACTCCTCCGTGTTCTGTGGTTTCCTCCCATCGCTAAACATGAACTGGAACTGGTATCTGGTAAAATATCCAAACTCATGACCATACTGAAAAATTGTCTTCAGACTTAGCGTGGCTTAAATAAATCATTATTGTGATCACCACCATCGTCATTCATACTGCGCCGTTCACAATACAGACTCAGCGCTGCACATACAAAAAAAACGACAACATATACTTACATATGCTGTGTGTGCATGCTCTGGGCGCTTTAAGTGTGAGCACTTCGTATGTGTGCGGTGTGCTGTGCCCCGCGTACTGCGCATGTTCTAGGTGTACTGTGTGTACTGCATGTGCTCCACGTGCGTGTGTGCAGTGCCGTGTGCTGGGCCTCGCCTAGGTCTACTTAGCCTCAAATGAGTAACTGGTGCAGTGTGCAAAACATCGCCACTGGGGAGACAAAGGCGGCCGGGTGTGGTGCTGGCCACCCACCCCCTCGTGTGCCGTGGTGGCCCACATAGGTGCTCGCTAACAGCACTTCACCCCAAAAGTCTGTAAAGGATACACGGGTATTTGTTGCGTGTACATGTTCGGGACACGTGTGCCCTATAGACATAAGGTTGGCACCTCGGATGAGCACAGTTGCCTACGTACGATGCGAAAGAAGTTCAATACAGGGACTCCTCTACTTACCAACGAGTTAGGTTCCAGAGGTTTGTTCGTAGGTCGATTTGTTCGTAAGTTCAACTTTACTCCTGTCGATTCCAAGCACGTTGTACGGCGTGTACACTAAACACAGTGAATGGCTTTAAAAGTTGTTTCATCTCCTGTAGATGTGAAGGGTTCTTCACGTTCTGCAGATGTAGATGCCAGCACCGCCATCTATTGTGCGGCGGTCGAACTTACGACTCTCGGTCCGAACAGGCAACTCGACATACGGACAGGTTTGTTCGTATCTCTGAAAGTGTGTAACTTGAAAGTTCGTAAGTGGAGGATTCCCGGTATACATAACATACTACGCGTGTGTTCCTGGGTATGTGTACTGTCGGTATAACGTGGGTACGCTGCTGCTGCTGCTGAATACCTCTGCATGACGAATGCCATCTGCTTTGCACAGGGACGACCGGGCTTTGGTCAGAAGGGAGAGAAAGGTGACTTTGGAGAAGCTGGCAAGAGGGTGAGAGTCCCATTTTGTGAAGATTATTTCGTTCATGTCAACGACGTGATTTCGATCGTGCCGCCCTCCGTTACGCTGGGCATTCTTCTGTCGTGCGACGGGAGTGGCTGACAATGGGACGTTGTCTCGTTTGTCGATCCACTCCGGTGGCTTCCTGCGATGCCAAGTGGAGAAATTAAGTGGCTCCAGCAACAGGCCCTTGGTTGATGCGATATGATCCCATGGTCTGGAGTCGCATCCCCCGTCTTCCGCTCGTGAAGCTGGTGGCCACTGCCTCACCGCTCACTGGCTGCCTCAAGCAACTTCCGTGCGACGGGCGAACACAGGGCTGCTCAATATTACTGTGCAAATTCTGCTCACTGAAGATGTTTCCCTAACGCTTGACCGTTTTTGTCCTCTCCTCCCATTCCTCGTTGATCAGGGGAAGCCAGGAAAGGATGGGGATTCAGGACTGCCAGGAATCGATGTGAGTGCACCTCCACCAGCAATGGCGTAGGCGAGCAGTTTCAGCGCTGCACCTTTGCCTCTTGTTTACGTACGCGTGCATGTGTTTGCATGCGTTCCAGTTAGAGCACCGCGCTACTAACCTGGAGAGCCAAGTTCAATTCCCGCTCACGAGCAATATCAGAAATGAATATCTGAACCGGTCCTGGGTCTCCCCTAGGTCGACTCAGCCTCGAGCGAGTGCCTGGTGCAGTGCGCAGGAGACAAATGTGGCCGGTGCTGGCCAACCGCCTCCTTGTGTGCCGTGCCGGCCTTCATAGGTGCTCCCTTACAGCGCTTGCCCCAACAGTTTGTTGAACGCTACAAGGGGGATCTTTGTCTCCGTGTGGCACGCAGGGAGAGCCTGGTATCCCAGGGATTCCCGGCATTGACGGCCTGGATGGCGAAAAGGTATTGACCACACATCGCACTCACACATTTCGCCGGGCGGCGGTGGCTATGCACGTGGCCTGCAGTCCCGCGCTGTGGAGGCATCGAGGGTTGGTGGATCACACGCAGATGTGAAACTCCCTTGCCATGGGCATCGAAGAGCCTCACCCTGACTCACGAGGAGCATGCGGTACAGCAAATGTGGTCTCCACATCGAATATGGTATAGAGAGTTGCCCCCTCACACCTATGGGCTTTCTCCGGGCGAAGGATATCATATACGTCATTTTGTTAAAATCTCTTTTGATAAACACGGACGTGCATTGCCTAAACTGTGTGTGTGTTACTCTAGGGTCTGAAGGGAGATGCTGGAATCGCAGGGCCTCCGGGAAAAGTGAGTGACTCTCCTCAGCGGACCCATATAAACACACACATACAGGGCGGTCGATTTCTCTTACGCTGTACAATGGGCAGACAGGAAGTCTGCTCCAGATGTATGACACACCGCAGACTGAAAGTCTACTGCTAAGGTGAAGTCCAACGCTGCGTAAGCAAGGACGGCTACGTGAACCTCCACAGACGATCACGGTTACACCGCCACGTTACGCCCACCGTGCACGAAATACTCCACTGGTTACAGTGCCAGATGAAGCTAGTGTAGGGCCTGTAGCATATGTTATAAAGGGGCCCTACATAATAATAAAACGTAAATATTAAAACAAACACATGTTTTACTTATAATCGCTAACCTTAACACCCAGTCGTTCATAAAAGTTGAAGGCGGTATAGTACTATAGTAACAGAGCAAGTGCAGAATTACTGAACCGGAATTGATAGCTTGAAATCATTTAGCGCGGGGCCCTTGTAAGTGCGGGGCCCGTAGCATTTGTAGCTACTGTTGCTACTAGGATAATCCAGCACTGACTGGTTGGAAGCAGTTAATTGGTTGGGGCGGATATGTGACGGTCGGCTATGCGGCGATGTAAAGTTGAATGAACAGCAAGGAAGTCAATATTTGAATATATAATGAAACAAGCATAGAAGTCAATGTTTACATGTCAATATGTAAAGGTATTCTTGTTTTGGCTCATTGCCATGTGGGCCTCCTTCACAGCACGAGATGGTTTTGCCACTCTTGCGCCCAACGAACCCATCGTGTTCACTAAGCGATCTTTTGCTGCCGTTTTATCTCACACCCAGAGGAGAATCCGAAGCCTGAAACCCAGTCAGGATATTTAACTATGCAAGCGAATGGCGTTGCAGGCCACTGCTCAAGGAGGCCTTTGGAATGAACATGCCCATGGGAGAGGCTTCAAAAGCAGCTGTGTGATATTGGCGTCCGGGGCCGTTCTCTGGCACAAATGTTTCAATTTGGAATGCCATCTGACCCTCTTGACGCCATCAACACGATCGGAATATAATTTGGGGGCGGTCACAATGCACACGTACAGCCGTTATGTCAATCCACTGCTGGGTGAGGGCCTCTTCACACAATGCAAGTTAAGGGAAGGTTATTTGACCGCACTTCACCACGTTGGTTGGTCAGCGAGGGTTGGCGGAGCGAGGGGAGCATATAAGCTGAGCTAAAATGACAGGATAACAATCGATGTTTCTGCACTGCCTGCTCTGGGAAAAGGAGACGTAACATAAGTGAAAAAGTCGCACGAGCCGAAGGTGGCTTGCGAAGCTTGGACCCGAGCTTCTGCGCTGTGAGAACGAAGCGCTCCCCGTCCGTGGCTCGCTTCTGCAGGTGGTCTCGGTCACCGGCAGCAGTGACGTCACCACCGCCCAGAAAGGGGACATCGGATTCCCGGGACCCCCCGGGGACAAAGGGGAGCGTGGGTTTCCCGGTAAGCGGTCAAACGGCCGAGCGGTTTACCGTGTTTCGCCGCAGAGGTCCACCGCGGGTTTACGAGCTCGGTGGCCGCCCCGGTTAACGCCGCGGAGTGTGTCTTCATGTTGCACACTCGAAATGAAGGACGTTGGGCAGGTGCTCCAAATCGAGGGCAAACACATTTATTGTGGTTAATCTGTAGAATGCAACAGCACGTGTATCACACGCAGCAATCTTCACCGAGTCGCCATTAACCACGTGGCTGGTGTACATGTCCGGTTAATCTTTAACCCTGCCAGCCCACCCCCCCCCCCCACAGGCCCAAATCGGTCATCACATGCTGATGTGCACACGTGCATTGATGTACTGCACAGCACTTGAGGACTTATTAAAAGAGTGGTCCATTCCTAATGTGCCACATTCACCAAAAAAAACGACGCTCCGTCCGCTTTGCAGTGGATCTTGTTACTAAAGGCGCAACCCCCTTGTATCTGGCGTCGTGATCCAAATAAGCCGTGTTTTTTTCTCTCGCAAATTACCGAATCGGATGAAGCCGCAAAACAACATCGCCCCCCCCCACCCCTTAAATTGACCGATAATACCTGAACATATAAAGGGCCGCAGAACTTGGACAATTGTTATCTTAATGCTGTGTGTAAGTATCACTGTGTAGAGGGTGTGTGTAATTATCGCTGTATAGAGGCTGTGTGTAAGTATCACTGTAGAGGTTGTGTGAACGTGTCCACTGTTGGTTTGTCACGTCACACTTTGCTCTAACCTGCAGGTCCCCACGGTCTCCAGGGCACGCCTGGGCCTCCGGGTAAGGAAGTCGCGTAGTCTTGATATCATAATTAAAGGAGTGCTTTGAGTGTGGGAGAAAGCCGGTGTGCTTGGAGAAGATATACACAGAGAATTGAGTTTCTGTACTGCCGTTTGTTTCCTGGCCACCTCACAGCCCATTGAGAGACCTCACCAGGCTCAACACTGATTGGCTTTCGAGATCTGACAAGATTGTGCAGATTCAGGTCATGTAGGCAGGAGCAGATGACAAGATGACTGATGGGCTGACGAGATGACTGATGTGATGACAAGATAACTGATGTGATGACGATATGGAAATAGGTTTTCCCCTTTTTTCTGGCAACAAAACAGGTGTTAAGATGTTAAAACACCAAACTAAAACCTTCTATAAGGAATCATTTTCTGCACTAACCACAATACTTGTGGTCAGAATGCAAAAAAAAACATACTCTGCTAATATATGCATTGTCTTTCAAACTGATTGGTCCACACCAGAGGCAGCTTTCTTTCGAGCCTAGTCTCAAACGGTGTTAGACCAGAAGACGAGATGACTGATGTGATGATGTGATGATGAGATGACTGATGTGATGACGAGATGACTGATAAGATGACGAGATGATCGGTGAAATGTTGTATTCGTGGATGGCGTTTGAGTCGATGGCCGTGGCGCTCCTACAGGCCCATCGTCCAAGGGCTCTCCAGGCGTCCCAGGCCAGCCCGGGACTCGAGGGGACAAAGGCCTTCCAGGAGACCCAGGCCCCATCATCCCTGGAGCCAGGGGAGTGGATGGACAGCCAGGTCGCCCCGGCAATCCGGGTATCCCCGGACCACCCGGGCCTCCTGGTACGTGGGGCAGCACTGCCGCCAGTGACGTGGGCATTGCTGCCGGCAGAAGAGAGAGAGAGAGAGCGCCCGTGTGCATGTGTACAACACGCGTGTGCATGTGTACAACACGCGTGTTTGTACTCGGGATGCGTTCCCGACATCTGTATTCAATCCGACAAATCGTAGTGCAGTGGGCTAACCACTGCGCCCACCGCTTGCCCCCTCTGACACGCGCACGCACGCATGTGACCTTTCCCACATCCCGTAATCCACAGCTACGGTGCCGCCGGACTTTGGCAGCACTGGCAGTGGCATCCCTGGGCCTCCGGGACAAGCGGGGCTTCCTGGCACTCCTGGCATCGCCGGCACCAAAGGTACGCGCGGCCTCACTGCGTTTGTGGTGTCACACCAGGTCTCACCTTGAATTCTAACGTAAACTCATGACGTTAAGAACAAAGTTATCCCCGTCTAGCCTTTACAGACCATTGGGGCAAGTGCTGATGGCGAGCACCTATGAAGGCTGGCTCAGGGTGGGTGGCCAGCACCACGCCTGACCGCCTTCTTTCTTTCTCCCCAGTGGCGATTTTTACACATGGCATCATATGATTATTCGTGGATCGGTTCGGGTGTATTTATGATAGTAAGAGTGGACGATAGGAGGGTGGGTAACAGGCATTTCACTGTAGTATCCAACATTATAGTTGCACCTTCAAGTGGCTCGCCAGCCAAACATTGAACGAGTGAACTCACGGTTCAATCATTTGTTCGTTCATCGAATGAGTGAACTGACTGTCGACGCGGTGGATGCTGCCTGCGCAGGGGACAAGGGGGACACGTGCCGGTCGTGCGGTCAAGTGCCGGTGAGGACTTTGCCGGGCGTGCCGGGACCTCAAGGACCACCGGGGGCTCCCGGTCAACCAGGTGAGATGATGGCACCACGACGCAGCCCCGACACAGCACCACGTTCATGAATCTATGTCCGGGATTCGCAACCATTCACAGTGCACCTAGCGGTCAAGTCTGGCGTGCCAGTGATGTCCGTGGTAGGTGAAAGGCCATTCTGCGAGGGACTAATTGAGTTCCCCCGAGTGTAGATACAGCAGGAGGATGATCGATGCTGCGGTGCGGCTGTAAGATGACTATCGACTCGTTAACCGCATCACGTGTGTACAAGGCGTGCAATATTGCATCCCTCCCTGTGCGATGTCCCTTCTCAAAGTTGTCGGCGATCGGTCCTGGCCTTCCTGCCCTTTCTCTCCGTCCATGATATTACTCTGGAACAGTCCATCAGACGCTCCCAGTTGTATCCACTTTTTGCCATCAACATCAATAGACTTTGCCTATTGGAAGCACCCGTCAAAGGTTCCAAACCCGGCCGAGTTGGCCGAATCGATGTCAGCGGTGCAGATCCGTCAGTGGCAAGTCGTAGATTGATTTTATTTTTGGAGAAATCTGCAAATTGCAATCGCAACAAGGAGTGGGGAGCGAGTTTCAAAGCTTCGTCGTTTGAGTACGAAAGAGGCGGATCGACGCATTTAGTTTGTCATTTTGACAAAAAAAGCCCACAATTTTTACAGCAAGATGAAAACCCGACTACTCGAACTTAACCGCGATGAAGTTAACAGTGACAATGTGCACAATGTGGGTGTTTGTGGGAAGGGGGTTGAGAGACTTGTTAGCGGAGCGGGTTTTTGAAGGACTTACGGTGAACCACTTTGGTGGAGTGGAGAGGTCACCATTGACATCTAGCGTGCAGCAGGCGGCACGTGTTGTATTCTCCCAGTTGGAGACAATCGTTCAAATTTAATTCGCTCTCTTTCCCGGCTTCTCGTACCTGCGTCGTTCATTCCTTCATGCATTATGCAGGGTGCTTCTGGAGCCCTGGAGCCCAAAGTTCTCTGAACTTTTGTGATCTGCCACGATACATTTCATCCCTTTCTTCTTGCAATGTTGTGGAGGAGTAGTGTGAATGTGTCAGGCTTCTCAACAAAACAAGGCCTGCGTCACCGGCGTAGTCGAGGTCGGCGAAGTGGTGCCGGGCGATCGTTACGACCTGCGTCGATCGGCCGATATTATAACGCGAGGTATCGCACAGCGGGGCGGCTGGTGGTGAGGGGCAACCTTCCGGCAACAGATCCGGCAGCCCATTGAATTGCTGTTCATCACAACCACGGGTGCCTCTTCTCATGCTCACGTCTCTGCCATGCAGGGATTCCGGGTGGCAGTGGGCCTAAGGGCGACGGCGGCTTCCCTGGCTCTCCCGGCTTACAGGGACCTTCGGTAAGGCCCTGCCACATCTCCCCGTCGTTACCTTATCATCGTTACCACTTTGGTAGAGTGGCGCAGAGGTCAACTTTGGCATTCGGTTATGGATATTTGTGACCACACAACTGGACAGAATAAAAACGAAGAAGATGCTGAATATAGTTGAATGCAAAGAATCCTTGAGTTTTCATGGCAGCCGAAGGAGGGAATGAACATTCAGCGGTGGACATTATCATTCAAAACCCTTTTTCAGGAGGATCCTGTCAAGTTTTCAAAGTAGGGGCCGGCAATTGCTATGTGTTGGCCAATTCAGTAATTTGCTAATTATTTTTCAAATTTAGGCCGTGGCCTACATTTCTTCCAAATTACATCATGGGATCTTGTGTTTTACAGTTAATACGTGCCGCAGTTATAACCAGGGTGGCCTACCGGATTCGAACCACAAACTTCTACGACAAGGGCACAGGCGTGCCACCGCCGTGCCATGTTATTGCCCAATGCTGATGATGAAGATAATGATAAAAGGGAAAGAGTCAGTCGTAGGGCAGATTTGTCACTGACTAAAGCATCTCCCCCTCCCTTCTGCTCTTCCCCCATCAGGGCAGCCCGGGGGTGCCGGGCCGCCCCGGGGACTCCGGTGAGAAAGGGGAGCCCGGGGAGGCGTCCTCCCTCGAGGGGCTCGCCGGGGACAAGGGCGAGCCCGGCTCGTCGGGGATGCCCGGGAGTCCAGGGGCCAGCGGCCTCCCTGGCCTCGACGGGCAGCCTGGGAGCCCAGGCCCAAAGGGCGACCCGGTGAGTGGGTGGGTGGGTGGGTGAGTGGGTGGGTGGGTGGGTGAAGTGAGTGGGTGGGTGAGTGAAGTGAGTGGGTGGTTGAGTGAAGTGAGTGGGTGGGTGGTTGAGTGAGTGAAGTCAGTGGGTGGGTGGGTGAGTGAGTGAGTGAGTGGGTAGGTGGGTGGGTTAGTAAGTGAGTGAGTGAAGTGAGTGAGTGAGTGAGTGGGTGGGTGGGTGAGTGAGTGAGGTCAGTGGGTGGGTGGGTGAGTGAGTGGGTGGGTGGGTGGATTGAGTGAGTGGATGAGTGAGTGAGTGAGTGAAGTGAGTGAGTGAGTGAGTGGGTGGGTGAGTGAGTGAAGTGAGTGGGTGGATGAGTGAGTGAAGTGAGTGGGTGGGTGAGTGAAGTGAGTGAGTGGGTGGGTGAGTAGGTGAGTGAGTGAAGTGAGTACAAAGGGCAAACATGAATGCTACTGGGGCGGAAGAAGAATAACAAGCTACTGAATCAAATACTCCGCAGTTGAATGCAGAACCTTTCCAGCAACTAGCAGGGAATATAACCTACCTCGCGGTCCAGCATTTGGTTTCTGTAAAATTGTTTAGGCGCCACTAAAACTCTGCACCCTTCGCCACGTGTCCCGATGCTCGTCATCACATAACATTGGTCAGAATATGTTTTTATGCTGCCGGAATCCCACGAGCTATCAAGCTCTTTTTCACACGTTACAACCGCAAACAGTACAAAGACACGACATTATTGCAAAGTGCAGGAAAGGCAAACTAATCACCCAAAAAACATACCAATTAAACGAAACCATCCCCAGTGTGCAGGCGGTGCAACTACACCTGGGCCCACAAGCCAGAGGTGCCCAGACACCTGGCTGCAAACGGGGGGGGGGAGGCGAAATTTGACAGGGGGCCCCATTTAATAATTCCCTGCGCCAGGGCCCATGCCAATCACGCACTGATGTGAGCACCCAATACGTTTCCTGCTTGTGAATTCGTTGCTTTGAGTTCGTTGTCGCGCGACATCCCACGTTACGCAGTCCAGCTCTGTTGCTTCTCCGAGCCAACATGTTGCTGAAACGTTGCAGTCAAGCGCAAAGGCCTTTTACCAGCAATATATTCGGTGGCCAAGGTGTGACCTCTTGCTGTGCTGGAGGACCTAACAGTTGGGTTCCTACCGAGACAACCTTAGTCAACGTTTTACAATCCCAGATCTACGTGAACAGGTGAAGTCGCGGCCTTGCAGTTTCTTGCTTCTGCCGCTGGCGACGAAGGTCCCCCACGAGAAGGAGCTCCCCTCTTGAGCTGCCCTCTTGAGTGCACTTTTGCTTTATTTTCCAAGCTGGCCAGGTGCGAGTACCCACACTTCACCCCACCGCACACCGCCTGCCGATCTACGGACGTCAGTCCCAGACCGTACGCGACGACAGGCGATCGCAGTGTCTCATCGTTGCTCGTGTGGCCGCCCCTGCCGCCGCACAGGCACCGTTCGGATTCAAGGGAGAGCAGGGCCCCCCGGGTGGCGCGGGGATGCCGGGCACACCCGGGGAGCGCGGCCCCCCAGGATCTCCAGGGTTCGGGCCCCCGGGGCTTCCAGGGCAGAAGGGAACCGATGGAATTCCCGGGCGGGCCGGGATGGAGGGACCGACCGGTGAGTGTCGTCGTGTGTCTTATTAACACACGCTGCACACGCTGGCACACACTTAACACTGACACTCACTAACACACACTGACTCACACAGGCGACTCAGAGGTAGAGCAAGCGGCTCGCAATTGGTAGATTCTCAAAAAGATGGAGGCTTGCACTGGATGGAATGGATGCCTCATCTCATGACATGACACCAAACCTCCATCTCTCCACCGTCTGGAACGCGGCCATCATCATCGTTATCATCATTGTCGTCGTCATCATCGTCGTAGTCGTCGTCGTCATCGTCGTCATCGTCATCATCGTCATTGTCATCATCATCGTCATCATCGTCGTCATCATCGTCGTCATCGTCATCATCGTCATTGTCATCATCATCGTCATCATCGTCGTCATCATCGTCGTCGTCGTCATCATCGTCGTCATCATCGTCATTGTCATCATCATCGTCATTATCATCGTCGTCGTCGTCATCATCGTCGTCATCATCATCGTCGTCATCATCGTCCCCACTGCTGCTGCACATGCACAGCAGCAGCAGCGTTCAATCCACACCGACTTTACTAAGAGCCACTTCAAGGCCCCACCTCTATCTCCTGGCATTCAAGCGACGCCAAGATTGGCTCCCGCACCTCAGAGTCATGCTCATTTATGTCCGTGAAATACCTTGCCCGGTATAGATTGCATTATTATTGTAGCACAATCAGGAATAGAATTGGGGAAAAAAAATAAAACTGAATAAAAACCCTGAATGTGAATTCTGAGTGTGAATCTTGAGTGTGAATTCTGGATGTGAATCCTGGATGTGAATCTGTATTTCACCGCGAGTGATTGAACTGGGCCCCAAAGTGTCCTGCACAACCTCATGCCCCCTTCCGCACGTCGTGTTCTATAAATGTTTCACTTAATTTGCCTGCATTCCAGCTCTGAGAAGTCATCACATTGTGTCGGAGCGTCGTTCGATGAAACATTCGGTGCAGGGCATTGAAAGTTCGGATTAAATATCCTAAATACCGCCTCCTGCGTGCACCCCTCCCCGCTGTGTCCAGGTAGCAAGGGGGAGCCGGGCAGGACGCTGGGCCAGCCGGGATTCCCCGGCCTACCGGGCTCTCCTGGGGACGTGGGGCCCTCTGGCTCCCCAGGTAATCGCTTCTCACCCCCCCACCACCAACCCCGCGGCGAGCTCCGCTCTGCCAAGTCGCTCCACGGCTGCGTGATTGAGCGTCGAGTTCATTTGATTTGTTACGCGGATGGTGCTGATGTCGTCAAGGAGCATAAACCATCAACGACCGGACTCCGGTCGGTCATCCCCGCAGCAGCAGCAGCAGTGGCTTTTGGCTGGCCTTCTGAAATAAAGACGGCGGTCACCGCATCGCAAGGCGCTTTCAAATGCGCTTCTGTGGACGTCTGGAACGCTCTTCCTCACGATTTTAGAAAGCCACTGGAGCTGTGCATTTTTAAATCATCTATATTAAAAACTAATTTCTTTAGAACTTCTTTCTTGGTTTATTGTCCTTCCCCACACCTCTGATTAGCAGAGTTGGCTACGTACGGTACGAAAGAAGTTCAACATATAATCATGCCTTGTAGCCAGTTTCCCAGCTATTTACTAACAAACAATTTTTTAGTTTACCAGGTAAGGTGCACTGAGCTGTATAGCATTATTTTCAGAAGCGACCTGCCCACAAGTGACAGCTCAACGAAGTGGCTTATCACGTGGAAATGTATAGCAGCCAAATACTCGAAAAAACGGATGACCCGGAGAAAAATCTACACGACCACGGGGAGAGAGACGAGCAAACTCCAAATATACAGCAGCAGCAGGCGTCAGGGTCTGAATCGATCCTGATGGTGGTGCAGGAAGTCTAAGTGATATGTTCCCGATTGTCCCTGTAATCGCAGCGGTAGTGTGGTAGGTCCCAGCTGGTGATTGACACCGTGAGCACAGCAGCAACAACAGAGACATCGACGTTGCGGAGAACGAGTGCAGCATGGTCCTGCAGGAATATTTCACAACGAACAAACTAAGTATTTAACGGTCGTGAACGAAGCACGCGAGGTAACAACAACAACAACAGTACAAATTTAGCATGACGGCAAGAGGTGCTAGGAAAGGTGAGGTACACGTGCAAGAAAGCTGCTCTGTGTATCTTAGTCTGGCAGTGACGCAACGAGAAAAAAATTAGTGAAAAGGTGTGGGAGGCAGAGGTGCCAGGTACAGGTGCGGGTGTGAGCTCTGCATTTTGGTCTCATAGGGAAATAAAAACGGGCAGGAGGCCCAGAGTCGAGCCACGTGACTCTGGCGGTGCCGGACGGGGGCGAAAGCATCGAAGCGGCGTGTGCGAGCGCGATGTCCGTGTTTGCCGCAGGCATGCCGGGGATCCCCGGCACCCCGGGACTGCAGGGGGAGCAGGGGGTGAAGGGCGACGTCGGCTTCCCCGGGTTCGGGATGCCGGGGGCCACCGGGCAGAAAGGTGAGTGAGGCCGCCCGTTCCTGCACGCCACGCGATTGACGCCGCCACCCTCTCTTTTTGCACGAATGAAAATTGCACGTGTGTACGTTGAACCTCTGTCGCACCGTACGTAGCCAACCGTGCTCGTCAGAATATAAGCGGAGATCACGGGGCCGTCCGTAGGGGGGCTTGGGGCCTAGGGAAAATCCCACTGTGTGGGGCCCCCCGATCGATGCCTTCAAACTAAACCAGAAGTTTTACATCTGACACCCGCGACATCGAGTCTCAGGGCCCCCCAAAGCGCGGGGCCCGGGGCAGTCACCCCAATTCGCCGTACCCTAGGGTGGGAGCAAAACAAATTTTTATACCGTGGTCTTTTTATTTTATTTACCACGGCTTCTGAGCGCAGCCCCTAAACGCCAGCAACAAACAGCACAATTGACCAGAGCATTCGAATCACAACAACAGGCTTCACGCCGCTATTTCGCGCTGCTATTTCACGCTGAGCTTAACGCGGCGGCGACCTTAGCGCTTGCCGGCCACCACGCCAAAGCTCCGCTCGGCGTGGCCCCCCGCTCATGGCCCGCCGTTGACTCCGAATTTCCTTCCACGTGGCCGTGCCGCAGGCGCGGTGGGTGTCCCAGGGCCTTCGGGAGGATCGGGCGCGGCGGGCCGGCCGGGACAGGACGGCACCCCAGGGCAGCCGGGCCCAGCGGGACCCAAGGTGAGCGGCAACAAGAGCGGAGCCCTGCGCCAGAACCCACAGCACGCGTAGCACGTGCGACGCTGTGTCTGCGTGGGCCCCGCCGCGTAATGCCACGGCGACGCCACGGTGTTGAGATGTTAATGACCTCGCCTGGTATACAGGAGGTCGTGGGTTTGATCCAGACCTTGACGTCTGCTGTATATTTGGACTTTGCGTGTCTCTCCCGCTGTGGTCGTGTGGATTTTTCTCCAGGTCCTTTTCCCCTTCACATTCAGATTCATGCGTTCAGAGTATTTGGCTGCTATAAATTTACACCTGATAATCCACTTTGTTGAGTTGTCATTTGTGGCCAATTCGCTTCTGAAAAAGAGCTACGTAGCTCAGTGGGCCTTACCTGGTAAAATAAAAATAGTTCGTTAGTTCATAGCGAACGGCAAGTGACAGCGATGACGTTTGGCGAGATTCGCAGCGGCTAATCGGCTGGTAATTGTGGCACGGTGTGAGCGCTGAGCCAACGGTGCGCGACGATACAACTTTCTCATCTGCGCCCATCAAGAAAGAAAGTAGTTTGATGGTCGGGGTTTTTCAATGAGAATTTGGCTGAAAGGATTCTGGCTTGAGCAGACCATGGAAGGAAGTATGTCCCCCCCCCACCCCGCCGCTAGTGTGTGGAATTAACAAAAAGTGTCCGAAGTTAATATCCTTCAACGAGCCATCCACCAATCGGAGCAATACACTGCTTACCATGACAGTTACGAGGGTACGGATCTGCGTCGTTAACTGCACGACGCCAAGAGTACGATACGAATACACAAATTGGAGATTGGAAATGTGTTTTATGAAAGGTGCACCCAGTCTCCATTGGGTTGCAGCTGCACTTAAACTCCCCTTTGCACTTTGTCTATCATGCGGCATTTGAAAAGCAACTGACAGCAAAAATAAACGACGGCCTTGCGGACGGCCTCAGGAGTGGCCCTACGTCCTACGGCGCCCGTGCCGTCCGTGCGAGCGTACCCACGGTGGGCGGCGGGTGGTCGCGCGACGAGCCGATCACACTTCGCCGCGTTCACGAGAGGGCCACTCCTTTCCCTTCTCCGTCCATCGCCGCTGATCCCTCGTGCGTCTCTTCAACGCGCAGGGGGAGTCGGGCGTCGGAGCGCCGGGTCTCCGGGGACCACCGGGGGTTCCGGGCCAGGGCGGGTTGCCGGGCGCGAAGGGGGAGCAGGGCTCCCCGGGGCTACCGGGGATGCCGGGCCGGCCTGGCATGGACGGCGTTCCCGGAAGCAGGGGTAAGCGCCCCCATCGACCCAGCCCCGTGGCGTGACCTGGTGTTTGCCGGGCGGCGGTGGGGGCGACGCTGCACGTGGCCCGTGGCCCAGCGCTGTGGAGGCACCAGCGAGGGGTTGACGGATCGCCGTGCAAATGTTGCGAAGCTCCCTTCCCCGTGGTTGTCGAGGAGGTGCCGTAACCCTGCCATCGCCAGGAGAAGGCGGTGCAGCAAATTTAGACCCCCTCCTCTGTTCCATTCCGGCGCGTTACAAGTTGCAGTTATCATGAAAGGGGGGTCACGGACAGTCACGCAGAGGGGTACGATACGGTCAACAGCACGAGTGGCGATACGATACGATCGGCTTCTGCCTCGCGCTCTCACGCGGCCTTCACAGCACTTGCCCCAACAGTCTGTTAAGACTACACGGGGGATCTTTGTCTTTTGACGCTTGCGATGTGCCGCCTGGGCTCTGTCATGCGCACAGGGGAGGGGGGGTCTCCGGGCATCCCCGGGAACCAGGGGCTTCCCGGCCTCAAGGGATTTGGACAACCCGGATCACCTGGCCTCCCCGGCCAACCTGGTCCGACCGGCAAGGAAGGTCAGCGGCCCGCGTCACCCTCTCCACGCATCGTCCACATCGTCCGCTACGCCATCGTCATGTGACGCATCATCAGCTGCACCATCATCATCGACTACATTCTCACTCGTTACGTCATAATTAACAACATCATCAACGGCACCATCATCCTTTACATCATCATTATCATCAACTCTATTGTTGCTCATTACTTCATGATTAACGACATCATCAACTGCACCATCAACTACACGATCAACTTCACCGTCATCGACCACACCATCATACATTTGACGCATTGTCATGATACGAAGTCACCATACTTTTAGTCTCATTTTTACCGTCCCGTTTGTATTGATTCTCATTTATTTGTCTTACTCCTACAGTCTGATTCACCCCGTTAGCCTGACTGTAACCTTTGCACGTGCAGGAATTTTAATGAACAGTACAACAATAATAACGATCGATTGCAGGTTCTCCTGGCATTGCTGGGAGCAAGGGTGACCCGGGACCTCCGGGCCTCGACCTGACCGGGCCTCCCGGCGACAAGGGCAGCCCGGGCTTCCCTGGCGTGCCGGGCCAGATGGGGCCGCCGGGTCCTATGGGCATCCCGGGGAAAGACGGGATTCCTGGAAACTCGGGTGAGTGGGGCGCCTCGCCCGTCGGCGTGCGGGTGATCATGCTGAGACGAACGTTCACCTTCGTCCACGGTTCCAATCGGAAACCTTTTGACGACAAAAAAAACACAACAACGTGGCTTCTACGGAGCCCATGTGCAGCTCGGGACAGCTGCCACATGCAGCGGCTCCGGTTTACGCAGAGGAATGCCGTGGAGGGAGTGAAGATTTGAACCGGACTGCATCGTTCCGGAAGGAACCAGGGACAATTGTAGTAGCGGCATGTAGTGTCTATATGTACCTGTAAAGATACCTGTATGTATATCTATATGTCTATATACCTGTCTAAAAATATACAGGTATATATATCTGGGGCAGGGGGGGGGCAGGGGGTGCGGTGGAGGAGGTGTCTCCGTCTCTGTGCGTGACCGTGCTCTGTGTACCGTGCTCTGTGTGCGTCTTCTCTCCCCAGGCGCCAAGGGGGAGATGGGGGTCATGGGAACTCCTGGGCCCCAAGGCCCCGTGGGGCAGCTGGGGGCTCCTGGTCTCGCTGGCCCCACAGGTGACCACTCCCATGGATTCAGTCAACCGACACTCGCCCCTCTCGTTGTGTGTGCCGTCCGCGATGGCGCCTGCGGTGGTGGTGCTGTTTGTTTTGCGGTGTTCGTGGTGGATTTGCCGGGCGGTGTGCGTGGGGCGGTGTGTGTGGGGCGGTGTGTGTGGGGTGGTGTGTGTGGGGTGGTGTGCGTGGGGCGGTGTGTGCCTGGGGTGGTGTGCGCGGGACAGTGTGCGCGGGGCGGTGTGTGTGCCGGGTGTGGATTGCGAACTGTGTGGTGGTGTTCCTGACTCGGTCACTTGTATTTCGTATTTTTGGTAAATGACTCAAACCCGGCACTGCTTTCAGTTCTCGAATTATAAACAGAATGACGGACATGCACCACCGTTGTGGTTCAATGGTCAGCACGCGCGTGGCCGGTTCGGTTAGATTTCCTCACCGCCTCTATCGACCCAGCGGTGTTGATGGGTACAGCCGCAGTTAGTCGATGGGCAGGCCGCGTGCGGAGGGGTAGAGCGTGGGTATGGCCGCCTCTTTCCGATTCACCTGGCAGTCGGCGTGCAAGGGTAGAGCTCCCTCTAACGGAGGCAGTCATCATCGCTCACTGCTTTCCACTCCTCCCTCAAAATTCACTTTCTTTGCCGAGCTCAGCCCACGACCCCCCCTGAATCTCCCCTCATAATCACCACCGTGTTCCTGCTCCCTCTTCATAATCCCATTACATGGCTACCACTCATTTCCCATTCATCCAATCCATTCATCATCATTTGCTTTCATCAATTTAGCTTTTACCTAATTCACGCATCGCAGATTCGCCCATTACTTCCTCTCGTCTGTTCTATTCACCGCATCTCCACCATTGCATTCACACGTACCATTCTTAGTTATCCTTAAAGCACCTTGGCCAAGGCGCTATATAAATTGCGTTAAGGTAAGGCTCTTCCACCAGCAGTGGCCGTGAGAGAGCAAACGAAACGCAGGGCTGCACCTTTACCTTCGTTCGGCCAGACACATCGGTCGGGATTGCCTGTCTCTCTTGCTCAACACGTGCTTCCCGCTCTGCTGCAGGCAACGCGGGTCAGCCCGGGCCGTCGGGCGACGCGGGACACGGGGGCACCAAAGGAGACAAGGGGGAGCGAGGACTCCCTGGGAGCCCCATGACCATTGCCGACATGCAGCTGCTGCAGGGCCCGAAGGGCGAGAAGGGACAGGAGGGTACGGAGCCGCCGTCGTCACGTCGCCACCCGTTGCATGCGGTGCCCCCACGAAGATCGTTCGTGATCGATTCTTTGGTCTGGTCATGTGACGATCGGGACACATTTTTCTGCAGTTCTAACTTAACTCGGGAATTTTTCATTTTCGCTGTTACGTGGACAATGTATATGATGATGTTAATCGTTGGCCCGGGTACATTTGAATGAAATTTGAATTTGTGTTTTGTAATGGTTAATTACTAGTGTAAATCTGATTGGTTGTCAGAAGCTGGATCAGGTGGCACGGTTAATTGGGCTTACAATGAACGGAATGAACTTGAAACCGATGGTATTGGTCATGATGATGAGTTTGTACCATTACCTGACTACTGGGTACGGTGGCTAGAAGAGTATTCTGTGTATTTGCATACGAGTACCTCGTGCGGTGTGTAAACATCGCCACTGGGGAGACAAAGGCGTGGTGCATGCCTTGTGTGTTGTGTCGGCCTTAATGGGTGCCCACTATCGGCACTTGCCCCAACAGCCTGTGAGGCTGCACGAGGGATCTTTGTCTTTGCTTCTGTCTTGTCCGGCTACGTGTGTCTACTGTCACACAGGGAATTCGGGCCAGGCCGGGCAGAAGGGATCACCGGGACCTCCGGGTTTGCCGGGGAACCCCGGCGCCGAGGGCCTGCGCGGCACGGACGGGAGCGCAGGTGAGCTGCCTCGCCATCGTCGGTGACGTCGATGCTGCGGGGAACGCAGCGAACGGCGTGGGGGGCGTATGGTGCGAGAGAGCAGAGGTAGCGCTCTGGAAACTTCCTGCTGCAGTCTACAAAGCGATGCACCAGGGTGCCCTGAGTGTTTTGAATGTCTCCTCGTCGAATTATAACGGCTCGGAACACTTCGCACGCGATAGGCGACTCACATCGGCGACTCATCTAAACGCATTTTTAAAGGGCACCCCCAGTGTCAGCTGTCTCTGTGCGGCAAAAGGTGACTCAGAACCTGGTCCGCAAGTCGGTCTTTAGTAGCGGGCGATGATTGCAATGTGCAGCCTCCATTGAGGGATTCGTGAGTACACTTCTAGTCCTTGGCAAATCTGGGATTGTGTCGCTGGCACACAATGGCCTGCATTTTTTCGGATGACGTCAGGAGATGTTTTAACCTCTACTGTAGCGCAGACGGAGCATGATGTTTCACGTTCAGACACACCCCCTCCCCCCCACCCGTAATCACCAGGGCGGTCTGCCGGATTCCAACCGCGAACGTCGACATGAAGCGGCGAACGCACTCCCTCCGATTCACGCCACCACCCCGTGATGAACCAAAGATCTGAGATTCTTCTCTCTGTCGTCTTCCGGTACAGGAGGATCTCGAGGCAACGCGCGTGAAGCAGAGAGAGACGCGTATAATGGCCGGGGAGATGTTTGTGGCCCTGAATGAAGCTTCCAGGCTCTCGCGTTGTTTTTGTAAAACGACTCAAAAAGATCTCAAACACGACGGCGCGTGGGCGAACTGCGGCCAAATGCCCGGCCAGTCTCAGTCCCCAGTGCGACTCGCGCGAGTCCTTTGGTCCTTCATCTGGAGTGTGCGTGTGCGTGCGTGCGTGTGTGTGTGTGTGCACGACGTGCTTGTGCGTTTATTTCAGGGCCCAAGGGGAACCCGGGTTCTGACGGTTTCTCAGGGCAGCCAGGCACACCTGGCCAGAAGGGCTCCATGGGAGAGATGGGCCTCCCAGGTAAAGGCTGATCCACCCACTGCGATGTGTGCGCGGTCCACAGTGATCGCTCCGATGAAACATCCCACGGACTCGCGTCACTACCTCCATACCCACATGCAACTCCACCTACCTCTTCCACGCACCCAGCATTAAACCGTATTCTCGAGCGTGACGGGTTGGCGACCTCACTTCTTAAGGCCTTCACGACTCAAACCGTGACGTGAATTGTGAATTGAAAGGTTACGGGTTCGATGGCCTTTACCCGTTTTGCTCCTGCATGCATATTGCAGTAGGTGACAGATATGTACAGTGTATGCACATTCAGCCGTGGTCGCTGGTGTGTAAGTGGATGTTGTGTGGAGCGGCGGCGCAGCAGTTAGCGCATCGTGTTATGAACCCGGCGACCCGAGTTCCATCCCCACTCACGGCCGATAACAGTGACGAATATATGAACTGCGCCTGGATCTCCCGTAGGTCAACTCAGCCTCAAATGTGTATCTGGTGCTTTGTCTAAACAACGGCACTGGGGAGACAAAGGCAGCCGGGCATGGTGTCGGCCACCCACCCCCGTCACGTGCTGCGCCGGCCTTCATCATAGGTGCTTCTCGCTAACAGCACTTGCCCCGGCAGCATGTTAAAATCTGCACGGGGGATCTTAGTGTGCGCGTGTGCGACGTTGCAGGACCCAGTGGGGGCGTGGGGAACCCTGGTCCCCCTGGGAAGCCAGGTTTACCTGGCAGCCAGGGGCAGTTGGGACTCAAGGGAGACAAGGGGAACTCCGGCGTGCCTGGGATAGGAGCTCCAGGGCTGCTCGGAGTTCAGGTAAAGTTCTGCAGCCACATTTCAGACCCTGGTCTGCTCTCGGCAAGCGTATACACGTGCGTGCGTGCGTGCGTTTGCGTGTGCGACCCGAGCTCGATTCCCGGTCACGGCCAACACCGGTTGACGGGTGCGGTGCTGGCCACCTACCCACCCCCTCGTGTGCCGTGCTGACCTTTATAGGTGCTCGCGAACATCGCTTGCTTCTTTCGTCTGTTCAGGCTCTACGGGGGATCTTTGTGTTCGCGTTCATACTGAATGGGGAGCGGCGGTGCAGCGGTTAGCGAGCTGCGCGACGATTTCACTGACCCGAGATTGATTTCCACTCACGGCCAACACCAGTCGCGATCATCTGAACCATTCCCGGGCCTCCTCTAGGTTTACTCAGCCTCAACTAAGTAACTGGTGTGGTGTGTAAACATCATCACTGGGGATGTTAACACATCTTAGTCACACCATCTCCATGAGCATCTTGCCAGCATTCGTAGGTGCTCACGACTCGAGGGGATCTTTGCGTGTGCATGACGTGTGAACGTGTACGTGTCTGTGCGTGCCCCCTCCCGCCCCACGCCCAGGGAGAGCCGGGAAAGCCGGGTCAGCCAGGGGCTCCTGGACTCAAGGGGTCCACGGGCCTTCCGGGGATGCCTGGAGCTCCGGGGACAGATGGCCCCAAAGGAGACGCGGGCATCAGTGGCCTCCCAGGTAGGGCCCACCAGGCCTGCGAGGCACCTGTCCCTGTGTGTCTCCATGTGTTTACATGCTGTGTGTGCGTTTACCGATCACGGCCAACATCGGTGACGAATCTCTAAACCAGTCCTGGGCCACCTCTGGGTCGACTGGACATCTTTGAGAAACAGGCTTCATAGCTCATCGGATTTCTGCAGGATAAATGAAGATTGAATGAGTACCTGGTGTGGTGTGTAAGAACATCGCCGCTGGGGAGACAAAAGTAGTGTAGTGTGGTACTGGCCACCCACCCCCTCGTGTGCCGTGCCGGTCGTCACAGGGTTCTCTCAAACAGCACTCGCCCCAGCAGTCTGTTCATGGCTATATTTGTCTTTGTGTGTGTTTGTGCGCATTTGCAGGAGACAGTGGCAGGGAGGGTCCCAAAGGACAGGTTGGGCTCTCAGGCAGCCCTGGTCAACCGGGCCCCCCTGGGCTTCCAGGTACCCACACACACACACGAGTATGTAGGTATGTGTCCTCGCCAGAGCGTCTGTGTCTCCACGGGGGGTTCAGGCCGTCCCCCATGCTACGAACTCTGGACACAATGTGTCCCAGACAGGAAGAAGATCGTTGATCGGATTTTGAGTAAAAAACACAATCTATTGCATATTTGTCAATTTTTTTAAATCGTTTGTTCTGAAATGCATGTAATTGCGTGTTGTTTATCACAAGTCAAGAAGTATCTAAGTCTGTGCTCTCGGGCGAACAGTGGCGGCACTGTCCTTGGCCAATCCTGGCCCGGACCTGGCTGAGAAACTCAACGAACCAAACGTTGACATCCCACTCAGACCGCGCAGCACTCACGTGCACGTTATTCCTGCACATTGGAAGCACGGCCGTTATAGCCGTCAATAACTCGAGCAAACATCTCTCGATCACAGTCAGACGACGCCGGCACACGGTGGACCCGACTTGTTTTGCACGACAACGGCGCGTAGTTAATTACGGTTAATGCAACCGCGGTAATGACCAGGGCAGCTTGCCGGAATTGAATAGCTAACCTCTGCAACAAGCGATGAAAATGCATTGCTGCTGACCCATCATGGAAACGTTAATGATGATATGAGTGATGATGATAACGATGTTGATGTTGTTTACGAGGTATCGGAGGACAGCCGGGGTTTCCTGGTTCTCCTGGCGAGAAGGGCTCCATCGGCAGAGACGGAATCCCCGGCACCATCGGCAGCAGAGGGGATCCAGGTGCGGACGTGCGCACTTCCGTTCCGTTATTTTGTTTTTTACACGCCGTTGCCGAGCACATTGGCCCCAAGGCCCAAAACGTGAAGCGACCAGCAACAAACGGCAAATGTCGAAGTTGCACTGAGAGTGTCGCCATGAGCTCAGGTCCGCACGCGTGTAGTGAAGCACGATCCTTGCGTATAAAGAAGTCGAGGGGCTCCCCCACGGTGGTGGGGGGGGGGGGGTGGCACCATGGCGGGGGGCTGTGGGGACGGGACTCCCGACTCGCGGTGCTGAGTGTGAGCCTTGGACGGAGACACCCACTCCTGCAGCTCGTTGGTACGAGGTGGAGTGTGGGGGCAGTTGACGGGCAGCCACGAGATTGTCAGTTGGGGCAGTTAATGGGCAGCCACGA
>CM025623.2:1591146-1607870 GCA_014621495.2 Entosphenus tridentatus | reverse complement strand
CCCCCCCCCCACCCACCCATCCACACAGCCACCATTTAAAACCACCCACCCCCCACCCACTCTCCCACTCACCCGCCTCACCCCCTGCTACGGGAGTAGCGATAGAAGAGGGGTAAGGAGGCAACTCACCGCTGGTGAGCGAGTGACTGCAAGGAATCTGTTTCGTGGTAAATTAATCGAGGAGGGGGTCGTGAAGGGACGCTACTGGGTAGTTGGAGGCAGTCGCCCTCCAGCAACAACGGAGGGGGGAGGAGCGACGCTCACAAAGAGGAGCGGAGCGCCGGGTGGCTAAAGCACGGCCAGTTGGCACATTCGGGGCACAGGTGGTGCATCAGCCAGTCATCTCGGTCGTCTCTGTCAGTCGACCCTTGGCACCTGGGTCTGCCCCGTGACCTCCTGCCAGCGGGCGTTCGACACTTCACGTGGCCTCAATGTGCACATAGCCTGGCACAAGCGCCGCGGTGACGTCAACGCCACTTAGTGGCGAATGGCAGCTGTTGTTCCTGGAGTGAATCGGTGAGTGCTTCAGCGTTCAAGCAACCGCCCTGCGAGTGTAAATCATTTCCCTCGTGTTTCTCAACGTCTCTCTCTCACTCACTCTCCCTGCGGTGGCTGAACCGCAGGCCCCGAGGGGCTGGCTGGCTTCCCAGGGACGCCTGGAGTCGGGGGGCAGAAGGGCGAGCAAGGCAGCCCCGGCAGCCGGGGCTCCTCCGGGTTCCCGGGGCCCCCGGGCGAGTCTGGCCCCCCTGGCCAGCTGGTGAGTACCCCCCACCCGGCACCAACCTAGCCGCCCCCCCCCCCCCCCCCGCCCCGCATCTTTTTTGGGGGGGGGGGGGGGCACACCCCTGGGGGGGGGGGGGGGGTGGGGCAGATGAGGACACACCGCACAGCCAGTGTTACGGAAGCTTGAAACGAGTGAGGGTTGGTGGATCACGCAGTTGTTGTGAAACTCCCTTCGTGCGGGCGTCGAGGAGGTGGAGCCGCACCCTGGCTCGCCAGGAAGACACCGGTGTGGTCATCATAGTGGGGAGCGGTAGTGTAGCGGTTAGCGCGCTGCGCTGCTAACCTGGCGACCCGAGTTCGATTCCCGCTCATGGTCAATACCCAGTGACGATTATCTGAACCGGTCCTGGGCCTCCACTAGGTCGACTCAGCCTCAAATGAGTACCTGGTGTGGTGTGTAAACATCGCCACTGGGGAGACAAAGGCGGTCGGGCGTGGTGCTGGCCACCCACCCCTCGTATACCGTTTCGGCCTTCATAGGTGCTCGCTAACAGCACCTGCCCCTACAGTCTGTTAAGGCTATACGGGGGATCTTTATCTTGGTGTGCGTGTGGTGATCAGTGATGAGCACAACTGGTGCATCTACCAGTCATCTCGATCAAGTCAATCCACGGCACCGGGGTCTGTCCCGTGACTTCCCGTCAGCGGCGGCCTCGGCCTGAAAGTGCGCCTAGCCTGGCACGAGTGCTGTGATGACGTCACTGCCACTTAGTGGGGGGGGGGAATTGCGGCTGCGATTGTCGTTGTTCCGCGAGTTGACAGTCGTCTCTGCTTTAACAGGGAGCCCAGGGGCGGCCCGGCCTGGACGGAACAAAGGGAGATCCGGGAAGCCAAGGGACTTCGGGATTTCCAGGTGATGACACCTCCCTTCCACCGTCACATGGGTGCCCTGCTAAAAAGTTTTCCGCCATCACCGTGACCCTCATTCACATCCTGCACCACCTAAACCGATGCGCGTTGCGATGCCAACCGCCATTCAAAGAGGATATTCGGGTGAACGCCAGGTGAGGGATCTGGCCTAGTTCATGCCGGGAGACACCTCCACCCACTCGACGTAGCCAAACAAATGAAACCGTCACGTGCACGAGCATTTAACGTGCCGATTGTGAGTTATCGTGGTTTCAGCTCGCCCGTTAAGTTGAGGAACACATTCTCGCAGCTGAACGTGGCGGTCAGATGCGGCGTTCGAAGTCGGAAGTCACTTCCCCGGTTGCTGTCCTGAAGATGCTCGACGCGGTTAGAAGCGTGGCGTCGACCTATAATTTAAGCCGCAGGGCTCGAACCGCCATGGATTGGCACAGTGGCGAATGTTTATTTTTTATTTTATGTTTTTCGTTTTCGTTGCGTCCGCTTCGCAGGAGAGAAGGGCGTCCCGGGACATCCTGGAACGCGCGGAAACCCCGGGGAGACGGGACCGGTCGGGCCCATTGGTGAGTGACTTCCACGCACGCCACCACGCCGTGGCTCTACGCAGCCACCCAGTCTTGAGGCTCAACACGGAGCGGGGGATCGCCCTCCCTGGCATCAGTGCCAGGCAGACGCACCCGAGCATGGCGCAGTGCGGCGATTCGCTCACTGTGCGACGAACCCGGCGACCCGGGTTGGATTCCCGCTCACGGCCAACACCAGTGACGATTATCCGAACCGGTCCTGGGCCTCCCATAGGTTGACCCAGTCTCAAATGAGTACTTGGTGCGGTGTGTAAACATCGGCACTTGGGAGACAAAGGCGGCCGGGTGTGGTGCTGGTCACCCACCCCCTCGTGTGCCGTGCCGGGCTTAATAGGTGCTCGCTCACAGCACTTGCCCCAACAGTCTGTCAAGGATGTACGGGAGATCTTTATCTCGTTGTGAGCGAGCATGTGTGTCTGTGGAAGTACAGTACGGGGAACGGTAGTGCAGTGGTTAGAGGCACTGCGCTACGAAGCCGGCGACCGAGTTTGATTTCCGATCACGACGAATAATGATGGTTTATATATTTGAACCCGTCCTGAGCTTCTCCTTGGGTCGACTCAGGCTTAAATGAGTACCTGGTACAGTGTGTACATTTTAGCACTGGGCAGGCAAAAGCGGTCAGGCGTGGTGATGGCCACCCACTGCCGCTTGTGTGCTGCGCTGGCCTTCATATGCTCTCATTAACAGCACTTGCCCCAGCAATCTGCTAAAGACTATATGGGGGGACTTTGTGTATTGATCGTTGTTTGTGGTTGTAGGTCCTCCCGGAATCGCTGGAACACCTGGAGAGGTCACCGTCATCAAGGGAGACCCGGGGCAGCCAGGATCACTTGGGTTCCAAGGTCCCAAGGGACCTCCTGGTCGTCAAGGAGACCCTGGCCCTAAAGGTCTCCATGCACCCCCCCCCCCCCTCAGAGACCATCACAGGCAGCTGGGTTCCTACAGGGGCCCATCTAGAACCCTAATTCACGGCATCCCATGGTGCCCAAGTGAGACATTGGACCCATAATAGCCTGCGGGCGAATGTGGCCGGGAGCCTCGTCTACACGGGAGACGGAGTGATGAAATAACTTCATTGTGCAAGGTGGTGGACGGATCGTTGCATGGCAGGGCCGTGAGAGGTGGTGGTTGCGGCTTCGGGGAAGCCCTCGTCCAGCAGTGGATTGACCATGGATCACGATAACGATGATCAGTGGCTGCGTATGAGCTTCTCAGTCAGCAGTACCGAGGTCCTATGTGTGAATTGTGTGTTTCAGCCACCCGTGAGTTAATGAGGTTTGCGAGTGTGACAAGGTGGTGGTCTTATTATGCACGGGAAAACATGTTATTTTGTCACTTAATTATCAAATAAGGGTTCACTTTAAAGTAATCTCTCAAGGAGTTCTTGGGCACGCGTGATGCCGACAGCGCAGTTGGGATATCATTTGGAAAAAGACAAAGAGGAAGTCAATCAAGAAATTGAAATAGTCGATTACATGGGGGGGCACATTCGAGTTTGTTCTGACCAACATGAGTTCGCGTGATGAGCCCTTTGCCGTTGCGGGACGTCTGCAAGTTGCAGGGTGGGCGGGGGGGTGTCCCGTTCACCGCTGAATCTCGGAACACGCCAGCGGCTCACCTTTACCTGTGTCACACCATCACCTGTGTCACCTGTGTTACACCATCACCTGTCACACCATCACCTGTGTCACCTGTGTTACACCATCACCTGTGTTACCTGTGTTACACCATCACCTGTGTTACACCATCACCTTTGTTACACCGTCACCTGTGTCACCTGTGTTACACCATCACCTGTGTTACACCATCACCTGTTTTACACCGTCACCTGTGTCACCTGTGTTACACCATCACCTGTGTTACCTGTGTTACATCATCACCTGTGTCACCTGTGTTACACCATCACCTGTGTCACCTGTGTTACACCATCACCTGTGTAACACCATCACCTGTGTTACACCATCACCTGTGCTACCTGTGTTACACCATCACCTGTGTTACACCGTCACCTGTGTCACCTGTGTTACATCATCACCTGTGTTACACCATCACCTGTGTCACCTGTGTTACATCATCACCTGCGTCACCTGTGTTACACCATCACCTGTGTTACCTGGCTTACACCATCACCTGTGTTACACCGTCATCTGTGTTACACCATCACCTGTGTTACCTGTGTTAAATCATCACCTGTTTCACCTGTGTTACACCATCACCTGTGTTACCTGTGTTACACCATCACCTGTGTTACCTGTCTTACACCATCACCTGTGTTACACCGTCATCTGTGTTACACCATCACCTGTGTTACCTGTGTTACACCATCACCTGTGTCACCTGTGTTACACCATCACCTGTGTTGCCACAGGCTTCGTGGGCCCCGACGGGCCGCCTGGCCAAGACGGGTTCCCTGGGATCGACGGGAGCCAGGGGCCCAAAGGCAACATGGGGACCTCAGGCGATCCGGGTGAGAGCACCGCTGGTGGTGATGATGATGATCAACGACCACGTTTGTGTAGAAGAAAAAGATTGTTCCGACAGTCAAGGTCCCGATAGGGGTTGCTGGCTGCCTTGCTGTACCTCATTGTGGAAACCTTGCGCCCCCGTGCGGTGATTTGGCCTCGCAGATATCCGGGCATCTGTGTGCATCAGCAGTAGAACCTTCAGCAGTAGAACCTTCAGCAGTGAGAGTCTGGTTCGTGCTTGGATGGTGGTATAATTGTGAATGTGGTTGCCATGGTGGTGGTGGTGCGATTGTGACTGATGGTGGCATTGATCGTCAACGCGATGCTGATGATGACGATGATGACGATAATGCTGATGATGATGGCAATGATGCTGATGATACCAATGACAACGATGGCGATGATGACAATTATGCCGATGATGACGGAGACGACGATGCTGATGATGATACTGATGACGACGATGCTGATGATGATGATACTGATGATGATGCTGTCCACGGTGCGGCAGGCGAGGTGGGTCGTCCCGGGCCGCAGGGCGTGGACGGGATGCCCGGCTCGAGGGGCCAACCCGGCAAGGCCTCCATGCCGCACGGCTTCCTGGTGACGAGGCACAGCCAGGCCAAAAGCGTGCCCAGCTGCCCCCAGGGCACCGAGAAGCTCTACGACGGATACTCGCTGCTCTACGTGCAGGGCAACGAACGCGCGCACGGACAGGACCTGGGTACGACGTGCCCCACGAGGTGGCGTGTTGCAGCGTAGCCGCGCGGGAGGTCGCGGGTACGATCTCGAACCCGCCGTTGCAAGCCGAAACGATTGTCGCTCATTCACGCGTTGCCCCCCCCCCTCCCCCGTGGCGTGCAGGCACGTCAGGCAGCTGCCTGCGCCGATTCAGCACGATGCCCTTCGTCTTCTGCAACCTGAACAATGTGTGCAACTTCGCGTCGCGCAACGACTACTCCTACTGGCTGTCCACGCCCGAGCCCATGCCCATGAGCATGGCCCCCGTCACGGGGCCCCACGTGGAGCCCTTCATCAGCAGGTGCTGCCCCCCCCCACCCCCTCGCGCCGTTCGCTAGTCGCCGGCGCGTCCTCGCCTCTCTCCGCGCGAGATGAAATACAAACGCGATTTTTTAATGCATCCCATCAGCCGCACGGCCTTTTGGGAGCGCGCCGTCAGTGGCGGCCGCGGCCGCGCTGCACGTGGACGCTCGTGATCCAGCGCCGTGGAAGCAGCGGCGAGGGTTGGTGGATCACCGCAACAAATGTTGTGAAACTACCCTTCCTGTGGGCGTCGAGGAGACGCGGACCCTGGCTCGCCAGGAGAAGGCGGCACGGCCAAGTGCGGACTCCGCCTGTTCCGTCTGTGTGGGATTGAGCGTCTCCCGTGTGCCACCCCCGTCTCCCATTCTACCATCTCTCGTGTGTCGCTGTCTCCCAAACCACCGTCTCCCGTGTGTCACTTTCTCCCGTGCCTTGCCGGCGCAGGTGCTCGGTGTGCGAGGCATCGGCCATGGTGATCGCCGTGCACAGCCAGTCCGTCACGGTGCCACCGTGCCCCGAGGGATGGGGTTCCCTGTGGTTCGGCTACTCCTTCATGATGGTGAGACGCTGCCCGCCACACCTCCCTCCCCACATCCACCCCAACCAAGGTGGCTAGGAGATGTTGACTACCTCGCCTGGTGTGCAGGAGGTCGTGGGTTCGATCCCGAGCACGATGCCTGCTGCTGTATATTTGTAGTTCGCGTGTCTCTCTCCCTGTGGCCGCGTGGATTTTTCTCTCGGTCCTCTGATTTTTCCCTCCACGTTTAGATTCAACATCCCGCATTTAGAGTATTTGGCTTCTGCTATAACTTTCCACATAAACCACTTCGTTGAGCAATCATTCGTGGCCAGGTTGCTTCTGAAAAAGAGCTACATAGCTCAGTGGGCCTTACCTGGTAAAATAAAATCAGTTTCTAGTTTAAAATAAATAAAAGTTAAAATTGCTGCTGCCTACCTCCACCAAACTTTCCCATGTGCAGGTGCAGCCACTGTGGGTGTCACGTGGGTGTCGTGTTGGTGTCGTGTGGGTCTTGTGTGAGTGTTGCGTGAGTGTTGTGTGAGTGTCGTGTGTGTGTCGCGTGCGTGTCGCGTGGGTGTCGCATGGGTGTCCGGACATCCCTCCAATTATATTTAGTTGTGGCTAAGAGGCACCGATGAAATGTTGGGCCCCTGGCAAAAGTGAAACACATGTTAAAAAGGATGTGTCAGTCTTAATGGTAGCATTACTGGTAGCACCGTGTAGATGTAATCTAACCGAGTACGCGGAGCGAGACCGTTGGGCATCGTGCCCAACAGCGCTCGCTACAGCCTCGAGAACTCAGCGGCGAGTTGCTCCTTGTAATTACTTCAAGACGAACCGGAGCAACGTCAGACGAAGCCCCCCTGGACTTTGCGTCTTAAGCTGCAAACAACCCAACTGCAACCACGCTCAAGTCTCACGGAGCCTGATTACGGCTCCCCAGATATTCGTCGGGGCCGAGCGCTGACGAGTAGCAGCCCTGTAGGCGACCGAGTAGATTTCGACAGCGCGTCACGTGATGCCGAAATCGGAGACCCGTGGCCTTCAACGCCGGGGCGGTTGAACAGGACGGGGCAGCGCCACGAGCGCGTCCGACGCCGACGCGCACTCACGCTCGCTCGTGTGTTGCAGCACACGAGCGCCGGGTCGGAGGGCTCGGGCCAGGCGCTGGCCTCGCCGGGGTCGTGCCTGGAGGAGTTCCGCTCGACTCCCTTCATCGAGTGCCACGGGCGCGGCACCTGCAACTACTACGCCAACTCCTTCAGCTTCTGGCTCGCCACCATCGATGGCAGCAACATGTTCCGGTGAGCCGCGCGGCGCGTTGTCGTTGTCGTTGTTGTTTGTTTCGTGGTGGATTCGTTTCAACGCCACGGGAGGCTCTTGAGGTCGCAAGCCCCGTTTAGGAATCGAGCCGGGAGCCCCACGCCGTTGCGATTCATCGAGTCGCAAGGTGGGGCGGTAATGATGCACATGTTGGCAGCGCTTTTGTCCGTCCACTGCCGGACGAGGGCCTCCCCACTCCCTGCTGTCCGTGGGAGATAATTGACCGCGTTTCACCATGTCGGTCGGTGCAGATTGGCGATTGAGGCACAGAGCTACTCTCTGCTGACAACAGATGGAAATATCACATTCCTAACAAATCAAGATTCATCCCTAACATTTAGACAGCAAGGCATCGTGGGTTAAACCCCACGCGATGCCCTGCAGCGGCGCCCGGTGATGGAGCCGCGTGCTCACGCTGCCTCATGCCACCCTCGTGGAACAGGAAACCGCAGTCGGAGACCCTCAAGGCCGGCGACCTGCGGTCACGCATCAGCCGCTGCCAGGTGTGCATGCGACGCACGTAGCCAACGCGCGCACGGCCGCCAAACCCACGTCGCCCACGACGTCGGCGCCACAGCTTCCGACGACGCCGCAGGTACCGCCCGCCAGCCCGCCAGCCAGCCCGCCCGCCAGCCAGCCCGTCCGCCCGCCCGCCACCACTCCAGACTCCGCCCCGGTTCCACGACCAAGCGTCTCATCATCACCAGCAGCAGCCTCGCAACCCCGACGCCGCGGCCGTCGATGGTTCCTGCCGGCCCCAACGTCGGCTGGACGTCCTCGCCGGCTTCGGGGAGCGGCCACCTCAACCCCTTTAATCCAGCCCCACGGGTACCTGTTTGGCGTTCTCCAGCCCCCGTAGTGTACGGAGTCCAGACCAAATATTTTACTTGTTGGTACAGCTCGAGATGGTAAAACTTGAGTCGTAGCAACGTCGATTAATGGCCACTGAAAGTGAATTACGCACGAACCCAAATTGCGCGCGTTATTATGCAATCCACTTTTTTTATTACCATGTGCAGAAACCGGTTCCCATAAAATATTTGCCACCGTCTCTGGACTGCCGCAGCCAAGTTGCCTCAACCCCTTGTTGGGTCCTCACCGGCACCGTGGGTCAGCCCTGCGTCTCTTAACCAAGCACGCGGCTGGCTGGCCGTCTCAACGTTCTCCAGCCACACACAAAGCTGGGTGTCCAATCCTCATCGGCGTCCAGAGACAGCCATTACCCCCCTTCCCACTCCAGCTGGCTGCTCGTATGTCTCCGAACGCCACCGCGAGCTGGTCCACCCTCACCGGGTCGTACGCCGCAGCCACTCCCACCACCGTCCCCCCCTCTCCACCACACGTTTCTCAGGCCTGGAGCGGTGATTGTCATCATATTGTCGCAGTCGCAAACTCCAGGTGCCCGGCCGGCACTTGGAGGCAGACCGACATAATTGTTGTTGTTTTTTAAGAGAGAAAGTAAAACAGTCGTACGTGACGTTAAATGAAGTAAAAACAAAAGAGGTATCCAATACTGAACCACAATGGTGCTTATCGTTATCGTGATGTGTGTGCATGCACACGCTATAATCTGTGTGTATTTATATATAAGTGAGTAGCGTAAACACGGTGCATTCGGAAAGAAGCACGAGTGGTGAGCGGGCGGGCGGGGAGGCGAGTGATGCATTGTAGGGGTCGCTTCTTTTGACTGCGGACAGCAGCACATGCCGGCCACGCACGCAGGGCCCAGTCGGGATCATCCCAGACGCAACAACGCGAACATGCGGCTGGCCAATCACACGCCGAGCCATTTGACATCGGCTCACCAGATTCAGGTGACGATGGGTGACCATATCGCACCGCAACAAAGTCGACGGGATTCTATCATGATAATCATCACGAGCTGTGCCAAGGCTGTTTCTTTCGTGAGTTTAGTTTGTTGTCCTTCCCCCGCACAACCGATTAGCACGGTTGGCTACATACGGTGCAGAAGAATCCATAATGCAGGTTTTTTTTGGGTTAGATCATGATCTAATATCATTCATAATATAAAAATCCTGTATTATGGATGATATTTATCACGAAAGCCTCCACGTTAAACTGCTGCAGAAGAAGTTCAATATACATGACGTGCGTACAAAAGCCTGTTAAGCCTACTGCGTTCGACGAACAGCGGTCAAAAAAGCACGCGGATGATTATTCTCGGACGCGAGACGCCTGTTGCGCTCAGATGCCTGGCAAAACGCTCACAACTTGGTGCAGAATGAGGTTTGCGTTGGGCTGTGTTAGAGCTTCGGCAGCCAAAATGTTGGGGATGAAAGCTGACGAGGGAGCACACACGTGACCGTTTACGCTCTCGATCAGTTATTGATCACGTTGCAAAGAAGCCATGTGTGAATATACGTTTCTATATCGATGTGTGTGTGTGTGTGTGAATTGCAGAGGAAGCAGGGCACGTCCATGAGACGGTAAGAGGAAATCACGTACTTAGGAACTGAGAAACTGTAGCCCGCTATGCATTGACAGACGTCAGTCACTGGACTTCCATGAGGAAGTAGAAGTCACTCAAACCTATTCTCTACCATCCCAGGACACCCATGAAATAAAGCCTAACCGCGTTCTTGCTGAAAATAAATAAAATCTATCTTTTCAATTTAAAAAAGCCACCTTTTTTCTATTTGTATCCATTTAGTGAATTCCGATTTTTCCAAAGTGGGATTTTCACCTCCAGAACAGCCCAGCTGCTGTAAGCTTCCTGTGGTTATTTCCACGGTAGCTGCCTCATTAGACCTGCTTCTGATTGGATGGAATTCATGACATGCAGCTTATGAGTTAGCCCTCCCATCAACTGCCTCTGCAATGCATTAATTCGAAGGGGAAAAAAATGCTAACGTGTCAGAACATGCAACGTATTCGTCCATCCTATTGAAAATACTTGTGGTCGATTGAGCAGTGCCGATTAAAAACAAAAGTGAAAAGTTAAGCAGGTAACAATGTTCATGTTTAATTCAACGTATGATGAAGAGTACATTAATAAAAAAAAAGTCATCCGGTGGAGGTAGCCACCAAACGTCGAACATATTTTGTAACAATGAGGCATAAGGCCCAGCAGGGGTCGTGGGATTCCAAAGCCATTGATGGGGCCGTTTCAGTGTCAGAAAGTGGACTTGTGAGTCCCAGTAGCCTCAGGAAGTGGCACCACGAGTGCATAGGTCCTTTCCCTGCTTCTGTCGCAACCTTCGCCACAGAATAAGGTCACGCATCAGTTGATGTACCGCGCACCTCGACTTGCACGGAAACTCGACCGTTTGTTTTCTATCGCTCTCTCCCGAGTTCCTCGCCTCCACGCGTCACCCTCCGTGCGTTCACACCTCCCTAGGTCATCTTGAAAGCCATCGCTCATCGTTTCGCAGCATTTCCTTGCTTGCCTTTGACAAACTTCTACTTCCATCGCCCCTTTGAGTTCTTCCGCATGCCCCGTAAATCCACTGCAGCTGTGCGACGCTATGCAAGGCGTACCGGATGTTGTTGCGATGGAATCTTGACGACCCCTGGCTATAAACTTGATATAAATTACAAATGGTTTAAAGTGAATGTTATTTCAATCTGGATTTCGAATAGCCAAGTGAAATGAACTTTCCGTTTTTCTAAATAATCCTAAGAAGACACACACACACTTAGCACGTGAATATACATTAATATACCTCAATATAATAAGGATGTGGCGTTTGCATGCAGAGTAGTACAAGACCCACAGTTGTAATAATCCTTCGCTCTTGATTAAAGGAAGGGAATAACCCAAATAACAAGCAACGTGGACCCCACCTGTTACATCTCTAAAGGATATAACGTTGCACCCTCACACGCATGGGTTGTCTTCCGAGCGCTACAATTTCCTCCCACGTGCAAGCGCTCATTAATTGGCCGACAACGCCCTCATACGTAGAGGACTGCAGAGCTTTGGCAATCATTGGCGATCGACTCGCCTTCCCGCTTGCCTGAGGTTCCTGCGGCTCCTCGCGCGACAGGGTATTCGCTCGCTCGCGAATACCTGGCGGTCGAAAGATGTGCTCTAAAACCGTCGATAATCGTGCTCCTTCGTGGGTTGGTGAGGTTGCAAGCTCCGCACACGTGCTGCCGAATTTTGTCAGCGACTAACTGGGTAGACCATTGAACATTTAAGCCAAGTTATCGGCAGGCCGGTTCAGTTCAAATACCCATCGAGGCCTATCTTGTTTGTGCCCGTGGTGTTGCAGCCACACCACTCGCACACAAAGACAAAGATCTCCGCCCCATAGCCTGAACAGACTGTTGGGGCACGTGTTGTCTCCCCCAGCGAAAATAATTACGGATCCCACCAGGTACTCATTTGAGGCCGAGTCGACCTAGGGGAAGTTGCAGGACTGGTTCAGATAATCGTCATCAAAGTTGGTTCGCGAGCGGGGATCGAACTCTGGTGACCGGGTTCTTACGGCAACGTGCTCACCGCTCCACTGCCGCTCCCCATGACACCGCTCACACACCCGTCCGTAGACGTGACTGTCATGCAAGATCAGCGTCGTTTTAGGAAGAAGAAAAAAAACCGTGGCCACGGCCAATGACGGACATCGCGTCCTTGCGCCTAGCAGTCCTCGCCACCGGTTGAGTTATAATCTAAGACACCGCACAGTGCACAGAGCTGGGCGTAGCCGTGGCGAGATGTTAACTACCTCGCCTGGTATACAGGAGGTCAGTGGGTTCGATCTCGACCCTGACGCCTGATGAAAATTTGGAGTTTGCGGTGTCTGTCTCTCTCCCCGTGGTCGCGTGGCTTTCTCTCCGGGTCCTCCGGTTTTTTCTTCCGCATTTAGAATCAACGTCACGCATTCAGAGTATGTGTCTGCAGTCAACTTACACGTGATGATGATGAGCGGCCACTCCGTTGAGCTATCATTTGTGATAGCCAGGTCGCTTCTTAAAAAAAGAGCGACATAAAATAAAACTAAAGAGTTTAGTTGTTGAGTTTTCAGCCTACAAGGGGTAGAGATGGAAACATTGGTGGTGGTGGCGAACTGGCTGAGGGATTGGGAGAACAGAGATGGCACCACTGACATCCCGGGGGTTCGAATCGGAGTGCAAGCCGCCCTGCGATTCATCTGCCTCTTTCAACTTTGGCCAGTCAGTGGTTTCAGCCCAGTGAACGGGGGTTGAAGAAAAATATCATCATGCTAAATTTTGTTTTTAGAATGCATTTGGAAAAATGGCAGCTCTTACAATTAAACATATTTGGTTTTTAGTCAACATGCGGCTAACATTTCTGTGTGGTGGGGCTTGGAGGAAAGTGTGTAAATAAAAAAAATCACTTTTAGGGATCTCATAAGTAGTTCTGCGATAGCTATTTCTGCGGGTCGTTCTCTATATCGTAGGGTGGTGCATTGCTCTGTGAGAGTTCTGAATGGACACCCTCTGGCATGAAGCTGACAGCACCGTTGGATTACATTTAAAATCAACAGCCCCAATGCAAACCTCGACCATGGCGGAGACAATCAGGATGGGAATTTGAGAAGCCATGACTTATGCGATTTTCTTGTGATATACATATACACACACACACACAATATGTTGATTGTTACATTATAATAGTATTTCTGTAGTCATAGTGCATTCATTATCACATATTTGCTTTATAGATACGACTGATACCTATTATCATCATCATCATCACCAGAGGTATTATTCTTCACTACTGATTTTCTGCTTCGCTCCCCGTAAGCGTGAGGCTGCCATAGAACCTAGAGACGTTGAGCTGTGCTAAGAGGGGGGGGCAGGGCGTAGTGGGCCGGTGTAAGGTTTTGACGGTGCTCTTTGAATCAGCCTTACATCAGGGAGAGGATTACGAAGCCACTTTAAAAAATTTAAAAACGTCTCGGCACCGCCGAGAGAGACGTCTGCGATGCATCCACGTCGCAGACGCGTGGAGGAGAGCACGTGGGAACGGAGCGAGGGCGACGTCCGGCTCGCTCGTGCGTGCGCGCGTGCCAAGTCGCGAACACGCACGGAGCCGCGCACGCTGACACGGATGTTTTTTTTTTGTTGCGCCACGTGGCGTCGTGGAAAATATTCACGGCACACGACACCCCAACGTCCACCCAGGTAGAGAGAGAGGGCTGCCCCATTCCTGTTGTCCCATAATGCTTTGCATGCGGGTTGTGCCGTGGGCTGTTTGGCACGATGTCCGACGTTTTTCTCCACGTGCTGCTGCTGCTGGGGGTTTCTTAGGATCGGTCCTCCACAAAGAGGGAATTTGGTCTGTAATTTCTTTGGTATTTCGTTCCTGGAGAAGCTCCCAGAACTTGGAGCGAAACGTCGGACATCGAGTGGAACACCACGCGGTGCGATCCGAGAAAGCATCGGAGGGCTGCAAAGCACGACCGCACAAACTGCGCTGCGGTGTTCAACAGAGAAGTGTACTCACGTTTACTGTCATATTTTTTTTAAAGGTATGTTTTATGTCATCCATGTTCACGCCGGCTCAAACACTTGTCCACCTTTAAGCGTGAGTGACGATCAACCTCGTATTTTATGTTACACGTTTTAGCATTGGAGACACGCTTGCAAGTGAGATGTTCCATCTCGAGGAGTTATCCAGGTGAAATGTTTTAATAAACAGAAGTTATTTTTCTTGTAATCATAAGTACGTCTGAGCCTCAGGAAGCCAGGTCTTTGTGGCAGCGTTGACCTCAAGAAGCGGCATCTTTAACATCCGAGGTAGAATTTAGAAGCGTCTTTAATATGATCCTGATACCGGATAGGAACAAAAAAAACCAAATTTATCTGCCCATTAAGTGGGCCTCCCAAGTAAAACTCAACACCTGTGAGTCACTGCGAACCAGGGCAGTACGTACATGCAGAGGCCAGTGCCTCTGCCAAAACGTAGTTCCACAACGTGCAGCTCCACGGGCAGAATAAACTCTGATGGGGGCTCCCCAAAGGTTGTTCAGCATTTTACGCGAGCTCTCTTTGTGCCCTCACTTTATTCCTTTGACCACCACCACCACCACCAATCATTTCAACAACTCATCCCTCATCCACCCTCATCGTGTTTGCAACTATTTCCCTCCTTCGGCAGCGGGGGTGAAATGCAACTGATTTCCTCCTTCGGTAACCACGACCGCTCTCTCGTGCACTTCTTGCACTTCGTCTTCGTCTTCTTCTGCTTCATCTGGCTGGGGGAAGGAGCTGTCGTTCGACGTCGAGGTTAGCGATCCATTCAACGGCTTCAGGCGAGGCAGAGTGAGTGGCCGTGAGTGGCTCCTCACGTTCCACTTGTTGGAGCACGTGGCCACATCATCTTCCCGGGCCAGCGTCCACGAGCGGCCGAGGGTTGTCCAAGTTGTCCGGGGAAGGTTGAACCCTGAGAGTTCACTGCTCGGGTGAGTTGCCGGGTTGCATTTGGTGATGTTTGCGGTCAACCGGGAGTTGAGCCATCGAGACGTAGGGCTGCCACGAGTTTGTAGGCCTTTGGAGTTTATTCCAGCAAAGGGCTGGAATACATTGTCCCTTGTCGAACCTTCATTCTGCTCCTTCTCATCCAGCACCTTCACGGAGGCCGCTGTTGTCCACTCATTTTCTGCAGCAGCAGCAACAACAATAGTCCTCCGCAGGCACCATCCTCTTTTTCCACTGCAGAAGCCGACCCGTGCCACTGACGTAACACGGAGTGAACGAGTTCGAGACAACCGCCCACCCAGGTGCTGCTTGTCACGTGAGGCCAGCGTATCACCGCTTGGCTCCAAGCCTCGTGTTCGGCACGCAGCCAATGGGTAACTAAAGGCACCGCGAGGGGCCTGACTCGGCTTGGACGCGCCAGTGGAAAAGGCACAAACTTGGCTCGGTTCTAGCTCCGGCCCACTTTTTAATGGTCGTGCAAACTGCGAGGAGTCGAAAGCACGAAGGCCCAAGGCAGCGGCACAGTTGCGTGCCACTTTCCGCTCGGTGCCACAGTCGCGGCCAACTCCTAGCGTGTCGCAGCAGGGCCTCGTGCACGACGAAGCGTGCCGGTGACGTTGTCAGCGAGAGAAGTTGACGTGTGAAACATATGCAGGTCAATGCCAAAAAAATATATCGTGCGGTAAAGTATTTTTACAAATTGTGAAGTGCGGCAGTGGGTTACGTTCGCCATTTACACGTCAAGAGATTTTTGTTATTTTTATTTGAGAATAAAAAACAATTTTCAGGAAAAGTTCTTCTTTGCAGAGTACAGGTTTCACAGCTGTGACCGTGGATCGTTTGTCAAACAATAATCATCTTAATGAAATTATATTTTTTGATTAAAACAATTATAGGAAAGACAATTTGCGTACTTTTGCATTTCGTCCGACAGTATTTATAATTTACAATGTAACCTAAATGCGTCAGTATTCAAGAACTGCAAAGTGACAACTGTATTGATTTTGAGGATGGATCTGCTACCTGTTACTGATTATAACTGTAACGCGATGACATGATACTATTAACGTCGCCGTGGAATAAACACGCCCACATATTGTTCTCCCGCTTCTTGCAACTCCATTCACGACCTGCTGCGATGCAGCGGGTTGGGCGCGCGCCGGACGTGCGATCCAGAGGTCACCGGTTCCGCCTGCAGGTGCAGCAGGTGTTGACTCACATCCCCCTCCGCCTTTGTTGCTGCTGCTGCTGCTGCTGCTCACATACCACCGCTCGATCTCCCGCGCAAATATGAAGCCGGACAAGCGGCCCCATCGGGATCATGGTCCTCGTGGGCAAGGGTCGAGCGAGAGTCCAAAAAGACCAGCCATGTTGGGAAATGAATAACACTGGTCAACACACTTTTTCTGGCATAAGGTATTCCAACGGTTTTAAGGGAATTTTGGGGTGCTGATTCCAAATCTGGCATCAGTTTTTGTCTATCGCAATCAGGTTTTTGAGATATCAAATATTGCATTTTCAATAAAAACTGCAGAAGAAAAATATTAAATAAATGTGGATATCTACATAAAATGATATTATAAACACACTATCCTAAAAATACAGCACCATATTTTAACACTAAAGCAGTCACTGACTCGCAACAACTTGCAATCATAAGTGACAGAGTTAATTTCGGGTGAAATCAATGAAAATGGGGTATGCCGATAGCATAAAATGAGATGTGAT
>CM025623.2:1506578-1561412 GCA_014621495.2 Entosphenus tridentatus | reverse complement strand
GTCTGACCTGTCTATGTCCACCCAGTCTGCTGTTGTGAATGTGTCTGTCTGTCTGTGACCACCCAGTCTGCTGTTGTGAATGTGTTTGTCTTGTCTGTGACCACCCAGTCTGCTGTTGTGAATGTGTCTGTGTCTACCCAGTGTGCTTTTAATGCAAAGCTCCGTCCGTATGTGTGTTCAAGTCAGTGTGACTGCCTGTGTGTGTGTGTGCGCTTGTCTGCATGTGAGATGCCTGTGTGTGTGTGTATTTTCCACATCTGCTCAGTCTACGATGTTCTGCTCAGCGTTTGATAGACGTCTGCTGTGCCACACTGTGAGATGTCTTCTGTGCCCGCGATGCGTGTGTGTGTGTACGCGTCTGCTATGCGTGTGTGTTTACGCGTGCTATGTCTGGTCTCTGCTTGTCAGTTTTGTCCACTCAGCGTATGCGCCTTCTGCAGTGTGCGCTGAAAACCTTATGTAATGAGAGGTTTATGTGTCTCCCATGTCTGGTCTGTGTTGTAGCTCATTCGCGTCGGACCGGTGTCTGTATATCCTCCTTACTTATTATTATTATAATGTGGACCGTGATTTCTCATTCGTGTACATATGCGTGTCTGTCCTGTATCTTACGAGTGCACTGTGCGATGTTTAGTCTGTGGCTTTAATGACCGTGTCTGTCGTGCGTGGTATGTGTCTTAGGTGTGTCTGAAATGTCTAATTTAGTCTGTGTCTGCAATGTTTGGTCTGTCTGTTCCTAAGATGCTTGGTTTGTGTCTGTGTCTAAATATGCCCTTGGCCTGTATGTCTGTGATGCTTGGCTTAGTGTGCCTGTGCACGTGTGTCTGCCAGTGTTTGTGTGTCTTGAGTCTGCTACGTATGTGATGCATGTTTATGTCAGCGAGAGAGGCTACATGCATGAGCAATGGGTTTGTGTGCCTATAGGCATGTGTGGCATACAGTGCAATTCCTCTCAATTCGCCCCTATATTATCCACACTGTTTCTGGAACTGCCTCCCAATCGATGTGCAGACCTTCCTATCCGCATTTTTACATTGCGCTTATTATTATTCACGCAACAACACAAAAAAATGCCAATCGGAGAAGTAACCCAGAGGTCGTGGCAACTGTATCCAAATTATCCGCAACCATCGCAGATTTCACTCACCCGAACTGACCCAGTAGTGGCCTCGCAGAACCACGTAACATTTTTTCTCGTAAATCCGCAAAAAAACACACATGGTGTTGAGACCCGCTCTTTCTCAAAACTTCCTTTGGCTCACGGACCGCTCAGCCGATGCAAACATTTCTGCGCAACACCACCCAGCCTCACCACCACCCCCCCCCACCACCACTACCCCTGGTGACAAAAACGCAATCGCTTCTCTCTAAATGCCAGCAATACGACATGATTTATATTACCGGAACATAAACACGTGGTTTTTATTTTATTTTACGCAGCTATAAGATTTATTTTTTAAGGGGGAGGGGCGAGGAATTTAGATGTTAGGGCTAGGGTAGTTAAAATCAGTGTAATTTACCAAACTTCCTTTTTTTAATTCAACGTCGTAAGTAAAGAAACAGATTTAATATCCCAAACAACACACTGTCGTTATTGTCCGGCTCAAGCTGCATCGCATCCTCCTTTTTCGCGGACCCCGTGGTGGTCCCGAGGAACCACAACTCTCTTGAGAGGTGCTGGAGGGAGTGACCTGGTCCGAGTGATCTGGGAGGTCATTTTCACGTTTAGGTCCTGAGACCAGCCTCTGTCGATAGCGCCCCCTACACCTCACTCCCAGTGTGTGCAATGCATCGCGAATGTGGCCGATGCATGATTATAATATGGGCGGAACGAGCGTGTTAGCTGGCAGTATTTGATGTACGTTGAGATACACGTGTTTGAATTTTGAGTGTAATACAGTATGCGTTGTTTTTAATGTAGTTTTAGTCGTTTTAATTAATGCGTATGCTTATTTTTTGTTAACACGGCTTCCCATTAGCACGGTTTGGCTACGTGCATACAATGTACTCTGGTGTGTAAGTTAATATATCTGTTTACAGCTGTGTGTAATCCGTTTCTGTAATTGATATGTGTTGTACAGTACCGCATATGCGTGTTTACTGTACATGCAAAATGCACGTGTTTGTAATGTATCTGTAAAATACAGTATGCTGTACGTGATGGTTGTGTTGATTGTATGCATGTGTATGTTTTAGTGTTGTTATGCATCTGTGTGAACGCGTTATGCATCTGTGTTATGTGTCACAGTGTATCTGCACGTTTGTTATGTACGTGTGTCATGTGTTGTAATGTATCCGTGTGTAAGAGTGTTATATATTTGTAAAAGTATGCACGCTACGCGTTGTATCGCTGTTTATAGCCCGCCTGAAGTATGCGTGCAATGTATGTCTGTGCAGTGCATCATGCGATACATCTGCACAACATGCTTTTGGCGAGAGATAAAGGTGCAGCCCTGCAATTGCTCGCGCACGCCGCTGCCGAGTGAAGAGCCTCCGCTCGAGGGAGCTCTTGAGAGCCACCCTCGGGTATTGGTCCGAACTGTTCCACGCCGGCCGTACATTTTGAAAGTACCCAAACTTGGCCCCACCACAGGTAGCCCTTGCTGATTAACCAACTGCGGCTGATACTCTTTGGTTTTTTCGGTAAAGTCACGGAGGCTTGTGTTGCTTCCGAAACGTCGTGATTTAATTTAGTTGTTTTCATTTATTTTATTTTATTTTTTACCTACGTGACTTTACCGAAAAAACCAAAGAGTATGAGTCCTTGCAGTCACGAAAGCTTCAAATCTAGAATCAACTACGGCTGACCCACTTTATGTTGCTGGTTGAGAAAGGAGCGTGTGTCGGTTTTTAAGAAACTTGCCCCGTTGTTTCAAATGGCTTGCCAGGAGGACGGATTGAACCGGCGACCTCTTGATTGCAATTCCCTTGTGATGAGCATTACACGATGGGAGCAATGCATTACATCGCATTTTAAGCATGTTAAGGGTGACTATATATGGCTGTGTGTCGTGGTGACTAAACGGCTGTGTCAGAGTGACTGTGTGTATGTGGGTGACTGTGTCAGAGTGACTTTGTATCTGTGTATCTGGGTGACTGTGTGTCCGAGTGACTATGTGTCTGTGTATCTGGGTGACTGTGTCCACCAGAGTAACTGTGTGTGCGTATCTGGGTGACTATGTCTGTGCCAGAGTTAGCATTCGTCTGTGTATCACGGAACGTATGCATGTAGGTGGAACCTCTTTCGCACCGTACGTAGCCAACCGTGTAACTCGGAGGTGGCCGCGTCTGTGTCGGGAGTAAACCTCCGCCGCATAGGCGTTACTAGCAAGAGTAACACCTGTATCTGCGTGCGTGCGTGCGTGTTGCACCTTCAGAGCCAGCATGCCCAACGTGGCAGAACCCGCGGCTGAGCGGCCCGCGGCCGTCCTCAAGTGCGGCTACCTGCGCAAGCAGAAGAGCGCGCACCGCCGCTTCTTCGTGCTGCGCGGGCCTGAGCCGGCCAGCCCCGCCGGCCGCCTCGAGTACTACGAGAGCGAGCGCAAGTGGCGGCAGCGCTCGGGCGGGCCCAAGCGCTCCGTGGCGCTGCACACGTGCCTGTGCGTGAGCAGGCGCGCCGACGCGCGCCACCGCTACCTCGTGGCGCTCTACACCAAGGACGAATACTTCGCCGTGGCGGCCGAGAGCGAGCAGGAGCAGGACGCGTGGCACCGCGCCCTCTCCGACCTGCTGGCGCAGGCTCGCGCTTCGCTGCCGCCCCACGTTGCCGGGGACGTCGGGGGGGCCACGAAGCCGCGCGCCGCCGTGGGGGTGGCGAGGGGCGCGGGGGGGGTCGGGGGGGGGGGCGGCGGAGGCGGTGGAACGTCGGGAGGAGGAGGGGGAGCGGGCGGAGCGGAGGAAGAGAAGCTGTGCTCCGACGCCATATACGGGGCCGTCCCCGCCGCCTCCTCCTCGCCGCAGGCAGGCACCTTCTCCAGCGAGGTGTGGCAGGTGACCCTGAAGCCGCGTGGACTCGGCCAGAGCAGGAACATGTGCGGGGTGTACCGGCTGTGCCTTTCGGCGCGCACCATCAGCTTCGTGAAGCTGAACTCGGTGACGCCGGACGTGGCCCTGCAGCTCATGAACATCAGGCGGTGCGGCCACTCCGAGAACCTCTTCTTCATCGAGCTGGGCCGCTCGGCCGTCACGGGGCCCGGCGAGTTCTGGATGCAAGTGGAGGACTGCGTGGTGGCGCAGAACCTGCACGAGACCATCCTGGAGGCCATGAAGGCAATGGGCGAGTTCCCGGACTTCAGGCCGCGCAGCAAGAGCCACTCGGCGTCGAGCAGCTCCACCAACCCCATCTCGGTGCCGCAGCGGAGGCACATGAAGAGCCTCCCGCCGAGCAAGACGGGCCTGACGCGGCGCTCGCGCACGGAGAGCCTCAACGCCGCCTGCTCGTCGCCCGCGACCAAGGCCGGCCTCGCCGGCATCCGCGTGCGCACGGCCAGCGAGGGCGACCGCACAGCCTGCAGGCCCTACTCGGTGGCCGGCAGCCCCGTGAGCGTGAGCCCCACGGCGTTCATCGGGGGCTACCCGCACTCCCTGCGCAAGAGCTCCAAGCTGCAGCCGCTGCTGAACGTGACGGGCCGCTCGGTGTCGGTGCCCGCGGCGCCGTCCCCCACGTCGCACGTCACCAGCCCCGTGAGCATGTCGTCCACGAGCAGCGGGCTGGGCTCCACCACGGACACGCTGTACGCGCGCCCCTCCAGCACCTCCGTGTCGGGCTCCTACAGCGACGGCGGCTTCATCTCGTCCGACGAGTACGGTTCCAGCCCCATCGACTTCAAGAACCACTGCAACCGCAGCGCCACGCCCGAGTCCCTGGGCCGCACGCCGCCCGTTAGGGAGGAGCAGGAGCCCGACAATTACATGTCCATGGACCCGGGCTGCGGCTACGCGGGCCCCGCGGGGCGCGCCAAGCGGTCGTCCGTGGAAGAGGTCGACGGCGAGAAGGCGCCCGGGTTGCACTCGAAGCGCGGGTACTCCTCCTGCACCGCGGCGCCGCCGCTGGCGTTCCACCAGAAGCCCTCGCAGGCCGCGGCCGGCTCTCTGGAAGAATACACGCCCATGACGCCCGGCGGCGGCGGCGGCTACCCGGGCCGCATGTCTTACTCGGTGTCGCCCAGGCCGGCCAGCCTGCCGGCGGCGCGGGTCACGCGGCACGAGGAGTACGTGGCCCTGGTGACGGCCGGCAAGCTCAAGGACGACGACGGGTACATGCCGATGTCGCCCGGCGTCGCTCAGCTCCCGCCTCCGCAGCTCGGCTGCTGCAACGCTGCCGGGAGCGGGCGTCACGACGACTACGTCCCGATGAGTCCCAAGAGTGTCTCGGCCCCCCAGCAGATAGTGAATCCCAGGCAGAGGACCTCCGCGACGGACGACGGTTACATGATGATGTCTCCTGGTTTGAACGGCGGAAACTTTTCTCCCGACGCGGGCCAGGAGTACGTGGTGAAATGGGCGAACGCTAGCAACCCCGTGGGGTCTTCTGGAAGCGCGGACGACGGGGTGGGCAACATGTCGGGTCATTACATGAACATGTCGCCCGGCGGAGTGATGGGTTCGACGCCGGAAGTAAGCTACCTCTATAACGCACTGCCTCACTCGTGTAAGGCAGCCACGAGAACGTACAGCGTCGTTCAGCCCTGCGCGCCCGAGAGCGACCCCGCAAATGTGAAAACGAGACAGGAGATCCTGTTCGGCGGCGACAAGTCTTCGTCTTCGAGCAACGATAGTTTGACCAGCGACGGCACGCCCTCCACGTCTGGCTCTGGCATCAGGAGAGCGGCGAAAAAGCAAAGCGGCAGAACTATTTGTCCGAGCAAGCTGCTCCTCAGCCGCATCAAACCTGAGCCCCAGGAGCAGGGCGCCGAGCCTCACCGCGTCGCCGAACCGGTGAGCCCCGGCGAGTACGTCAACATCCATTTCAGGGCGAAGGTCGACTGCGCCGTGTCGAACTCTGACCCCGCAGACCTCGGCAAACCGTCGCTGAAAAGCACCACGACTGACTCCCCCACGTGCTACGGGACGAACGGAAGCTGGAGACCAAGCCCCAGAAAGTTCGATTGCGTGGGCCAGGCCAAGCTCCCGGCGGGCGAGCCGATGTCCCCGAGGTCCGTGCCGGGCCCATTTTCGCCGGAGGATCCCTGCTCAGGCCTCGGCTACCAGCCGGTGCACGTGGGCGGCACGCATCTCCCCGCGCCCCTGTACGAGGCGGAGAGCGACTACACGGAGATGACCTTCCAGGTGGCTCCTCCGCCCTCCGCGTCAAAACCCCTGCTCTCCCCGAAGCCCGAAGCGGCCAGGGCGGTGGGCCTGGCGCCCGGGATGAATCGGCTGTCGCTCGTCGAGCACGCGCCCGGCGGGACGCCCACCTTCGCCGTCTCGAACCCGGACGAGGGCGCCAAGGTGATCCGGGCCAACGAGCAGGGCCGGCGGCGCCACAGCTCCGAGACGTTCTCCTCCGTGTCGTCGGCGCCGGCGGCCAAGGCGTCGACGACGCTCGGCTCGCAGTCCTGGTCGCTCCTGGAGGACGCCAAGCACCACGGCTCCTTCGAGAGCGTGTGCGCGTCGGCCTCCTCGCCCGGCGGCACGGGCGCGATGGAGCAGGGCCTGTCGACGATGTCGCGCAAGGCTTCGGCCGGCTTCGAGAACGGCCTCAACTACATCGCGTTCCTGGTGTCCGACGACGGCGCGACCGCGACGGCGGCGGGCGACGAGGCCGGCGGGCGCCGGTCGACGCACGTCAACTGCAGCAACGCGGCCAAGGGGGACTACGGCCCCTACAGCAGCATGGACTTCCCGAGAGCCGCGGCCACCGCTCACGAGAGTAAGTGCCGTCCCGTCGATCCGCACGTCGAATAAATCCACCCCCTCCTCGAATTCGGGCAGGGATCGATTAAAGTAACCTGCCGGAGGGGTCGTCCCTCCGTTGTCGGTCGCTGTCGGCGCGTCGCTTTTTTGTGAACTCGCAGGGGCAGGCCGGTTTATTTTTCGTAATTCCTGACGTAGAACCCAAGCGCTCAACATCAGCACTCGCGCGCGGCACATTTCACGTTGCGCCGCCGCTCGCAAACAGTCGGTTGTTTGCTGCAGCCCGGGGGAGGATCGTTTATAGAGTGTCGGTTTTCGTCGTCACCAAACGTGCGCTTTGCCTGTAGACGAGGCGCCCTGTACAATCCGAGCTCTCGCCGTGGAGTCGTGGGTTCCCGGTGCGGTGCAGCGTGCGGAAGCCACGACCTCAAGCCTGCCCGAGGAACGTGGCGCGGTGTTCAGTCGGGTGCTCTTGGTGCCACGGGCCTGTGCAGTTGTTTTGAGTGTCCCCGCCGTACCATGCGCCTGTACGTGTTGAAAGTGTTGCGAGTAGCAGCTCTTGGGGCTGCCTGCTATGGCCTCACAAGAGACAATTTGTGGAAATGCTCAGGACCCTGGTAGGGTTTATTTTGCATGTTCTAGTTGAAGGGTAAAGAGGATGGTGGTGATGATGGCTTTGTGACCTGTCTGACGTGGTCTAAACGCTGCTATCTGAAAGTGTTTGCAGTGATTTAATCATCACGCTTGTCTTGGTTACCAGCAATAACTTCCCTTTTATGGCTTTTTTGCATTACGTGTATTTATTTACCCTGTAACAAAGCCAGAAACGTGTTTATTTGCCCACCTCTTAAACTGCATTGGTCTCAGCAAATTTTACGCATTTATTTGTTGTCGCCGCCGCCACGTACATCAGTGCAGCCTAAGGCCGACAGACCGGTGGACATCGACAGGCGTGGACCGTAGGTAGGGAGGCCCATCGCTTTTATTGCGATCGGAAGCGAGGTTGGGGTAAGGGTGGGGCGGTCGGAGGGGTGGGTGAAGTGGAAGTCACTGCATCGGCAACAGCTGCTTGAAGAGCCACACTCGCCCATTGACGGGAGGCGAGAGAGAGAGTGCGGTGACACACGGTGGTGGTGGGTGTGCCTTCGAGTGGTCCGTGGCGGCTCCTTCCCTCGGCCTCCATTCACGCGACCGTGCAACTTGCCGCACTTTAACCCCTTCCTGGCCGCGCCGTTGGTCTGAAGCATCCTCTCCTTTTCCGCCGCCGTGGCCGCTGGCGCGTTCCGCTGGCGCGTTCCGCTGGCTCGTCCGGCTGGCTCGTCCGTGGCCCGTCCGCTGGCCCGACCACGTGACCGCTGGCCCGACCGCTGGCCCGACCGTGCGCGAGCTTTGTTTTTTTGGCCTGGCGTCTGGGTTCGTGGTTTGAGTTTAAGTTTTCCCATTAATGTCGAACACGTTGAGCAGCACGTGTTGTGCGGTTTACGGCCTGACGTGGCACGGAATTTATTTTTTTACACAAAACTTGGGACGGAGGCATCGGCAGAGTTTGATTTACTTGGGAGGGGGGGGGTCGCTTTGCCCCTCCCCAACTCCGCCCATGGATGGAGGTACGACTCGGGGTGTTTGTGGTTTTCGTAACAAGAAGTGGTGGGGGCGGTAGGAGCGGCGGTGACGATTGTTGGTGGCAGGGTACTCGGCAGATGCCACGGCTCCTGTCTGCCGTGCCCTCCCGCTCGCTCGCTCTCCCACTGGCCAAAAACAACAGGCACGAAACAAACTTTGTCTTGCCTCCATCGGCATACCTTCCAAAGGTTAAAGGTTTTTTAATAGTTCTTTGATCTTTCGAGTGGAAAAGTATGTGGGCAAAGAGAGAGAGAGAGAAAAAAAATCCCCTCTGAGTAAACATGTTTTTGTAAAAGAGCTGGCAATTTTTTTTGGCTGAACCGCACCACTATTTGGGAAGAGCGTGGCGGCGGCAACACTTTGAAGTTGCCCTGTGAGTCATGGCTTCTCTCTCTCCGCAGCCGGCCGGCCGCTGGCTTTTTTTGAAGTAGCACCTCCATTGTTTTGCATACCCGGGATTAGTTTCAACATCGTTTTATGAATGAGTCACGCTGTTTGGCCGAGGGCGAGTGAGAGAGAGAGAGAGGGGGTAAGGCATGTGTGTGTCCATGTATGTGTGTGTCCATGTATGTATGTGTGTACCCTGCTCACGGTCAACACCAGCGACGATTATTTGAACGGGTCCCGGGCCTCCCCTAGGTCGACTCAGCCTCAAATGAGTGCCTGGTGCGCTGTGTAAAAAAATCATCGACGCTGGGGAGACAAAGGCGGTCGGGCGTGGTGTTGGCCACTCCACCCCCTCGTATGCCACCGTGCCGGCCTTCATCGGTGCTGCTCGCTAACAGCACTTGCCCCAACAGTCTGTTAAGGCTATACGGGGGATCTTTGTATTTGTGTGTGCGCGTGTGTGCGTGTGCAAGCCTTGAGTGCGGCACAGTGAATGGGCCCTACTCGATGTACAGTGCCGCTCTGCTTTTGCCTGGCGGGAGGAGGAGGGTCGCCCAGACTCGGACAATCCACGCGGTGGATTTCGCAGACGGGGCAGACCAACACGGCCGCTCTGCCGGGTGGTGGTGCCCCACCGGCCCATACCAAGTGTCCACATTTATCCATTGGGGGGTGTGCGTGGAGGTAGATCGCGTGAATGTGAATGTGACGTGAGACCCGCCACAATGTGCAGTTGCGCGCGCTGTGGGTCTACTCTCCGAACACAGCGGTGTGCTGCGCTCGTCACGAATTGGGGCTGCGTTTTGTTGACGTGACAAACCTTACTAATTGGCTGCGTCGGGGTGGTGTCGGGTTTAACGACACATTTATGTTCACGCAATCTAACCCAAACACACTGTTATGGATAATATTGATCGCGACAGCCTACATTTAATCTGCTGAGCGCCCATACATAATTTTGAGTCCCCACACTTTTTTTTAAGGGGATGCCCTGGTCTAAATGCAGTCCTATAGTTGCAGCTCTACATTTTCCGAAATATATATTTTTTTATCATCGTCATCCATGGTCAATCCACTGCTGGATGAAAGCATCTCCAAGCTGTCGCCATCTCTCATGCTCGCGAGATGAAATCATTTCACTTAGCACAGGCACACCAGCGCCAGTGTCGCCTCTTGAATGTTCCATTCCGTGGCTGACCACTCGGCCAACGTTCTTGACAATCGACCATCGTTCCTTCTAGCAATGTGTCGGCGTCTACTTATCAGAGTGAGAGTCTTTATTTGGGGTGAAGGAATCCCATGAGCTATGAAAGCTCTTTTTTCACAGACGTCCAGCACATGTATCCCTGCCCAAAGCCCACTCTTCTTCGTTGCAAGTAACGTTCACGACGTCAGGGTGGGTGGCACTTGTGGCTATAGGGCACGACTCAAATTCGGAAGATTGTGAGTTAAACTTCCAGATGGGCTATACTCATAAAGTATACTTTATGAATTTACCACGGGATTTACCAGGCGTTGCTTGGAATCAAACAGTCAAGTCCTTTGCAAACTGACTCAGTGGCCCCAACCACAAACGCCACCCCGACAACCCATTTTACAATGTTCACACATTACACAGGACCTCAGGTTGATCGCTCGCACTAAAGCCAACTCCATATACTGCCCCAGTGGCCCTTAGAGATTCATTCGGCTTTCTTGAAGTTGAGCTGTAGCCTGCAGGCACGGGATGCCCTATCGTAATTCACCCGACCAAACCATTTTCCGTGCCGCCTTGAAAAACACTCGAGCCCGAACCCCAACCTGCTTTGCTTGTGACCGTGCGATGAGTTCATGTTTCTCAGCTGTGTGTACGCAGACGGTGTTTTTCTGGGCTCCCCCCCCCCCCTCGGTGCAAGCTAACTTTGTTGAAACAAGCTTGTTTGAACTCGTTTGTTGTGGCGTTTGAAAACTCGCGAGATGGAGGAGCGGCGAACAGGAAATGTATTGACGGCGTACGCACCGAAAGCGGTGGCACTCGCAGATCACCAGGATTCACGTCTTCGACTCCAAAGAGCGATATAAAGGGAGGTCGGTGACCTGTGAGAGCCGCGGGTGCGCACCTACGTACGTTGCATTTTTTTACACAGTTGCTCTGGGAGCACAGAGGGTGGTGTTCTGTTTGATGACGTGGGGGGACGTAATGAGGTAAACGGCTTCCGTGACCTCGAGCTTGGAGCAGCACGCATGGTGGCGGCGTCAACAACAAGGTGTTAGTACCCACGGCTTAAGGAGTCGGATTAAAGTGCCCTTTTTTCATCTTTGGGATTTTTTGAGACTCGGTGTCGGTACACGAGGCTCGTCCGCACCAACACAACTTTTTGAATCGTGAAGTTTCGCTCTAAACTGCTGGGGGGACTCGGGGAGAGCCAGCCAGAGTCATGTCACCAATGCGAGGACTCTTTACGATTCATGGTCGGTGCCAAAATCTCAGCTGGGCTCAGGCAATCTCAGCATTCCCAGTGTTCACAGCTACCGCTGGAGGCTCAGGCGACCAAACGAAAGCTTTCTATGTTTGCATCTTATCTGAGCGCCCACCTGCACTTTGGTTGGCTCAGAATTAAATCTGCATCACTTCTAACTGTCTAACTAACTGGTGCCATTCATCTCGCTGGGATCGGGTGTATTGGTGTGCCTGCAAAGGGAGACTCACGTAGGCCGGGGCTAATTTTTTTGGTAATTTATTTGGGGGGGGGGTGCGGGTGGGGGTGGGATATTTCTCATTTGCGATTTGAGCTGTGGTGCAGATGCAGGCAATGGTTCACCATCGCCAACGCTATCGCAGAGTCTTTAAGGCCAAATCACCCCTAGCACAGCGAACTCGCATTCTATTTATTCCCCGTGAGAAGAAAAAAATCATCTCATGCAGCGGAATCAAATTATTCTCAGCGCGCAAGTCTAAGGCAGTGGTGGGCAGGCACTGTACCGTTGTTACACTGGGGCAGTGCGCCTGATCAGATGTAGCGATTAAGGACTGGGAAGCGTTGTAAACAAGCTAAGGCTGGGAAACGAAAACGTAACGACCCTGACGGTCATCGGCTCCCAGACATCGCCTAAGCGCGACCCGTGCAGGCGCTGCCAACTGCTGGGCTCTCAGGGGCGGCATATCACAGACACAAGCGGTGGCTACGTTTATGGCTACCCCCCCCCAGCTCCCCCTCATTCCACCCCCCACTGACCCCCACTGCCCCCCCCCAACATCACCCAAGGCCTCTCAGTCCCCGTCCTACTCGCGGGGTCACGTTGGCCGCTGGTTGGTGGAAACCCGCGGCGCTTAGCACACAAACTCTCCGGGCAAAAGGGGGAAAAGCCAGCAAGCAACAAACAGCTCGCCGCATGCGCACGTACGCACGCACGCACCCACCACAGCCAGTTGCTGCCATTATGGGTTTTTTTCTAATCATCGGTCAGTCGTCGCAGAATCGCCGTGACGACGTGTGTGTTGGCTTGCTGCGGCTCGGCGTTTGCTCCTGCGTAAGGGCCTCCCCAACTCGAGAAGAGCCCCTTGTAAGGGGGTATTTCTGTCCCGCCGTTGCACGCTGGCCAGACGTCTCGTTACGAGGTGGAACGTGCCCACACTTTACCCCACCGCCGGGCAGGATATTTAAGAGGCTTGCCCAGTCGTCTACAATTGCCGCGCCGGGAGATAGGATGGAACCGTCGACTCCCCGGATCGCAAAGTCACCGTTTAGCTGGTCAACAATTAACACCGTGGCAACGGCAGCATCCCCCCTGCCAATCTTCTTACCTCTTGAATGTTGTCATCGGAGCCCACGGCAGGTGGACTCATTTCAAACACCGGGCGTATAGGCGGCGTCTTTCCGGGAAACCTGAGGGGGGTGGGGGTGGCGGGGGGGGCGTTCATTGTAAATAATGTCTGTTGTATTTCAATGAAGCCCATTATGTTAATGAGTGTTTTCCATTGCTTTTCAATTAAGCCATTATGAAACCTGCATGCAATGTTATATAACACGCCGCCGGCTCATGAAAGGGTTCTGTTACCGCGACAGCGCGGCACATTTCAATAACAACGCGGACCGCCGATTGTGATGATTTGGTAGTTGGGTGATAAATAATGCATGCTTTGAGAAGGCAAAAACATTTAAGGATGTGAAGGATGACTCGTGTTCGTGATAGGGGAGGCTCACAGGCTCCGGGTCTTGTTTGTCACTCAAGAAAATTTTTGCAGGCTTCGATTCCAGCCACTGTTTCCTAATTATTCCGGGGGCATTACCAAGGCATGTTCCTTTGCTACGAAATGGATGCTTAGGATCCAATGACAGTCATTCGTAAGAGGAGGCCATTGTGTGCCAATGTCATGGCCCAAATACCGCATTTGGCTATCGCAGTACATTCTGTAAAAGTTGCGGTGTTTGTAATGCCAATCGTACGGAGAGGCTGGCCCCACCACCATAGGAACGTGTAATTTCCACCTTCGGGTTAGGGCGGCCAATAGAAATGTTTGCTGCCCAGACTTGAGCAAGGAAGGAGACGGCAGAAACTGTGAATGTTAATACAGTAAGAGTTATATTTAGCAACTGCTCCTCACTGCATGGAGGCACCTTGCTCTTTTCCCTGCGAAAGTTATAATCCCGTCTCCTTGAGCCCTCAGCCGCTTGTGACTAAACAGCCCGGCTCCCAAGCGTCATGGCGATGTCCCTGCTACTCTCTCTCTCGCGCGCCCGCGCAAATGTACGGCTCTCGCGCCCCCCGGACGGGGAATGAAATGTCTCCGCTAGGCGTCGCAAGTCCAAGCGAAGCGCGTTTCGAGACACGTGCTGCGCCGCCCCACCTTTGCCTGTGAGCTCGCTGGAGACGAAACCGAATTGGGCATTGTTGCCACAGTTTACGGATTTTGGAAGCGTTCCTTTGGGGGAGCAGGGTGAAGGGCACGGTTGGGGGTGGGGGGGGCGATATAGCGGTTATCGGTTTAATGTTATGCCCGCGTGCTATGCAAGTCACAAATTTCAACGTGGTTGAGCATAAGGTCACCCAGCTGTAGTCCAAACAACAATACCGTACGCAATTTACTGGGCTGCATTAAAAATGGATCAACTATTGTGCTTGCGGTATTCAGGCTCACATCCAGAATGCTCAAGAATACAACTTTTAGGCTTTTGCAATACGTCTGACCTCCAATCATCTGGAATTGATTTCAGCAATACAAATACGAAAAGAATAACTGCATTTTGTGGTTCCTGATGAGTTTCCTTATATTGTCCATGTGCGGATGATTATTATAAATTTTTACTTGGGACGAGAGAGTGAATTTGTAAACACGTCCACGCTGCGTTGGCTGGCGTTTTCCACTTTTAGATTTACTTCCGTGTTTTGCAAGCGCTGAAATAGTTTCTCCGAAACTCTTTGGGGAAGTGCGTTCAAGTTTCCGCAATAATATTTGCGAGGCTGTCCCCAGCACCTGCCTGCATCGCCGGCTGCACATCAAGGCCGTCGTCTCTGCTGCTGCAGCGGGAGCAACACTTCAATACCCTAAACCAGGGGGTTGGCAACCGAAGCAAGGAGACGTTTCTTTAGAATTCGGTAACAAACAAAAAACAATTTCAAGAGCCGCAATGGACTGCGTGGCGAATACGAGACGGCGGTGGTCCTCAATAAACGACGTCTCACAGAGCGGTCCTTAAAGAGCCGCACGCGGCTCCGGAGCGGCAGGTTGCCCACCCCTGGCCTAAACCTAACCCCTTTTTTACATGTTTGTCAAATCACTTCTTACTATCGTTATATCTGAATCAGCTCAAGGCTCCTGTGAATCACGCGACTTCTGTGTGCTCACGCCCGCTCTGAATCCCTCCCCTCTCCCCGCCGCCCCCAGTGAAAACAGACTCCGCTCTGTGCGGTTCGCTTCTGCTCACATCTTCCCTCGCTCTCTCCCTCTCTTCCCTCCCCCCCTCTTTCCTCCCCCCTCTCATCGTCGCCCTCTCATCATCCCTGACATGTACGTATGTATGTTGAATTTATTTTGCGCCGTACGTAGCCGACCGTGCTAATTGGAGGTGCATCTCGGCCCAGTCGTTCCTTTTCCCCTTTCTCCCCTTCTTGCCCGCGCCGCTCCGTCTTCCTACTTCTTGTTGCTCATCATCTCGAGCCGTGCCCTCGTTATCCGTCTTGGTGACTTCCTTCCCGGCCTTCCCTCCCTCCTCCCGGTCATCTTGACCGCCCCCCCCCCACCCCGCATGACTGCTGGTGCTGCCCTTTGCGCGACTGACTCTAACCCCCCCTTCACGTGGTGATGCTGTGCCACGGGTAAAACTTTCAAGTGTAAAATGACACTATTAAGTATTTCACGTACGTATATAGTTTTTTTTATGTTATTGGTAAATGTATTGCAAATTCATAAAAACCGTAACGCATTGTGGATTGTAATTCATCGTCTTTGTGTTTAGTTTTAAAAGTCTAATGTTTACGTGACTACATCATGTACCATATGTGGAAAGCGTGGAACAGACACCATCGGACACAAACTCTTTTTATTTTGCACGTAGAGATTGCGAAGCTGTTGTTTTTCAAGATACCTGGTGTGACAGCATGCCCTGCGTTGAGGCATTTACGAGAGACAAGTAAACACATGCCTAGGTTGTCTGGGGCCTTTGTTACCCTATGTTACTGATAACATGTTCCACCATTCCAGCACCTAGAATGGTTTAACAAAGCCCAGCGTGGGTTACAAAACAGAAGCAACGTGGTTTATGCAAAGTAGCAATGTAACACGTGGAGGTTGTGCAATATCTGGGAGTTCAATAGAGACCTGCGTGTGAAAGAGAGAGACGCCGTGTTTAACTTTGTTTAACACAACGCACACACACGGAAACGTGGTGCCTTCAGTTGCAGGTTGGTCGTGGCGATCGGCTGGATGGACACGCGTGCGATGCGTGGACTATACCAGGAGTATCGAAAGAAACACGGGAGTCTTGGTGTGTCTCAAGACACTTGAATTCAGGTCATCGGTTGCTAGGAGTAAGTTTCCTTGATGTGAGCCGCATCTTTATAATCGTGCAGGTTGCTCTGTAATCATAATAATAATAATACCGTAATGCCCTTCGTTTATCCAGAAAATCTGCATCGAGTCTTTTGATAATTTTTCAGGAGGTTCCTGCATTGGGATGTTGAGCCCATTTCAGTTAAAACTTAAATCTCCGCCCAGATAGATTCAAGAATCTATTGCTATTACTGCCATCGACTGCCCTCCTTGCAGCCGAAATCTACAATACCTGGTGTTCCCAGGGAGTTCCCCATCCAATTGCCAACCAGGCTCAGTTTCTGCTTAAGCTTCTGATATCTGGTGAGATCAGCCACATTTAATTTAACATTACGTGTAATGGGATAATCAGGAAAACCGGAGGACCTGGAGAAAATCCAGTTTTCTTTCAGGACAGTTTTCCAGGCTCCAAAATTTACTTTTAGGAAGGTGACAGTATTGTGAGTTTGCAACAGCTCTTCAAATTAATCAACAATCGAGTCAATTGTATCTGAGTAACGAGCTCACCCCTGCACCCATAGGTTGCTTTGTGCTGCATTCGCATCTCACCCGTTTGCTCTGCGGTAACCACGCATTGTTGTTGTTGTTGTTCTTGTAACCATGCGTTGTTGCTGATTGTGTTCCCCAACCGTTTGCCAACAAAGCACAGTTGGCAAAGCAGGTTTCCAGCCCTCAATCGCTCGTTGGCAAAGCAGAATACAGCGCAATCGAGTGATTATGTAAAATGGCTTGTTTAAAGGATTCTCTGCTCGGCCCTTCTCATATCAGGTTCGTTGCCTGTTTTGTAATGCTCAGCAGACGAGACTTGCAGTCCAGAGGTCAACCAGTCCAGAGGTCAACCAGTTGAAGCAATGTACACGTTTCCTGAGTCATCACCCCCCCGCACCCCCACCTCGGTCCACCCAGCAGCTTAAATGTGTGCACCCACAGTCCATTGGCAGGTCGTGCGTCGGTGGGGTAAAATGTGGGTGCCACTCCTAACTCTTAATAGGCCCAAAGTATACGCTCTGCGAGCTCTTTCTCTGGTGGAGGCGCCTTCCGCCAGCGGCGGTGCGAGTAGGTCATTGCGAGGCTGCACCTTTGACTTTCATCGCTTCGCGGGTGTCCCACGGTAGGTGGGGCTTTCTCGGCTGCGTTGAGGTGGTACTTCAGCGGATTGAAAAATACTTCACGCCGACCCGATGCTAGGAGCGCAATCGGGATGTAATCTGTGAAAAGCGCCATAAAAAAAAAGTTGTTTTTCCACTGCACGCGAACAACATCCTCTCGTGACTATAGCATTTTGCAATCGGTGGCTGTCGGTGTCAATGCGCAACTTCGATAGGCCCCCCTCCCGCCCCTTATCCCCTCCCCTTGCCCCCCCACTCTCCCTGGCCACCACAAGCGAAGCCTGTTTACCAGTGTCTGTGCAAGGGGAGGTTTTCTCAAAAGTAAAAACAAGTACACGTTAAACCACCCCCCCCCCCCAACGTACTTTGGCGCTGACTGGCGCCGTGATACGGCCACAAAGGATGAAGGTCACGTCAGGTGACACGGGCGGTTCGTAGCAGAGAGGGCTGTTTACGCGCCGCTGTTTGTGCGCACCAGCGCAAGCCTTACGCAGTCGACGGGCCGCCCGCTTTGGCCACGTGGATCAGCGGAATTTGCTAGAAATGGTCAACAACGCAGCTGTTTTGGTGATGATAACAAATGAGTTCTTTATTTGTCCAGGAGAGCCTCCACACTGAGTGTCAGGAATCTGTTGGTGGGGGGTGGGTGGGCGGTGGGGGCTTGGTTTTTGTTGCTAGTGGGGGGCTGGGGGGGGGGTACGATGGTGGAACCGAGAGGAGCTGGAAAAAACCCACGCATCTGAGGAGACACAGCACGTGAAGTGCACGCAGTACCATGCACATGGAGCAGCAACCTAGTTGCTGTCCTGCTAGCTGCTGGTCACCTTGCAGCCCCGAAGGTTCGGGCGTTTCGCAGCCTGGTTCGTAACAATTCAGCTCACCGGAGATTCGACGAAATGTCACAAGTTGGCGGGTCGCAGTTCGAATCAGCACTCAATTTATCCCGTTTTGCCTCTCATTTGAACCGTCGTGTTTATATTTCCTTCCGTTTGCTCTGTCACGTTTAGTGCAATATCGGTCGCCCCCGCCCCATGTAACATCAGCATATCATTTGCGTAAACTGTAAACAATCGATTCGTACACACACACGCACGCACAATTATATGCGCGTGCTAAGGGCACGGGAATCGATTTTAATAGACTAATCCACGCATCGTTACGGGCCTAATCACACACAGCAGCACACGGTGATCATCTCTCTGTGAATCTTCAAACAAACCCCACCGCGCAGGATTGGGTCGCGCGTTCACCCGGCACCCCTCCTGGCAGTGACGGGAAGGGCAACGCAAACCGGGTCGCACGTGATGCCGGGACCCTGGCTTCGCTCGTCTGCTGACGCAGCCCACGCGGGGATTGTGGAAGAGCAGAAGTTAGGAGTTGAGGTGGCACGTATGCATCACTGCCCTTGCCTGGGCCCACGCAGGCTGCCCGCACGTTGAGACACTCCCAAGGTCCCCCAATAGCGGCCGCTTGTGATGTCGTGAGCAGGCGAGCCCCAGGTCCAGACGGCTACGTCTTTGTTTTACAAGAAATCTGGCCCAATTTCTCGTAGGAGTGTAAGAAACTTGTCACCTTGACGATTCACTGCTAATTTTTTCGACTTTCGATGCATCGGCTCAAGTAGTTCCATCAGCTCATGGTTGTATGTGTGTGTAGAAATGTTTTTCAATTTGTATATTATGTTAATGGATTCGCATCACCACCGCAATGTAAACAAAAAAATTCAATTCTTGAATCGAATTGTTGGAGTCGGTGAATCGTTCCGCCCGGCATGTTCGGCCCTTGTTTTGCTTCTCTTGGCTTGGCCCCAACTCAGCTCTAGCTCAGCTCTAGGCCAACTTATAAGCCGGTCATGGAAACACAAGCAGCATGGGTTGAGACAAACACGGTCGTTCTCCTTGGTCGTCACGTTATTTGCCACTGCGGAGGTGAGTGTGCGTGTGAGCGCTCCGCCTAATCGACGCTAATCTCAAGTAAACGCCACCTGGCTCAGGAACAAGTCGTCGCCGCTCGTTGCTCTACGGGGATTTTATTTCCACGGTTGCAAATACCGAAGCAATTCCGAGCTCCGTGCGGTTCGGGATGGAAACTTTAAACCCCGTTGACTCTTGACAAATCTCTCGGCCGACCGTGCGTTAAACATCCCAGCCGTCCTTTGTTCACTGAAGGACAGCGATGCAAAAAAAAGGCATAATTTAGAGCTGACCAGGCTTCTAACGTATTTGCATTTTTCAAGGAGTTGTGCATTTTAAAGGCACGCATATGGAAGCGCTCGCGGTTAACATCTAGACTTGCAAATACCAGAGAATTAAAATGCGACCTCTGAATGGCATTCGTTCAGTCATAGCTGTGGAGAAAGATTTAAGCTCCTCGTGTTGAACAACCCACCGAGTATTTAAAACATATGTTGCAAGAAACGACGCCTATTGTCACAATACCGACACGCGCTCCTCTGTGCATAAGACACAATGCCCGCTGTAGTACGCGTTACATAAATTCCTTCCTCGCCGAACACAAAAGTCTCGGTGTTCTGAGCGAAAGTGCCGTCTCTCAGGGTGAAAAGTAAAAAGCTTCGTCACATGCCTGTCGCGCTGAGCCACGCTGGCAGCATTGCCCACCGCCATATTCCACCAAGCGCTTGGCAAGGATGGGAGGGATTAAATATAAATGTGTCGTTAAACCCACCACCACCCGACACAGCCAATTAGTAAGGTTTGTCACGTAAACAAAACGTGCCAATTAGTTGCTCGTTCAGCACTAACCGGTGTGTTGGAGAGTGAACCCACTACATTTACAATTCGAATATGACGTTCTGCCGGCATTTACACCCGGCCTCATCAGCCGACAGCCATAATTGTGGAGAAATATACCTGTTTCGATCTTAAATAATATCGGTCGCGAAAGCCTACGTGTTGAAGCGATTTGTCTGTTGGGGAGTTTGCCACTGTTGATAATCCGTCCGTGCCCGGGACCCAGCGTTCTCATTTCCTCAGTCGCTCAGCGAACCGCGTCCCGTTCCCCGCATCCCTCGGAGCACATCGAGTTAAGTCCAGCGAGCACCGGGGGACAGATGGGCGGATGAACAGACGGGGACTGACAGCTGCCAAGTCTGCGCTTGTGGTTGCGTCTGTGCGTCTGTACAGTGTGCGGTGTTGATACCAGGCAAAGAGGCTGGATAGCCCAGTGGCTATTCCAGCCCAGTGGCCTTTATCGCCCAGCCGTCCTTTTACCGAACTTTTGTCCGTTAGGAAATAGAGTAAGCGGGATTGGGCGGGACGCGTCGTGGCTAGAGTGGGCTGAGGGACGGACGATGGTCGAGAATATCGGTAGGGAGTGACGGCCAAGGGAGGGAGCGCCCCCTGAAGCGGGAGTCTACGGCGGAGACGGAGCGATGGGGCTGGCGCCGTGTGCAGGTGCCGGGTGCAGGTGCCGGGTGCATTGTTACATCGTGGGATCACGGGAGACGGTGACGGCTTCAGGAGGCATTCATCGACCGGTGGATTGATCATGGTTGAGGATGAGGATGATGATGATTAAAGTTTGTTACCGCCTATGAAGTGAACTGTACAGGGCCCTTGTGACCTCATTCGCAAGAGTAAATAATTCAGTTGTAATGTTTATACTGAACATTTGACATTTTAATTCGCAATTGAGATAAAAAAAAAACCTCTTGCCCTGTAAATTCTGAACATTCCTGATAGAGATATATCCAGTCAACTGGCTGACGTAATGTAACATGTAGATAGATTGGTGTTGTTCACAAGTGTATGGAGATCATCTTCTTGGTTCTTTCGGTAAAGTCACGTAGAAGGGAAGTAATAAAATAATAAAAATAAAACATTTTATTACTTCCCTTCTACGTGACTTTACCGAAAGAACCAAGAAGATGAATCCCTGCAGTCACGAAAGCTTTAAATCGAAATGTATGGAGATCCCTTGATATCCACATGCCTTCTGTGGTATGAATGCATCTTGCGTTATCATTGGCTGAATTGAATAAGCCTTCCGGTGACTTCATGAAAACAATCTGTATGAGAATCATCCCTTGACTTTATCACGTTCATTTGTAACTGATCACTTGCTTTATTGAGAATCATCGCATGTGGGAGAAAACAAGTTCTGCACGAAAACGCCAGAAACTTTTGGATTGAGTACCCAGAGGTCAGCAACCCAAGGGGAAGGCTTAAAGCATGATGCTGGTGGTAATAAGACGAGTAGAGTGGTCCTCGAAGGATATGTTGACTATCCAAGGAAAGATGTAAAAGCCAGATGATGGTTTGATGAGATAAAAAAAACAGACCTTTGAGTTTGGGCGTCTGTGCAATCTCGCAGAAGAAAGAAAGCAATAGCCAAGTTGTGGTGGCACCAGCGACATTGACCGCGATGACCTCTTGACCTCAGCATCGATGTTGAAAAAGTTTGTTCCTGTGCCGAGGTCATCGGGCGGGGGGAGGACGCAGGGTTTTGCACCGGCGATACGAGCTAAACCAAACCAAACGGGTCGCGCGTTAATTGGGGCGCTCACCCAGGGATAAGAGCGCGAGGGTGCTCGCTCGCACGCTCGCTCGCTCGCACGCACGCACGTACGTACGCTCGCACGCACGCTCGTACGCTCGCTCGCACGCTCGCTCGCACGTACGCTCGCTCGCACGTACGCTCGCGCCGCATGACCGGTAATGTTGAAAGGCACGACTTCCGGCCGCCGAGATGGTGGCGGGTGACAAGGGCGAGGTCACGCGCCGGCGCATGGCGAGCCTCCGGCCTCGGCGACGCCAAGCGAAGGAGCGTAGCGTCGCTGGGACCCGAGGTCACCCTGTGCGCACGCTCGCGCCCGGATTAGCGAGCGGTTATGTAACATTCAAGGAGCGCTCTTGCGACACGCTGCTTTATGGCACGATTGCGTGCTGTTGCCGTTCAGAACCCGTGGGGCAGGGGCGGTGGTGGGGGGGAAGAGTTTATTTTTTAACTCTCGTTCTGGACACGTACCTGTTGTGTGTAGGTATGCGTACAATGTGCTTTACAGAGGCTTGACGTTTATGGCAAGAGTGTTGCGGTTGTAATGCTTGCAAGCGTGACTTGTGGTTTCCGATTTAATGAATTGAATGGGATCCTGGGATTTTAACCCAGGATCTTAGTAAAACTGGTTCGGTGGCTTTTTACTCGGGAATATCATCATCGGCCCTCTTGAGTCATTCGGCCGCCACTCAAAGCCACATTTAAAATCGTTAGACCATCTCAGTTGATCGTTGCCATGCTATTACTGTGCAGCTACATTGTGAACGCCTTATCTATTTAAAGTGTTCAAACTGTCATTGCCTGTTGTGCTACGCACAGTTGACAAGTGTGTAAATGTATTTTACATATGCGTGTGCACTGTGCACTTGGTGCAATGCACGACTGGGCATTGCTCTATCGGCATTTGAGGTTCAGGAAGTCCTTCTTTTCCCGAAAAGGTTTACATGAAATTTTACATATTTCCACGATTCTACAATTTTACAAATCGTATTTTCACACGCATTGCACCTGCGTATGACACAGAATACTGACCCGCGTTCCAGTTAGAGTCGGGCGAACATATCACCTTGCTCAAACAATCAATGCAGGTCAGTTTTCCATCGGTGGTCCTGAGCTTGTAGTTTGGTGGAAATTCCACGATCCCTTGGTGAGGGCCAGTATGATATGAGGAAAATAACCTGATACGGTGACTGAGGGAATAACGTGGACACGTGTAGCCTTGTTGCCAATCCACTGCTGGATAAGAACCTCCCTATGCCGTGCGGGTCGTGGGGGTTTGTTGTTTAGCTATACTTCACCGTGCTGATCAGAGCCGAGCTGTTGACGCACAGAAGTATAGCCCAACAACGGATGTGTCGCCATTGCTCTCAGAGTCCCGTAGCAGCGCACAACACACGGTGGATGCCCGCCCCCACACGCTGTCCAGGCTCAAATATGCTTAGCTTCCTAAGGTCTGACGGGGCCGGGTGCATTCCGGGTGATTTGGTCATAGGCGAGTGAATCACAATGGATGGAAAGTTCCTTGCAACAACATCGCCCTCGTGACCTGTTTATGGCTGTTTTGCCCAGACGTGTCATTCAGGAATGCTCGTAGCACTGGGCTGGAGTGGCCTTTGAAAAGCCACTCGATTCCATCAGCACCCAGGGCTGGGCTCTAGAAGCCTGAGTTCATCGCAGCTGCTGCTGTTGGTAGGGGTTGCCACCTGTCCTGGTTTTACCCAGGATGTCCCGTGCCCTTTGAAATCTGCAATTCTTCCCGTGACCTTAAAGTGCCATTTTTGTTGTTATTGATTGAAGCTGCTTAATAATAATTATTATTTAAAAAAGAACAAATTAGCACTGAAGACAATGCTCTCTTCTCGTGTCATGAGAGGCCCTTCGAACAAAGATTTGTTTTTGTGCCTTAGAGGTGGAAACCCTGGCTCCCGTTTCTTGTTTGCGCGCTTGCCCACCCGGACCTTGTACCCTGGCCACGGCAGATACTGACAGGGGTGATGGCGGTGGTGGGGGGTAGACGCTGCCTCTAGGCGACAGGCCACTGCTCGCCGCTTGCGTTTCCCCTCTTGTGCCGCCTTCCTCCGCGGGGTGAAGTGCTCGCTGCGTCGCTTGAGCCGCACGGCCGCGTGGCAGGTGCAGGCAGGTTTAGGCGAGGACACGCGCTCTCGCGCTCGCTTGCTCGCTCGCTCGCTCGCTCGGGGTTCTTCAGACGCTCTGTCGTCTTATGCCGTCCGTCAAGTGAAGTGGTTTGAACTTCGGACGCAAGTTTTTTTTTTGCGCGTGTTTTTCTTTTAGCTCTCGGCGCCATGATGTCACTTGATGTTTCAGCTTGGAATCCAGACTGGGCCATTGTCAGAGCCCTGACCTGCTGCATGTGCCGAGCGGTTTCTGGGTCAAAGGGTCAGTTCTCTCTTGCGAGACGAGGGTACGTGCTCCTTACGGGAGAGATAATTTGGTCGGATGCCAGCCTATTCATTTTGGAATGGGTGACCAAAAAACGCACAGGCACAGAATGTTGTTGTTTGCAACTTTTGTGAACACAGTTAAAGGTTTATAAATATATAGAATGGGCATGTGTCACCTGCAAATGTGACAATATGGTTAAATGAAATAAAAAAGCAACTTTATCTGACCTTGCAAGAACCCACTAGAGAACAAGTACAAAATTTGGTCACCCTGCATTTGAGCTCAAACATTCCGTGAAAAAAAATAATTAGGGCCACATTTTTTTCACCTAGTGACCTTAAAAATAGCCTTTGGTAGAACATCGGCTGCCTCTGAGCCATCATGAACATTCTTGGCATTCGTGGCGGCGGTCACTGCGCCACCGAACCAGCCGCTTGCAAACAAATAAACGCAAATACAATTTCAGTGTCCTTTAAATTAATTCTAGATTTAAATTAGCCAGGTGATAACCCATTGAGATGGATATCTTTCGTAAGGCCGTGAAACTTGGAAACTGTAGTCACTCGCTACGTACGAACGGTGGTTCACGTTTCGCAGTTTAGGTTTTTCTCATTTTTCACATTTACAAATAGGTCATAACGAGATCTTTAATAATGTACCAATTGGTAATGAGCAGCAGTGGGAATAAAACCATTGACTGTGCAAAAAAAATCAAGCTGCTGCCGTGACCTCCGTAACATCGATGCACCTGTTTTGCTGTTTCAATTGTGTTTCCACGAACCACATCTCCAAAGCATCTATCAAAAGGTTTATCCCGCGCAAATCGGGCCCCACGTGGGTGGGACTTGAGGTTTCGGAGCAGATAATAGTCACCTGGGGCCAGATCTGCCTGCAAGGATGGATGGCTGCGCTGCTTCAACCTGCAGTCACGACCTATACCCCGAGCAGCACGGGTCCGGCGAATAGACACGCTGTCGCACGCGGCAGAAATTCCACGCATTCCCATCACTTGCCTTTTTTTTGCCCTGCAACATCGCTGCAAGTGGTACATCAATGCCGTGCGGTCAGTCAGGAGAAGCCACTTTCAATCTCGAAACAAAACGGACAAGCGGACAACGCGTCTTCGTACATCTGTCTCTCCACACAAAACAACAAAAGCATCCTTTATAAAAACCCGCCAGCCTCATGGTCTTCTAATCTTGAAAGGACATTGGCGTGATTTTTTCCAGCTGCCGTGGCTGGGTGCGCGGTGTCTTTGTCGGAGCACACGAGTGGTCGTGTTTCGCCGCACGGACTTGAGCCTGCGGTTTTGGCATTTTGAATCCAAACCTGTCCCATGGTCACCGAATGGGAGCGGAAGTCGTCGGCTGAAGCACGAACGTAGAACTGCCGCGGTGGCGAGATGTTAACTACCTCTCCTGGTATGCAGGAGGTCGTGGATTCGATCCCGACCCTGACACATGCTGTATATTTGGAGTTTGCAAGTTCTTCCCGTGGTCGTGTCGGGGTCCTACGGTTTTCCCCTCTAAACTTCGAATCAACGTGCGTTTTAGAGTATTTGGCTGCTACGCAAAAGGCCACTTGGTTAAGCTATCATTTATATGTATGTTGAACTTCTTTCGCACCGTACATAGCCAACCGTGGTAATTAGAGGTGCGGGGCAAGGACAACAAACTAAACACAAAATGCTGTTCTCAAGAACGCTTCTGAAATAGCTCAGTGGGCCTTACCTGTTATAATCTAAACGTTTTGCTTAGAACCAAATTCACAAATGTGGTCACGGTTTAGACGACATTGACCACACGTCAGTGGCTAAACAATGTCTTCTCTTCCTTAAGGTCACGCTCACTTTGCGATTCCTGCATTAGGACCCATAACCATTGTTGTCTCTCTGTCCGCGCTCTTGGTTTGTGCATGTACGTACGTACGTCGAACTTCTTTCGCACCTTACATAGCCAGCCGTGTTAATCGCCGTGCCACGGACAGGGGCCCACCCCTGGCTCGGGTCACACGCCGTGATTGATCGGTGCCGCCACTTAAAACTCTCGCCGAGACGTCTCCTTACCCGCGGGGGGCAAGCGGGGGAGCCCGCCCCGTACGGTCACGTCACGTAAGGCTCGTCGCGCTTCACTCCGCGGTTGTGGCCTCGCTTGAACAAAGAACGAACGCAGCAGTGGCGCCCAAGCAACGCTCGTCTTGAACGCTGTCCAACTAAAGTCGAGAGAGGGGGGTCACGCATTTAGCTCTGCCCGTCTGTCTCGGTCCATCTGTCTGTCTGTAACGTGGCTTCGCAATAACTCCCGTCGCGATTATTGCAAAATTAATCAATATTTTGTGTAATTTTGCGTTGCTAGTAGGGACTAACCCTCCAAGCCAAATCGATCAAAGGGTTGTCCACAACTTGGGGAAACAACCCAGAACAGAAAAATACTTCTATTTTCTGAATCACCTTGCACAGGGCAGAGATCCTCACGTCAAGGTGACAACCGAACCCAGAAGACACAACACAACTACTCGCAGGGCCTCTTTCCATTTCTTCGTAGCCGTCTTGCCGTCATCACGGGCTTTGTGGTTCGTTTGTGGATCTTATTATGAGGACCCGTGACCATTGCCTCTCGGTCCAAAGATGTCACTGAGAAACGAGGGCCATCCAGACCTCAAAAATTACCTAACGAGTGATCGATGCTGCCTCTTCAACTCTTATGTGGAGAGTAATTGCTGGTGTGTACTGAAATTAAGTGGAAAAAAAAACCAAGAGCTCTCGACCATCGAGCCCAACGCACAGAACATTCTGGGTTCAATCTTGGGTGGAAATTTGGGACTCGCAGGCATCATCTCAGTCACACTGGCTCAGCACTCCTACAAGTCAAAATCAAACCACTGTGTTTCCCTGCTCAAACGAACATCAGAATCAGACTGGAGGAATCCTATGAGCTGTAAAGCTCCTTTTCACATATGTCCAAGTAACATAGGGCAGTGTTCAATCTCCATTGGTAGCCTGGAGCCTGTGGTGGAAATTGCAAGTTCTTATTCGTGACAGCGGTCAATTCCTTCATGGAGCAAGCGAATCGCTGTCGGTACCTACTTTATTTTCCCCAGAGGTACAATAGTTTTGAGTCGGCCCCTGACCTGAATTCGAACTCGCCGCCTTCGTGATCGTGAGTCAGGCGCTCCACAAACAGCACGTTTAATCCTCCGAGCCACCCGGCCACCTCGTATTGTCGCGGCATCCATATACAGCGATGTTTGTGCGGCTTGTGGGTTTAACGCCGTTGCGTTGGCACTGCACGCACGGCCTCCAGTCTGGGCCGCCTGCCCCTTGGCACCACCTCTGCTGTTTTGGGAGCGGGCGAGCGGGCGAGCGAGCGAGTTATCCGCTCGCTGCCCGTTCCCCCCCCCCCCAAACCTAGGCCCCATTCTCTGCACGTCCGTGTGTGTGTGCGTGCGTGCGTGGGTGCACACACTGTGTAAGCAGCGCGATTACTTTCTACAAGTTCACGTAGCGGTGGCGGGATTGATGCCAGGTTTTGCGGGTGGCCCAGGCAGCGTTGCAGGCGTGGCGAGGGGTTTGGCGGGTGGGGGGGCGGCTGGCTCGGGTGAGCGAGAGTGTGGTGGGGGGGGGCGCGCGGGGGGGGGGGGGCCCACGGTGGAGTGCGTGCAGGGGCTGGCAGCGGGAGAGGGCGAGCGTTGCTCACGGGCGGTGATGTATTGGTCACGAATCGCTTTAGAATCGCCCCTCGCGAGGAAAACATGCCTGGCCCCCCGCGTGCTCACCGCCACCGCCGTGTTGGCCTGCTGTGACCTGTAACGTCCTCTTTCTGCCGTTGCGTTATTTAAGCCACCCGGCGGCCTGCCAGACGCATGTTATGCGCTGTTACATCACATTTTTTATGTGATTCGTAATTGATTTTTGGGTAAGGCCACGTTGCGATTCGGCCAAATATTTGCCCGTGAAAGCCTCCACTCCACCAACGCAGCCAAATAAATTGAATTGCCACGCGGCGTACAAGCGTTTGATAATGCCCCCAATTATCATTGTTTCAGCGGCCGCCGGTAAAGTTTAACAACGATTTTCATGACCAAATGTAGCAATTGGATACGACGTTTCGCTTGAAACTGCATCAAGCATCCTCATGTCACGAAAACCAGGAGTTCAAACAAATGTTGACTACGTGGCCTAACCCAAAAATCTATTATGAATCCCGATTTTGGCTACGTAAGCTACGTCTTGCGTTGTTTGTGTGTATGTTGAAAGAGCGTGGGGTGGGGGGGAGACCAGATAACCCGGTGGTTAGAGCCACTCTTGGCAGAGGCGAGATGTCGAAAGCGTTCCGTTAAACTTCCTTATTTAACCAGGTGCGCTCGCTTTGAGGTCCCCTTATCTCTTTGGCAAGGGCCGTGTGTGTAACCAATTGCTCAGGGGCGGTGGATTTTTTGGCGTTTTGCATTTTGGTCACGGGGGAATTTTCGTACGGACACCGTTACGCAGCGCCGCTCTCTTTGAAGTGAACGTTGCCGACGATTTGAACTCGTGCAGAGGGACGCGGTCATTGTGTGAGAGCAGTTCCGACCGACACAAGTACGCATCATTAACACAAAAAAAGCTTAACACGACGTGGAGTATAAAAGCAAGGATCAAAAGCATTTACACTTGTAACATTTTTACAATCCCAGAGAGAATAACAATCTTGATGAGGCTGATTGGGCCGAATCAGCCTTTTCGTAATGAATAATAATCAATAACGAATGTGAGAGGCGGCTGTGCGATGGAGTTTAAAACATGAATGAAAAGCCACGCTGGGAGTTGAGTGGATCAGTGGACGAGATGCAGGAACTAGAATTGATTCTGTGATCGAGGGACGGGGGGGTCGAGGGGCTGGGACTGTGGCTCCATCCGTGAGCTGCGGTGCTCGTGTTTAGTCAAGAATCCTCTGGCTTATTAAGCATCGCCCGCCTGCCTGTAGCGTAACACAAAAAGATCAACATATTCTAATGATCTTTGCAAATAAATAAAGTTGTGCTTTTACACTTTTGGGAGAGGGGGGGCGGGGAGCGGTGGCGAATTGTTTATCTCGCTGCACTATGAGCCCAGCTGCTCGAGTTTGATTTCCAGCCACGGCTAACATCAATGGTGAGTGATGTCTCAACCAGTCATGGCCCCCATCCTTCATCAAACCCGTACTGACCTGCATGGTGGGCCATTGTCAAATGACTTCCATAACAGAAAAAAACAATATATAATATAAAAAAATCAGTTCATAGTTCTACAAACAGCGCACTGAATGAAACGTCCACGTGCGTGCATGCTGTAATGCTGCGTACGCGTACGAGTGCAATGGCACGTTTATACGTGCGCGTGAACGTTGCGTTCCGAGTGATTCCGTTGCCTTTTGAAACCCGACACTGCTCTGTCCACAGTGACCAACGGACCCGGATCTCACCGTTGTTGGATGCCTCAGTGCTCTGAATGCAGCGCACCCTCGCTGGCTTTCCCCCGAGCCGTTTGCTTGCCCTCTCTCGACCGCGTCATTTCCCTTCCTCGTGCAGCCGAGCGATGCGCTAAGTTCAATTCAAAGTAACTTAACTGCCCCCCACCCTCCCCCGAAGCTTTCACGTATGTTCACATCGGACATGACTGGCTTATTATTATCGTTAGCACCTGGTGAGGTTTGGGAAGAGCCGCCGGTCCGGTGAAACTTTACAGCCCATGGCGTGCTGCGGTGTCGCAGGTGCCATAGCTGTCAACCCATACGGTTTACCCCATATTCTTGTACAGGGCAATTGAGTTTTCAGATCCATACGGCGTACAGCCGTTTCAATACGGGCAAAAAAAATAATGTTCGTCTATTTGTTTGTGTTTCTTACTTGCGATGGGACTTTGTAGGATGAATGTTGAGGTTTATAAGGGGCACGGGGTGACCGATAAGGTCTGAATTGGTCTGTTGTAAGGTAGGGCACTGATCAGGGGTTGACAGGCATGGAGTACCGTCGCCGTCACCGCTCGATTGTCGCTCCCTTTTGCCAGATGCCCACAGTTTGTGGTAAACTCGAGACCCGTTGCCCAAGGTCAACCCTAAGAACAGTCTCAACCGTCTCCTCCTTGAACCGGACCCGGACGCTCCGTGGAAGATGCGGGACACTTCCTCCATGAATGGAAAATTAACGAGAGTCACGTTTGTGACCTGCGGTGGTGGTCGCGACATCTCGGACCGTGAACCGACCGCCCCAATGGGATCGTTCGACGGAGATGTGAAACAAACCCACGCGGCTGCTCCAGAAGCAGTCCAATGGGGACATCAAACCTCGACATCGATTTGTACTTTGTAGTAAATCCCCCAAAAACGGCATACGCACGAGGAAGACCATCTCTGCTGCCTGGCTGTAGGTCTCCCCGATGTTACACAGTCTGCGCGTCCTGCTAGGACTTCCCTTATCGTCTGACTGTGTGGCTGAAATCCCCTTGTTCTGAGCGCTGACCTCTGGGTGCCACTCCAATGCTTGTCTTGGTAACTTGCACCCCCCCCCAAACCCTTCATCTCGCACGCGTCTCACCCATCGCAACCTTTCCTTCCTGTGGTCTCTTCCGAGAGCGTGCGAGTTGTTTGTTCGTCTGAAACACCTTGCTAATTGCCTGCGTCGGGTGGTGGTGGGTTAACGACACATGGACACGTGATCTAACCAAAAAAAAACTTTATTATGAATAATATTGGTAGCCATAGCCTGTATCTTAAATTGCTTGCCGTGTCCCCTTGTTTGGAATTGCTATCATCGTTCGCAGGGCACCAGTAACTCAGAGGCTGGAAGCTTCTATTCTGGTTGTTTTCTTACGTTCAACTCGCTGACCCGTAACAATGACACAGACATTACTCCGACATTAAACACCTGTCTGTGAACACTATCATTCTCGACGCATTCAAGCAAGATTACGGGGTAATTTATATGTATCGACGGTATTGTAAAGGACTATTATTAACCCTCTTGCTAATACACAAGTGCGGTGTTCGCAGACTACCGTGACCGATGTTTGCGAACGGAAACTATTACACACACACACACGTGCGCGCGTGTGTGCATAACAGCTTTCGCACTCGTTTTTAGCGCCCATCGGCCCGGTACGTCACGGCCAGTCGTGTATTTTAGTCACAATGTTCCCGTGCGGGTGACGTCCGATCAGGTTATTAGGTGGCGCTTAGAGCACGCGCGGGCACGCGCTCAGGTTAGCGCGCGCTCGCCGCACCTGTAAAGGTGAGAGTTATTTAGGGTGTAAGCTCGCCACGAGCGGGGAGAGGACAGGAATTTGTGTTCTTGCCACGGTGGGGCGCGGCGCTTCGTTCGCTCACGAGCCTGCACCCCGCGGGTGACGCTGGCTTCCGGTCAGAACAAACAAAAGCGGCGTCGCCGGCAACGGACGAACGGGGCACGCGGTCGCTACGACCGGAACATTGCAATCAAGTTCGCAACCAAACCCACCCCTGAGGGCCACGTGCCACGTTCAATAACACCGCCGCCACCACCACACCCTCACCTGGGACACTACGCTCACTACCTGTGAGTGGCATGGGACATCAGACTTCACGTAAACACTAAAAACTAAAAAAAACTATTTTTTTCATTTTACCAGGTAAAGGCCCACTCAGCTGTGTGGCTTTTTTTCAGAAGCGAGCCGGCTCTCACAATTGACAGCTCAACGAAGCGGCTTATCACGTGGACATTTTTCGCAGCCACATACTCTTAAACACCCGGGGCAGCACGCTCACTACACATACGCACACACTCGGCCAGCAACACGCTCCCACCTGGGACACGACGTTCGTTACGCACAAACATACGCACACGCACACCTGGGACATCACATTTGCCACCGATACCTCACCTGGAAAACTACACACGCTGTGGGGGTGGGCGGGGGGGGGCTGCCACGCTCACTACCCCCACCACCTCAACCTTATAAAATAATAATCGCCCTTCATTTAGTTTGAAGATGTTTTGCCAAACGATTGTTGCAAAATTATTATTTAACATCAACAAATAACACAAATTAATCGTGGGAAGGTGTGCGCACCTTCCCAGTGCCGGTGTTTACGCACGTTTCCCATGACCTATTTTGATTTAATTCGGTCTCATCAACAAGGTGTAGCCCGATGAACCAGTGCCACTGGGTTTAGCCGTTCCTGCCCACATAAAAGCACAAAGCGGCATTTGTTTCGTGAAGACACAGTGTGCCGATTTAGCTCTTGGCATTGTTCGTGAAAAAATCTAACAACATACAAATTGACCAGCAACAACAACATAATTGTCAAACGCAGATGCGAAGAGGATGGAACAAAAGCTGAAAAGTGCACGGAGAAGCGTGCGGAGCAGAGACGCGCCGAGCATTGAGAAGCAAGCATGCTTCCTGAATTCCCATCGAGAGATGTAAATAAGAACCCGTGGATTAAGAGTGTGAAGTGGAAGGCGGACCATGATGTCGCAGGATCGCGAAGAATTCCCTTGGCTTAGAGAGGCCTTCATCCAACAGTGGATTGAGCACGGCTGGTGGTGATTAAAATGCAGACAGGTGGCTGCTTTTACGTATTCCCCCTAGAAGAAGGAACGTTTCTTGGCCTCCCGCCACCGCTTGGCGCGCACGTTTCGGCGTTTGTCGTTTGCCTTGCCACGCGCTCGTGCTGGTGTTCCTCCTGGTAACGAGGTCGGTGGCGGCGGTGGTGGCGGTGGTGGCGGCGGTGGTGGCGGTGACTGCCGCCACGTGAGTGGGGGAGTCTGGTGCAACCGCCCCTTGGGGGGCGCGGGCAGCTCTCGTCACGGTTTCACAACTTGTTTTTACGTTTTTCGTTCACGGCAGCTGACTAAAAGAAACCCCCCCCCTCCTCCCCAAACGTAGGGACGGCGGTTATATAACATTGTTGTACAAAACAAGCCGCTCCTGGAACATTTGGAAACGTTTGAGTTGGCCGTTTTTAATTATTTTACTCTCGCTGTAATCCTCGGCAGGTCTATTCGGAGACGCTGTCTCTCCCCTTGTGGCATGGTTACTTTCCCACGGCCTGCGCTCACCTTATCCCGTGCAACTTTGATGAATCGGGCGATAGCCCGACGGGTTTGGTGTTTGTAATTCGTGGATGATTTTAACTTTTTCAGGTTGGACCGCGACCGTTGACCAAATCGCCCTGCATCCACCTGATATTGTCAAACCCTCAGAGGCCAAGCAAGTATTGAGTACGATTTGTACTCGGATGGGAGAATGCCTGGGAGTAATAGGTGACATATGCTGGGGCTGCGAGGTGGCCATGAGGTGGCAGTACAGCAGTGCATCGAATCCATCTGTGCAGAGTTTTGAGTGTTTACCCCCCTGCGTGTGTGGGTTTAGTTTCCTCCCACGGTTGGCAACGTACGGTGCGAAAGTTCAAAATACACACGTGCATACACATGGAATTGAACGACCACACCATACGCGCAGCACCTTTCTGAAAAATAGTCCCGAGATTATTCTCGTGATTGGGGTTGTGTCGCGACAGACGCTGCGGTTTGCTCATTCTTCACCCAAGCTACGGGATGGCCGCGGGAGCTGAACCGTCCACTCGGTGTAAACAGGCCGGGCGGTTTGGCACGTACCGCCGCCGCCAGGTCGCGTGGCCACTTGGCATTCACAAACCATCATCCCAACGGAAATTTCAACGGAAATGCAGCCCTTGTCAGTGCCCTCCTCTGTCACCCCCCCCCCGCCGCAGTTGTTGTGCCACCACCACCCTCCTCCGTCCCTTCACCACCCACACCCCCATCATAGCGTCCCCACATTAAAGCAAGTGCGTGGGGCATTGCACAGCTTTAAAGAAAGCACTTTAAGGCGCCCAGCTGCCCTGGTGGGGCCGGCAGCAGACTGGACGAGCTCGCCCTGAGCCAGCCGACGAGATAGGACGCGTGGCCTCGCGCAGTTTGCTTTGGAGCACTTTCCTGAACTCGCTGAACCCACTTGAGGGTGACAGCTGTATGATTTATGAGCGGCTGGGGCGCACTGTAAGTAGGGCCCGTGCGGAGGAGGAGGAGGCGGAGGCGATACCTTTCCTCGCGAGAAGGAAGAGGGCTTTGTGCTAATGTGGCTGGGCCGAGTGCGGCCCCACATTCCTGCCGCTGTCCCCTCCGTGGCCCGGGCCAACCTCCCCATATTAATTTTTTATTACAGCGGAATACTGCAGCGGTTGGGTTAGGGCTAGGGGGGTGTGTGGGGGGGCTTGACGGGGGGAGGAACAAGTGGTTGCTAAAAATATTTTCTAAATTGCAACCGAGATTTTTGGCTCCAAGGTCTCGGTGACGATGGATGGACCTTTAGTTGTCTCGTCCGCACGTTGTCCCCGTGTGTTTGCGCGTCCCCGGTTTAACCACCGCGGGACGTTCCCGACGCGCACGGAGCGGTAGCGGCGGCTACCGACGTCTCCCGACGTTGAACCGGGGTTGGGTGGGGGGGGTCAAGCTCGCCACCTCGCCTTGCGTGGGCAGCTTTGCTCCGACGCCCCTCCCCTACCCCGCCGCGAGCGGGCGTGGAGACGGATAAACGCTCGTGTGTTGCGTGCGTGCGTTCCATTCGTCCGCGCGGAATCTCCGCGCCGGCGTGGGCTGCCTCCCCTCCGGCGCCCCTCCTCCTCCTCCTTCTCGATCAGAGCTGACACTTTCGAGGCGGCACAGCAGCACGCCTGGCCCAGATTTGTGTGACGGCTGCACCGAGGGGAGGAACACGCTGCCGCCTTGCGTCGGCGGGCGAATATCGGCGCCGGAGATGATATAAACCGCGGCCGGTGGGGACTCGCGCCGAGCTGTGCCACCACGGCGCGGCGCGTTTGCCATTTGTCTCGGCTACGTTCCGTTCCCGAGAACAGCGCTGGTTGCCACTCGACTTTTTAAAATTCTCGGTTGTTTTGTTTCTCCCAGGGGGTAGGCTGTCACCGGTCGATGGATTTGTCACTTGCACGACAATATCGTGCACATTTTGCTTATTGGGCTCATGAAGGCATCTTCCAAGCATGGCCCGTGCTCGTTTGTAGCGCAATGCGGGACATTGTAGAGGGCAGCACGGAGGGAATATTCATGACAGGCTACACGGTGGAGTGGAGTTTGAGAGCTCTTCTCTGTCGTGTGTGAGTTTTCTCAACCAAACTCTGGTTTTCTCTCACGATGTGACAAATGAAAATAAATACTTCCCCGAATCAAAATCTTTATTTATCCTGGAGGAAATCTGATGAGCTATGAAGCTCTTTTTCAAAGATGCCCACTGGTCACCACATCCCAAGCGGGATTCTGTTGGATGTGAGTTTTTTCAAATTGAAGCGAACGCTCTTCAAAGCAAACATTTAAATTGCCACGTCAATGCGATTCGTAATTATTTTTTCGGGGGTAGGGGTAGGTGGGTTAGGTTGTGTAAAAATGTGTCGTAAACACTCTTACACCCGACAAGCCAATAATGAAAGTGTCGCTTGAATTAAACGTGCCAAATGTATCATTGCTTGAGCAGCACCACCGCCGTTGTTGTTGGAGAGGAATCTCACAAAATACGCGTTGTTACGATGTTTCGCTGGAGATTGCATCCAGCGTCATCGAGTTGTAAACAGGGAGCTCACATGTGAGCAGATGTTAAACCTGAGGAGCTCAGATCCTCTTAACCTTAGGATGGAGCAAAGTTCACGCCACATTTTTAACACGACCTGACCCCTTAAACAAAATATCGGTCGTGAAAGCCTACGTGTAAAAAAGAAACAATTCGCCGTGTCGCCGTCGGTTTATCGGCCTCAGTTTCTGAAGCCGGTCAGGGCGGTGGGGGCTCGGCTCGCGGAGGCCTTCAGAAGGGCTGTGAAGTGCAATTTAACCCGGGGACGTATCTTGAACCGCACGAGTCACCTTAGGTCGCGTAAGTGTCGCCGTCTCCTTACTCGAGTGTTCCAGGAATGCCACTCAAAATGTCTCGTCATTAGGACAACGTGGAAAAGGTGCAGCGCTTGCGTCGAGTGCTGCTCCCCTCAAGGGACGCTGCCGTCTTCTCCTGCACGAGGCAACGACGCCTCAACCGCACCACGGCCGCCCCGCCGAAGGTCGCACGGCGGCCGTGAAGCGCCCTTGGCTCACGACGGGTCCCATCTGTGACCCCCGGGACGTTTCGCCGCTTTGAGAATGCCTTATCGGTGGAAGATCTGCCGATTGTTGGCCCCTTGCACCGATCCACCCTCTGGGATGTTCAACTGTGGGAAAAACAGAACCCCTGTGCTGCTGCCGCCACTGCTTGGGATGTGGCAGGTGTGGGCGGTAGTTGTGCGGCGCGTGCCCGGACGCCACGCGGTGTGGGAGCTACGGAGCGCATGCTCTCCCGCTCTGCCATAATGCTCGGCAAGCTCACCGTCTTAATTTTTTATCGTCACGGTCATCATCTTAGTTTATAATGAATAACCAGTAGCAGGCTTTGCTCGCTTTATTATCGCCTTTAGCTTCGCACTTCGTGAGACACGGACTAAAACTTTATTCTTACAGCTAGTGGGGCCCCGTTGAGCTACTCTGTAAAAAGGACAGCCCAGGACGAGTGGCAGTGGTGGCAGTTACAGGACATTGCAAGCAGGAGGGAACGTGCAAATTACTTGGTTCGCTAAACGAACTGTGATGTTCGTGAACAAAGTGGATGTCTTGCAAATGAGATGTTCCATCTCACGGGATTTCTCGCTAATATTTTTAAAAATATTATATGTGTATGTATATTTTAAAGTGTTTTTTTGCATGAGAGTTAAACCGTTTTAGAACATGGGAACCGATGAAATGTAAAACATTTAGGGGTGACTCTTTGAGTAAAACCGCTCAACATCTGGGCTTCTCACATTTTTGGGTCAAAGACGATGCCACGGCGCAGGATGCGGTTGACTACGTATGGTGCGAAAGAAGTTCAGCGTAAATACGGAGAGACTTAAGAGGGAGATGGGGGGGGATACGGTGGAGCGAGACGTGGGCACGGTGGATGTGTTCAGAGAAGAGGCAGGGAATAGATGCACACGTGACAGAAAATCTGAGCAGCTGACCCCCCCACGCACTGATTAATTTTCATATCGATGTGCCAGCGTAGAACTTTTAGTCACGGCTGTCGCGATTTTCACCTGAAGACGATGGCTTGTGTTGCTATCGAAACATCGTGATTTATTTTGTTTTATTTCTACCTACGTGACTTACCGAAAGAACCAAAGAGTAAGAGTATAACATTTGATTATCCTCTCGTTTCAAGTGTCGTGGTGCCACATAGAGAAATTGTAACCGCTCCGCTTATGCCACCTGGGGTGGTGCAAGTGAAGCATCTGATCATGGACTACAATGGCCCTTCGCTTAGAAGAAGGAGGGTATGAGAGTATTTCTATCACAGGATTATTCACTTGTTCATAAAATACCCGTCAAAATGTTCACTGAAGGGGAGCGGTACCGCAGTGGTTACACGCACTGCACTGCGAACCTGGCGAGTCGGGAGTTGATTCCTCACCCCCGGCTAGCGTCGGTGGCAAGTGATGTCTGAACCGCTGCCGGGACTCTGTTCACCAATCCCTCGCTCACCAGCTTCGTGGAGTACGGTCAAAGAACCCTCGCCACTGACACGGCATTCATCCAGCAGTGGATCGGCGACCCTTTATCACGCGATAGCTTCGACGGTAATAGAGATATCTTGGTTGCTGTGGCATGGCAACCGATTTATCGTCAGAAGGCTGCGAGTTCAAATGCCGATTGGTAGTAAGCTCAATCCATCATCCCTCCGTTGTTGATAAAATCAATAGTGCTTAGTACTCCTGCTGTGACGGACGTCTTTTGTGGTTGGTGGAACGTGGCGTTTGGTTCCTACCGTCGAGATGTGGGGGGGGAACGCTTTGCAGCAACACTGGCCATTCTGTTGCGCCATGCGGCGTCTGGGCTTTTCCGGCTGAATTGATGGATTTAAGGTGAAATTAAAAGAAAAACGGAATGTGCGCGGGCGTGGGGTGCCTCGGTAGCGAGATGTTATCTCTCTTGTCTGGTATGCAGGAGGTCGTGGATTCGATCCCGACCCTGACGCCTGCTGTATATTTGGAGTTTGCGTGTTCTCTCTCTTCCTCCAGATCGCGTAGATTTTTTTCCGGGTCCCCCGGCTTTTCCCCTTCACATTTAGAATCAACGTGCATTTAGAGTAATTGGCCCGCTGTAAATTTCCACGTGATAAGCCACTTCGTTGGGCTATCATGTGTGATAGCCAGGGCGCTTATGAAAAATAGCTATATAGCTCCGTGGGCATTACCTGGTTAAAATTTAAAAAGTTTTGTTTAAGCGGCGTTCTGGTACACCATGTGGCCCCGGCACGTCGTGAGATAATCTCACCGTTTCCCCACGAGGGTCCGGTAATGGGTCGTGTCGCAAAGCGCCGTGTTTATTTTCTGCGTGAACATTTAGACACGGTAAACATCAAACGGCAAAGCGAGCAGAGCGTTCTCCCGACCCGTTAACATCCCTCTCCCATCGCCGCCTCGTTTACTCACGGGTCCCCCTTGCGACCTTGCTCGAGTCGGGAAACATTACCGCTCATCATCTGTTACACCTTCGATAGTGCCGATTGTTGCTGGCCGTTTTGCCGATTTTGGGACCTTTGGGCTCTATGCTTGGCAACCCGTCATGAAAGGAATCCTGAATGATTGCGCAGGCATCAACGTTCGTTTTAACACGTAGGCTTTCGCGACCAATATCCATAATAGAGGTTTTTTTTTGGGTTAGATCGCAAAACGTCGTACTCAGATTGTAAATGTTGTGGCTTGGCTCTCCAAGACACCGGTGTGCTGTACTAGTGACGAATTGGCCACGTTCTGATTATGTGACAACCCTTACTAGTTGGCTGTGTCGGCTGGTGGTGGGTTTAACGACACATTCATATATTTACGCGATCTCACCCAAAAAAACCCTCTATCATGAACAATGTTCTATTTTTCTAATATGGCTCTCAGGAATGAGATACGTTTTTTAAAAATGTTTTTGAACCTCTACCACCCCACAATATCACCCAAGTTATCACCGAAACGATCAGGCTTGGCGGCGAGTCTCCCCCTAGCTTCTGAAGGCGGTAGGCGGACGCCCCCACATGGCCCCCCCTCCCACAGCCGCCGCTTCTACCGCGAGCCGTGACCCTGCTTGGCTCGTGGTGGGTTCACGCGAGGCGCGTGTCCCCGTGTCACCCTTCCCTACGCCGGGCGTGGGCGGCGACAAAGCGCGCAGCCGCTCTCGCCGGCTGCGAGAGAGAGGAGGAGGAGGGTGCGTTTGTGCGCGCGCGTGTGTGCTCTTGTGTGCGTGCGTGCGCGTGCCCGCGTGCGTGCACGTGCGCGTGCGAGGACAAATAGTTAAAGTGCTCCTCGAAAGATAACTGCCTCTTGAAGATTTTCGTGAGGTGCCTGCCCGCCTGACCACCAGAGGTACAAGGCTTGTATTTTTTTATCCGGGTCAAAGCTGGGCTTGCGCGGAGTAGAATCTGCGATCGCGCATGGATGAGGCTGCTTGATTCGGGGAGCGCGTCGATGGCCGTGTCGGCGGTTTGCGTCCTACGTGGCTGTCGGAGACCATCGCAATCGCGTGTTTGCCAAGTTTATATTTCCAGTGATGAGTTTATGCAAAAACACAGCGTACATTTCACATTTGTGGCAGGGAAACTCATTATAGACCATCACAGAGCCCCTTCTAATTTTAGGCAAAAATGGTCCTGTTGTAGTTTTGTGAAGTTACCTTCTCGTGTTCCCCAACTGACGTTTTGATTGATTTGGGTGCCGGGAATATGTCACGCATTGACTACAACTGCAAACTTTGGACGCACGTGGCGATAGAATTTCAAATAATGTTCTGCCTTCATCTATTCCTTCATCAAAATACCCCTACCTATACATTCACCTGTATTCCTGCCCAAAAACCATGGCGTCAAAATGTCGACCCTTAACCTGCATAGGCTCGAGATGCCTTGTAACCCTATTACATCATCACGAAATCGCACGAAGAAGCCCCTGCAAAATGTACGACGGTGGATTGCGCGCTCTCCCTCGTGACGGATTGTGGGAGCAATGCACCCATCTGCAAGGCTGCCCACGAAAACAAACGCCGCTGGAAAAGAAACATCGCTCAAGAAATCCGACAGACAGGCCAACGGGCCGAACACGTGCGCGCAAGTAAATCTGCAGCAAAAACAGACCCGTCTATTTATAACTTCGTAATTCTGTTGATTATTATCATCATCACCACTCGTGACATCTGTGTCATGAAGTCACGAACCATGGGATATTCCGAATTCCCGCCTCGCAAGACCCGATACCGGCCCAAGTCGTCCCAGGCTCGCTGCCAGAGGTCGCAAACGGGTTTTGATTCCTTACCCGTACCCGTACCCGGCCGCACCAGGGTCGCAAACGGGTACCCGTACCAGTACCCTACCCGTACCCGGCCGGGTAGGGTACAGGTATCGGGTACCTGATTGCGACCTCTGGGATGAAGCCATGTTGCAGGCGCGGGTGGGTTGATTCTAGGAACTTGAATTGTGAGAAGAGACAAGACGTTGGGATATGAGTGACAAACAGTTACTCACCAGTGACTCACGGTCTACCCGTACCCGTACCCGGCCGCACCAGGGTCGCAAACGGGTACCCGTACCCGGCCGGGTACGGGTAGCCGGGTATCGTGTACCCGGTTGCGACCTCTGCTCGCTGCCACGGCTCGGAAAGCCCGCGTGGCAAGGCGGCGTTTCCAGCCTGTTCACCGCCCACCCCCCCATTGGGCGCCCGTCGACCGCACGGACAAAATTCGCGCAGCTTGAGCGCCATTGCTCGACAGAGCTTTGCGACTCGCGCGAATTGCGGCCAAGTGGGGTCTGCCGTGTGGTTTTTTTGTTGACAACCCGGGCCCGATGGCGATCCACAGAACGCCTTGTCAAGCGGCACACTCGCACTTCGGCGGCCGTGGCTTCTTGGGACTTGGCAAGCAGCTCGGCCCGGGTGGGGGGGGTGGTGGGGAACGTGCGGCGTCTGTTTCGATGTGCGTACGTTAAACTTCTTTTTCAGTGTACGTAGCCAACCCGTGCCGATCGTAGGTGCGGGGGGAAGAACAACGCTGTTTACGTGGTTGTAATTGCGCCCTTTTCTTCTTGCGCTAACTCACGAGTTTGACGGTGCGGTCCGGGGCTGGGCGGCGGGGGGCATGCGGCCTGCGATGTGGAAGGCCACGGGCAGTTAAAATGCCAGCTGGTGGTCGACGCAGCCCTTGAGCCCTCCGGAAGTGATACGATTATTAACGCTCTGTGGCTATTCTATGGAAAGACTCGCCCCTCCGATAGGAATGTGGAATGTCCACCGTTGGGTCAGGACTGTAGACATTAACTTGATGCATGTGAAACGGCGCTCTCGACGTCACGTGGGACGCACTCGAACTCCACCGCGCCGGTCAGTACCGACTGGTGAACGGAGGTTGCCCAGCACTGACAACTGAAGTCCAGTTAGCCATGCCCGGGAGTCAAACTTCATGAGACCAGGTTCACGGTGCAGTGACGTAACCGCTGTGCCACCGCTCCACGCCTCTTGCAGCTGGCTATGAGTCTACTGCTGCCTAGGGTAGCGCGGTCTGTGCCGCTTGGCTGTGTGACGCGTCGTAGGGTTGCGCCGCGATGCGTTGTCCGGCATGGCGTCCGACGTTTGGCTCCTCGTGCTGGCAGCTTCGTCAGGATTCTGAACGAATTCCCAGGTGGCGGTTCTCTAAATGCGTGGCATTTCTAAAGCTCGGAGGAGGAGGAGGAAGAGTTTGCAGTGCCAGCTGTCACGCATTTGTATTCGGACGGGCTCGCCAGTGAGCAATGGCGCGTCACCGTCACCTAATGTACACAACGCATGTGCGCGCAGACACGTGCATATTAAAACACACTTTGGAGACGGCGCACGAGAGAGAGAGAGAGAGCCGCGTGTTCGATTAGCGTCTTTACTCAGCAGCCTTGCCACCGGTGAGATCCAGCTGCCACGCCACGTCTGTGACAGCAGATGTTTGCACTACGTACGCAGATATAGAGAGATGGGTGTATACCGTACAGCGTACGCATCGCGCATTTCGAGAACATACGCGGGTCGAAGAGATCTTTTCAAACCGCGACGAAAAGCCGCTGGAAGGGACGATGGCCGGTGGTCTAGAATAGCGACGGGAGTTGAAGCCAACGACTGGGACGCGTCCGAGGGCACGTCCAGAGAAGGAGGCGGAGCGCTGCAATCCTCTGGGAGCGATCTGTTCACGTCGCGGGATGACAGCAGTGGCTTGGGGAGGCCTTCATCCAGCAGTAGGTTGACCACGGCTGATGACGGTCACACGTGCTCGCCATCGTTAAGGCTGCCAGGTAGTCTCTGGTGGTCACTAAGCAAAGGCGTCAGCTGCCGATGTCTAACGATTCCCCGGGGATAAAAAAAAAACTGCGAATCGTGAAGCGATGCTTTGATTCGTAATTGTTTTTTTGGGTCAGATCGCCATGTGATTAGAACGCTTCGTCCGCCCTCCTCAACCCGACACGGCCAATCAAAAAAAAAGTCACGCGACGAACCATACGTGCCGATTTAATTACAATTATTCCCTTGAACAATTTGGTACAATTGTTCAACTCGTGTGGATCGCTCTCCTAATACCACACCGGTGGTGGTGCTGAAGCAGTAATTAATTGTCACGTTTTTTCATCACGTGACGACTTTATTAAATGGCTGTGTCGGGTGGAGGAGGGTGGACAAGACACATTTTACTCGCACGGCGATCCGACCCAAAAATCTATTATGAATCGTAACATATTTCGGGAAGGCACGCACACACACACACGCGCTTGTTAAATCGATGATTAGTTTTGCCCCATTTTTTACATCTCGTTTACTTTCGCTTCTCACGCTTTAACCGCCTCTCATTTGTGTCGTCTTGTCCGTACATTATTTGCATGACGTGTAAAAATCAATACTCGCAACGAACCATTCGACGCACGCGCCGTGAGCGTAGCAATCAATTTGTTACGTGCCGAACTAAGAGATGCCTGAATATGGGACGCTACGGACCACAACAAGACCGTGCGGAATGTCCAGTCGGTGCTTTTGACCAGGTGAAAGTTCCGTGGAAACGTTATAGCGGAGGCAAGAGAGGACCTGGGTTCCTTGTTTACAAAGGGGGCGGGGTGTCGTTTACAATTTCTCTGCAAGGATAGTACAATAATTTGCTCATTTAAGCTTTAGATCAGGAGGTCAAACAGTCAATACCATGTGGACCGGCTCCAGTGGCAAGAGGGGATTGCTGGAACACCTCGCCATCCAATATCCGCAGTAATAAAACTGGTTAGACACAAGATAAAAGAGAATCAATTTACAGTGAGGGGGGGGGGATTGGCATCAAAATACGTCTCTCTCTCTCTCTCACGCAAAGAGAAATATCTCCCGTTTAGGAGTACATGCTGCCTGAGCAAGTGCCTTTAGCGTATACCTATTTGGCCCGCTCTCGTAAGCATGTGTACCCAAGACTTAATACGTGCAATCATAATAATCGTCTTCTCCTTTGTTTGCCACAGAAAGCCTCGCCGAGTCGCAAGACTCTCCTTGAGCAAGAACCAGCGAGGGATATATGTCCAATCCCATTAATGAGTGGTTTGGCACAAGGGAATGCATTTGATTACCCCGAGGAAATCCACCGCATATGAAGGGGTAGTTACTTAAAAACTCCGCACGGATAGATTCAAAATCCATTGCTGTCCCCTGACAAGTCCTGGCACCTCGCTCCTGGTTTTCCTCGGCAGTCTCCGATCCAAGCGTTAGTCAGGCCGAGCCCTGCTTGTCTCCTGAGATCTGATGCGACCGGGCGCACTCGTGGTTATGTGTCGCAGGCAATGTTCTCACTCTGTGCTCATTTTAGGACGAGTCGATACAGAGGGGAGGCTCATGTCCAGTTGATGTACCAAATGCCGCTTAGTGCTTTGCACTGCAGCCAGAAATTGAACACAGGCAGGCGGGGATTATATAGCAGTTGTGTGAGCCACCGTGACCTCGCTGGCTCACAGACACGTGCACACACGTGTGAGCTCACACTATAACCCAGAAGCTACTAATCTGCGTTAATTTGACTTTAGTTCATTATTAATATTCAGACTTATACATTTTTGCATGGTAATTCACCACCGCAGCGGTAGTAAATTATGACAATTACCGCAAGCTAATTATGAATACCACGATGTACGTTATCGACCTCTCAGAAAATGGGCAATGAAATCATTTGCATTCTCGTGTTAAACTCGTGGCTGGTTAACCCCATCGCGGAGGTCTTTGGGTTGCGCCTTGCACGGATCGGCACAAAAGCCGACGTTTCGCTGCGCGTGCCGGGAGCTTGAGCTCGCTTCCGGGAGAAGCTCGCGGCACGCGGAGCGAAATGTTGGACGTCCTGCCGAGCAACGCCCGACGGCGGACCCGACGCAAGCACTCGGGAGAGCGGGTGATCCGACGTGGCATTGCTAGCAGCAGGTAGAATCTTAACCCTTTTCCATTCCGATGACGTACGTGCACGTCGCCTCTTTCCCTTCCGATTCCGTCCCGATGACGGACGCGTGCGGCCTACAGTTTGGCGCCGGCTATCGTAGACTGCGGCGGTCGAGTCGCTGCGCTTCCCCACGCTTCTCTGCGGTGAGCGCCGACGTCTTTAAAAACGACGGCGCTGCTGCTACGACTCTCTAAGTAAAATGAACGCCGAGTCGCTCGCGCGCTCCGACAAGCAGCGGTGAACGGGACACCACCCCCCCACCCTGCAACCTGCAGACGTCTCGCAACGGCAAAGGGTTAACGTGCAACCAAATATCCGTTTCTGCTTCAGCTTAGCTAAGTGGAGGTCGCCCTGACGAGGTGGCTACGTGACCGAGGGTCGGCTTTATCTGTGACCCGTCACTGCCAGGCACCTGGGTTTTAATCCTCACCAAAAGCTCTAATGCTTTGTTGTGAGCCAGGTGGCTCGGAGGCTTAAAACTGTGTCAGCCTTATTGACCCAACACCGCTGAGAGCCTGAGTTCGACTCCTGTCTAGAAACATAGGAATACATCCAATTCTCAGTTGAATTTACGGTCGCAACATGATCTCCAATTTGCTGTCACAATAAGAGCAAATGTTTCGTGTAGGATTTTAAACGTAATGCGTAAAAAATCTGATCACTATTTCACAGCAAAGAACAGCCACGTCTAGCAACCCCTGGAGATCATGGGATTTGCGATTTCGAAACAAGACATCGGTGCACATGTGGCTTAAAACAAATAAATAAAAAGAAAAATCCACAGGAATATTAAACCGGATGGTTAGGCACCGCGCTGGCATGACGGCGCGATTCACGGCATCGTTGAGGGCCACCGGGAGCTGGCGCGGTGCGTTAACACCTGCACGTGTTCCTGTACGCACGCACGCACACACAAACGCTCGCACGCACGCTCGCACGCACGCACGCATGATTGACATCCGCAATTGGACGAGTGTCAGCGCGGCGCGACCCGCGGGTAACGACCGCCCGAGACGGGTCCCCCCCACCGCCTCACCACGCTCGCTCTCTGTCCGCGCGTGCCGGTCTCCACGCACGCGCTCGGCAACCATCGCCTTCAACAAGGCGCGGCAATCCTCGCCAGGGGAGGGAGGTGGCGGGGGGGGAGGATCGGCTCTGGTTAGGGGGCTGCGGGGGGGTGTTGTGGGGGCCGAGCGTGAAAACACACCCGACGCGGAGGAACAACGTGTCCGTGAAATCCATAATAGAGTTTGTTTTGTTGGGGGTTAGATGGTGATCTAACCCACCAAAAAACTCTATTATGGATGATATTGGTCGCGAAAGCCTACTACGTGTTAAGCTTCCGTGAAAGTTTTGGCGATTTGTTCGCCAGCTCTGTTGAGCGTTGAGAACCCGTGCACGGCACGAATGTTGTTCTTCGGTTTTTTGTGTTGCACTTTGTTTGTCTCAGCCATCGGGAAAGGAAAACAACAAAAACGCTACAATTGTGGATATTTGGAACATCACATCAATAAAAATACCAACTGTTAACAGTGCTGAAAATGCCCCCCTGTTGAAGACGCGCCGAGTCTCGGGACTTGTTTTCTCAGGAGGGTCCCTGCGTTGGGACGTTTGGCCCGTAGCATTCGAATGAGTGTTTGGCATGCGTCAAAAAAATCGATTTCCCAGAGAAAACCCACGCATTCGAAGGGGTAACACTCAACACTCTGCATAGATACGTACTTTGAATCTCAATCCTACAGTACCTGTCATTCCACATTTTAGTTTCGTTCTTGCTTTCTCAGGCTACCGCCATCGGGGCTTTATCCTCTCACCACTCTACTGCCACGTCCGCGCCGCTGCCTTCCACCATCTAAACCGGCGGCTGGTCGCAGCACCTCCGCCGCTCAAATCCGTCCCCGCGCGCTCGGCGCAAGCGATCCTCGCGATCCTAACAGGCCGCGTGTGTGGCGCGTGGGCGCGCCACACACGCGCGCGCGCCTCGTGAAAAATCTCCCAAAATAGCTCGATAATGCCCCCCAAGGTCGCTGCTCTCATTGCGCGCGCCGCTGCCTCGGAGGGAGGATAAACAATTGAACTCGGCCGCTCGTGCGCTCGCACGCTCCCCGCCGCCAGCGTCAGAGGGGGGTCCCGGGCCGTGCGGAGCTGTGACGCGCGACGTGCGTAAGCGCAGTGGTGGTGGGAGGGGAGGGGGACGCTTGCGTAGTCGCGCCGCGTTGCAGAGCGTCGGCGGAGCGGCGGGCGCCGTTGCTGGCGTTGTTGTTGGCGTCGGGTGCAGATTAAGAGAGAGGATTGGACGGGGGGGGGGGAGAGAGGACCCTCAGGCGAGCGTGGGCACGGCGAGGTTTATTTATTCGTCTGATTTTCCCGTGATTGTGCCGTTGGAGCGACGTGAAACGCCGTTCGCTCTCCGGCAGCGTGCGGCGCCACGGGGGAAGCGTTGGGCCGGTCTCTCTTGCGCCAACCCCCTGACAGGGACTCGCTCGTGCCGCGGCCACGCGCGGCGGTGGCGGCGGCGATTCACTCCGCAGTGCCGTCGCGCTGACAAAGTCTTCACGAGCCATCGGTGGAAATCCCACGTTCCCTCGGCAGGGTCCAGCCTCTGTAATGGCAAACCTCGTGACGACTTTTAACCAAAAAGCGGGGTGATGCAGCCCCGTGAGCTGATACTGAATTTACTCACCCTGGAGGAACGGCGATAATGACGACGATGTTGACGGGATGACTGAACTTGCTTGGTTGTGAGCTCGTGACTTGTTATCATGTATTTATGTAGAACTTCTTTCGCACTGTACGTTGCCAAAAGTGCTAACCAGGAGGTGCGGGAGGAAAAAAAAACAAGCGGCAAACCGCGCCACCACCGCTGGACCGTGGCTAATAACGATGGCTCTGTCGTCTTTTCTCGTGCAGGTTAATGACGCACGGAGCCGCGAGCGAGGCACCACGATGGCCCGACGGGGGCTCTGGGACCAAGCCACCGGCCACGCCCCCCCCCACCCATCCATCCACCCCCCGCAGGCGGGAACCCTCAGGACCCACGACTACAGCTGCTGCTCCTGTCCGCATCTCAGGACTTGTCTTACCACGGCCGCCACCGCCACCGCCACCACCGCCGCCACCATCGCCACTATCGAAGCCGAGTTTCACGTGTGGTCCCCACCGTGAAATCCTCAAATCGTCCCCAAAACCATTTCGCCAACATATGAAACACTGCTCCGCACGATGAGGCGATGCTCGTGGGGGTGAACGGCGTTTGTGCTGCGGGGCATTGTGGTAGATACCCACAGTGCCTTGCAAGCATCGTCCCAAGAGTGCACGTTACACGCGGCAGCATGATTCTGTTGTAGATTTTATCTCACGTGCACGCTCGCAACCCTCTTTTTATATATTTTTTTGGCGGAGGGGGTCGGGGTTAGGGGATTTGTTGTTGTGTCAGAATTCAGAGAGTAATTCCATAGATTTAGCTAATTCTTGTTACGTGACGTCAGCTATTCCCGGAGTGCGTGTGCGAGAGCGTTAACGCGAAGTCGCTGGGTCGCAGCCTGCAGACGTTGTCACTAATAATAACAATTCATTTAAATTCATAATAATAACAAACTATTTAAATTAATAAAGCGCCCTTAAACAATCGCGCTAATAAAGTGCCACTGGACCTCACTTTGCTGTCAATCGCAAAACACAGCCACAAGCAATGGATCATTGAGCTGACAAAAGCAAAATTTATAAGCAACTTGAATGGTCACCACCGCCACCTGTTGGAGTAGACTTTCTACAGTTTACACTTTGGATGCACAAAGTCTGGCCCGTGCGGTGAGTGTGGTGTGTAGTGTACGCTGATGGGACTGTGCGTTGGTCTGTCGGGTAATAGGCTGACCGATTTGGCATGGTAGTACAGAACGGATCACTGCTCTGCGTTGGACCGCATGAAGGGTTATTTGTGCGGACCACGCGATACGTCGTCGGAGCTGCGTGGCCGTGCAGCGTTGGGACGACAAAGTAAGCTGCGGGAACCTGTAGGGCAGCGCAACGCAGTTGCATGCCGCACACAAATTCCTGGCGACCCATCTCTTTCTGGATCCTGGTCACGCACAGCGTCACGTGGAACCCGTATAAAAGAACACCAGCTCCGCTCAGACGATAGCGTTCAGACATGGCGCTGGCCACACTCCCCTTGTGCGCCACGCCGGCTTTAATAGCTACTTGCTAATGGTGGCTTAATAGGTACGTACTATAGCTTTGCTTCCTTTGGATTGTCAGTCGGAACGGAGGGGGGTGATTGGACGTCGCGGTGTGTCGGGGCTGTGTGGTGCGCGCACCGCGGTGTGTGCGGTGCGCGCGCGGTGCCGTGACCAGTCTGAGATCACCTGACCCGCTGCTCCTGCAGCTTTGAGCAACGCAGCTGCTCCGTGCACCGTGCTGCACATGCACGTGCCGAGCGGGGTTCAATAACATTTCCAGTGCAGGAGTCTTAAGTTAAAGTAATGATATTCGAGGTGTTTCGGCGATATTTATAAGCGATGCTGCTCCCAACTGGAGTGGCAAGTGGGATTCGAATTGTTATCTTATTAAGCTGCAGAATTATATATACATGGCTGATTGAATTTGAGGTCAATATCATTGTTAACTGGTGATGATGATTAATAAGATCCCATCCACTAGACACGCGGGGATGCTTACAGACGCTCGGACCAATGGCATTATGTGCTTTGATTGTTTATTATTGATTTTACAACAATTGACACTGAACTATTTAGTTTTTTTTAATATAAATCAGCTTCTTAGTGCTAGGTTATGTAGCTTTTAAATTAAAACTATTAAGGTCTGTAAACCAGTTTTTTTTTTCAATTGTAATGTTGAATATGCCAGTATTTATTATTTTAAGTGATAATATATTGTCAACCCGTTTTTATTTATGAACGATTGCTCGTGTAGACGGGACACCCCCGCATATCGGCTTCACCCCGTAGCCAGGGTGGGCGTGCGTGCGGTACATTTGCGGTCAGTCCCAGCAGTTTACAAGCACTGTCGTCTATTTAAACCATGTAGAAGTCCATTGAGATTAAATTGTTCTTTTCAAGGGACTTGGTTAATTGTGTCTATATGGCCTTGGGAGGGGAAGACCTTAAAAGCCAGATGGTAGTGGGGAGGTTGTTACTGTAAACAGCAGCAAGAGGCTGGGGGTTTGTAAACGTTGCCACGGCCGTGTGATCGGGCAAGAGGAAGGGAGGGAATGTCATGGCAAGGTGCATTGGCACCAAACGTGGTACTGGCCATAATGACCTCCTGCCATTGTGGCTTTCTTCTGTTCTCTAATCCTGCGGTCCGGTCTGCGGGCTGTACCCGATTTTAATTTCGAGAGCAACTTCACACCCCACCGTTAGCGAGGACTTTGCCGCGGCGTTTCGGCGAGCGGGCGGCATCGCGTCGGGCTCCGTGTGCGAAGCGCCAGTGCGGCGGGTACGTCGACGGGCAAGTTAAAGACGAGTACAATCTGCAACGCATTTCACGCGAGCCGGAGGGCGGCGTGGGTGTGTGTTCGCCCTTCGTCAGGAGATCGTTTTGTCTGCACCTCACCGCTGGGTTGGACGAGCCAGCCAAGTTCATTGATTCTGCCTTGGTACCAATAACCCACGTGTGGTCTTAAACAGCCTTATTGTCGGATTTCGTTGGAACGATCGAATAAATAAAGAAAATATATATAGAGAGAGTATAAACAATATATATACTGAATACAAATGTAAAACTAGTAATGACCCACCACACCCCTTCCGTTTAAATTAATATTTTCACCCTAATTGCACCTGCGGTGGCTTACATATATAGAGTAAATTTTATATAGTTGCTATACCAGTACTTGTTTCTAAATGGAAATAGAAATGTGACGTTTTGTGAAAGGGAAGGCATAGAAATTCTGAAACTCCGTGGGTGTGCAGAGTGTATGGACACGTAGCTTGCTAAATTGCTAGAATGTGAACCAACCATCACTTCGACATATCAATGCACATCGACACCGGTAGAGACGCGCGTGCGCATCACGGCCATTCGCATACCCCAAAAATAACGCGCACGACCGTGCGACTCATCGCGATATTCGGTACGATGGTCTGCTTGTTGCCAGACCTCCAATTCACCGATTGACCCCAGCTGAAAGCATAAAGCCCCCCTCCCCCAGCCACCCCTCTCCTCCGCCTCGATGTGCTGAGCGGTCAGGGTGAGGCCACGAACCAAGCCACCTTGGCTTCGCGAAGGGGTGGACTCAACACGAGTTTGGGTGAATCCACTAAGACGTGTTACGGGGGGGGGGGGGGGGGGCTTTCTGCGGCTGTTGCTCTGTTGCTGGCCGCGTTACTGAACGTGGAGATTTTGGTGCAGAATGTTGGGAAGTCCTGGCCAAGGCCGCACCACAGGGAAAGGGGTGGGAAGGAGTTGTCCCGTTGGCTGTAGAATACTGTACAACACTTCTTTTTAGTAAACAGCTGCTGTACCAATCCGTTTCCTGAATACGGTATTTGTAAAACTAACTTATTGCTGAAAGAGTCAATGTATAATGAATTATATAGAGTCCGTATTTTTTATGTACATAGATGTGGTTTCCAGGAGTTGGGAACGGGTTGGGGAGGGGGGGATTATTTTATTTAAGGCATTTATTGAGCAGAAACTTTCTTGGACACTGAAAATTATAATGTTGCAACGTTTCCTACTGCTGCAGAAATAGAGTTTAAAATATTATAATGATGTCGAAGTATATTTAATTAAACTATTAGCACTGACAGGCTGAATGATGTAATTTAACAGCGCGTGCCTGTGTGTCTTCCTGTATATATATTGTAAGTAGCATAAGCTTGATTGATCTGCAGGTTGACTGCGGTGGATCGTACGTTCTGTTCGCTGGTGAGTTTTGGGCTAAAGTATGTACAGTCAAGAACTAGGCATGTTATCAAACAATAAAACGCATTTCCAATGCAATACATCCGTCTGTGGACATCTTTGTTTCCGCGACCAATATCCATAATCGAGGGTTTTTTGGGTGAGATCGCGCAAATGTATTAATGTCTTTAAATCCGCCACCACCCGACACAGCCAGCTAGTAAGACTTGTCACGTAAACAGAACAGCCAAATTTGGCTGTCACCTGATGAAGGTACTTGTAATTACTGGCGAAACGTCGTACTCAGATTGTAAATGTTGTGGCTTTGCTCTCCAACACACCGGTGTGCTGTACTAGTGACGAATTGCCACGTTCTGTTTACGTGACAACCCTTACTAGTTGGCTGTGTCGGGTGGTGGCGGGTTTAACGATACATTTAAATATTTCTGCGATCTAACCTAAAAAAAAAACTGTATTATGGTCCTTTGTTTCTGTACCGGGTACAGCTCCATGATGACGTCCACCGAAGAGATGGAGCGATGAAAGCTGCTCGTGCGCAGGTGCTGCGTGGATTATTACTTTGCAGACGGCGGTGGCTTGGAGAGACCTCCATCCAGCGGTGGATTGACCGTGGATGATGATTTCCCTGTGGTGCGGCCTTGGCCAGAACAGCTTCACGAACTCGCCACCAAATCTATTGCAATAAACTATTTCCTGCGGAGGGAGCTAGTAGGAACGTTGGGTTGCTCGGTCAATGGCCAGGGTCAACGGCGGCGTGGTGTATTCCGCAAATATGCCCGACTGTGAGGGCGGGTATAGGCCGGCGTGAGTAGGTTAAACGTTGAGTTTTATAAGGGCACCACGGACTGACCAGCCCCTCCCCATCCAGCCCCACCCCTCCCACCCCCCACCCAGCCCCACCCAGCCCCTCCCCACCCTGCCCACCCAGCCCCTCCCCACCCTCCCCTCCCCTCCCTGCACGACGGACGGACACAATAATCCCCTGTGGGCTGGTGTAACCAGAGGTTCCTACCAGTATTATTGGTTTGACGTCGCTCATCATCTATGCAGGATGTGATCGCAGCAACGCTCCGATACTGGGACTCCTCTACTTACGAACGAGTTAGGTTCCAGAGGCCTGTTCGTATGTCGATTTCTTCGTAAGTCCAAATTTACTCCCGTCGTTTCCAAACGTGTACGACGTGCACACTAAACACAGTGAATGGCTTTAAGAGTTGCATAATAATCTCGTGTAGATGTAGATGCCGCCGGTTCTTCACGTTCTGCAGATGTCAATGCCAGCACCGCCAACGTAGAGGCCGCGGTGAAGTGTCGGAGACGGTGCCGCAAACCCATCGACCCACACACACACACGACGCCCTCGGCCACAACATCACCTCTCTCTCTCTCCCTGCCCGTCACTCTGAACGCAGCGCAGCGATATGCCTCAGAAGAAGAAGACAAATGACGTTCCAATTAGAGGCAGTGGCGGACACCTCGTCGCGCTTCCGGGAAATGCGTAGCACAAGCCCGCAGTTGACTCTTACCGGGCAGCGGTGACTCATGTCAGCTGATGTGGACCTCACCGTATCAATCACCCCCCCCTCCCAGGACTCGGGGGGGGGGGGGGGGCACGCGCGCTGCTTCCCGGAAACGATGACGCGTCGGGAGGCAGCGAGCGTCACCGGCGTCGCGAGGGGTGCTGCCCGCTTGTCGGCACGCGTCCATGGCCGCCGGCGTGGTTCCCGGCGCTGTGCCACGTGGCCGTTGGTCGGGTGGATGGGAGAGGACGGTGACGACTGCGTGATGGGGATCTCGCTGGGATGCAGTGTTTGTGGTATTTGTAGTATTTGTAGTATTTGTGGTATTTGTAATATTTGTAGCCGCGTGCGTGCTGAGCACGTGGGCCGTTACGAGGAAGCAAAGCGTCAAAAAGGAATCGAATTAGCGCGTCTGGCAGGTCAGCGGGAATTAAAAAAAAAACTACCGCATGAGCAACATTAACGATGATCGGCCAAGTCAAAACGTTAAACTCAAAACGTTGTCTTGGCGTAATTGTACTTTCAGACTTCAAACACCAATTACTTTACGCACACACACATCGGAAAGCGGCTGGTGTCGATGTGGCCACAGTGCTGGGTCCAGGCAAGGTGCACGTTCAGGATGTCACGTGAAGTGTCACGTGTCAAAGGCTGCCTGCTGGCAGGAGGTCACGGGACGAACCCAACCAGGTGATCAGTGCCGGATGAAGCTCGTGCGGGGCCTGTAGCATTAGTTATGAAGGGGCCCTAAAAAAATAAATAAAACGCATGAATATTAAAACTCAAATTTTTTCCTTGCATAGTAAAGTTATTGTATTTTTACATTTTCTGTACAGCCAGATAATACGACAAGTCGCTAACCTTAAATACCCAGTCGTTCGTAAAAGTTGAAGGCGGTATAGTACTATAGTAATAGAGCAAGTGCAGAATCACTGAACCGGATTGATCGCTTGAAAGCATTTAGCGTGGGGCCCGGCGCTGTTTACATATCGCACCAGGTTCTCATTTGAAGCTGAGTCGACCTAGGGGATACTTTTGCTACCAGGATAATCCGGCACTGAAGGTGCCATGGGTTGACAAAACGAGATGACTCGCAGATGCTCCACCTGAGCTTCCCACTGTGCCAACTCGCTGTGATTTAGCTGCCCGGCGCTCCGCTCGTTGTTGTTAATTGACACGTACAAAAACAAAGATCCCCCCCCCCCGTATAGCCTGAACAGACTGTAGGGTCAAGTGCTGTTAGTGAGGAGCACCTATAAAGGCCGGCACGGCACACGAGGGGGTGGGTGGCCAGCGCCACGCACGACCACCTTTTTTCTCCCCAGTGGCGATGTTTACATATCGCACCAGGTACTCATTTGAAGCTGAGTCGACCTAGGGGAGGCCCATGACCGGTTCAGATAATCGTCACCGGTGTTGGCCGTCGCCGGGTTCGTAGCGCAGCGTAGTGCTAACCGCGACACCACCGCTCCCCACCACACACACACACAGACACCCACACACACACACGCACGCACGCACACACCACCTACTCCGCGTGCTGCCCCACAAGCAACCCCCTGTTTCATATTCCTCGGACTGAATGTTCGTTCGCAGGCACCGGCAACCCGTGCAGGTAGTCGGAGCCAAAATGTTACGTCTCGCACGAAGTGCTGCTGAAAGAAGTGACGGTTAAGGGGCCGTCCATAAATGACGTCACGCGATTTTGGACGCTTTTTGCCCCCGCCCCCTCGTCGTCACACGCGTCACAAAAAGTCAGACCCCCCTCAAATATGACGTCACAAAGCTTTGCCCCCCCCCAAACCATAAAACATGCTTCAAATCGCTTTAAACTATTGTCATTGTAGTGCGTATTTAATGCGGCGCTGCACTCTGATGTTGTAGGAGAAAACATTTATTAAAACGTATTTAATTAAGTAGAACGTGTTGTCTATATTTATTTAAAGTTGCGCATTTTGATGTGACGTCACATTTC
>CM025623.2:1440224-1468416 GCA_014621495.2 Entosphenus tridentatus | reverse complement strand
TTGGGGGGGGGGCCGGGGGGGGGGGGGGGGGGGGGGGGGGGGGGGGGTCTGCGCCCACCCCCAAGCACGTGGCGACGCGACACTTTGGCTCAGAGCAATTCCGCCTCCCGAACGTGACTCGCGTCTGCTGCACGCGGCACGGGCGTCGACAGAAAGTCAACTTCTCGTCGGGGTCAGGGGGCAGAGAGAGACACACACAACATAAATAAATGAGCGATGGCTTCGGCCTTTTAGTTACACGAGAATTGTGCGTCTCCCGGACCTCGCGAATGTATCGGATACGCGACTGACGCGCGTGAGTTGTGCTAATGATGCTGAGGCTGCTGATGCTGATGATGCTGATGGTACTGCTGCTGATGCTGCTGCTGGTGCTGATGTTGCTGCTGCTTCAATGCGTGTTCGGGTTACGCCGCGCGCCGTTCGAACAACGACGTTCCGACGCCTCGCTCCAGGCGTGCCGGGAGTACGATTCAGTTCCACTCGTGGAGAAGCTCCCCCCCCACCCCCTCCCGCGGCACGAGCCACAGAGCTCCACCACTATTCTCCACGGGGTCACTATTCTCCACGCAGTCACCGCCGCGTGTCAACCCCGCTGTTGTTCCGTGTTCACATCGCTTCGTGGGGGCCGTTTGACCACAAGCGCGGCAACCACGAATGCGTCGCTGGGCGCGATGGAACCACGTTTTAAACCCATGAGCCCGTTTCGTTGCAACTTTGTGTAATTGTTTTCGAGGATGCACACGGCGGCTTATGATGTGCGGTCTAAATCACCTTGCTCCGTCTCGCGAAGCTTCACGCTGAGCGGAGAGAAAGTTTGCCGTGAGACAAGGTCCATGGAGATATTACTCTAGTCAGACATGCTAACGAGACAGTTTCACGGTAAAGGTTTAACAAATTATCCCCAAATTGGCCCTAGAAGAGTTTAGTTCCTTGGGCCCAGTTGATGAATTAGCTTAGCAGAAATAATTAGTGTAACGGTAGACCCTTACCGTGCGATATGCCTTTCAGTGCTCGGCTTGGAATTAAAAACGTTGCAACGTGCATTCCACTTAACCACAATAACATTAACGTCGCTTTGCGTGTGGCCGCATTGGAGGCACCAGTGGTACGCTGCAACATATTTTGATTCCATGTTTTATCATCAAATCGACAGGGAAGCTCAACCTCTAATGGCGCCACCCCTCTCACTTCATGACCCTTCCTGATGAGGCCCCATTGCCTCTTCCTCCTCCTGAGGCTTTGCGCCTTTCCTTTACAGGCCCCACCCCTTCTTCTTTAGGCCCCACCCCTTCTTCTTTAGGCCCCGCCTTTTCTGTTTAGCCCCTCCCCCCTGATTCTCCAACCATCCCCCCGGGACAAGGCGTTGGGCCGGTTTGGGTGGACGTGGGGCGTTGTGGAGCAGTAGGTGAGGTGATAGGCGGGGACGTCCTCACCACAACGACAACCACAATCCCACTTGGAGCTGAAATATAGAGTCGTAGTATCTTGTGCAAGTTCACGCCACGATCTGGGCAGCTTGTAACCTCAAGGATTTACAGAACCAACTTGCACCGTCCCACGTCCAATGTGATCATTTGCAATAGTGTTGACCGGCATGCGTTGCTGTGCATAGCCATCATCCTAACCCGGGACATTTACAACTTTAAATAAAGTCCCCAAATCATAGCCCTAGCTTTAGCCCCAGCAAGTACCCTGTTCCTCAATTGAGTACTCATCTAAGACTTAGTCTTAACTCTACTCTAAACTTTAATACTATCCCCACCCATAACCCGAGCTCTCACGCTAACTCAAGCCCCAATTTAGAAGCTGAGTCAATTGTCAAGCAATCTTTTTGACCAAATGAGCAATAGAGTGGCATTCATTTCCAATGGTGGACCTGATCCAATGGTGGAAATTCCACATTCCCATGGCGGTGGCGAGTCTGTTTATAGCACGAACCAAATTATTTACTGCCACGCAAGTCAGCAAGCTGACTTAATTTGCACTTGAGCGTGGAGTGGAAGGCAGGCCGAGCCGGAGTTGAACTCACAAAGCCGGCCAGACCAAGCGAGTCGATTTGCCCACAAATCAAGGTAGTGTCGCCGCGCCTGCACCGGTGCGGGGAGTTTTCCCTGCGAGGCTGGGTCCATGCTCCTTCCGTGGCCGGCCCTAGCAGCAGCAGGAGGAGGCTGTAACGCCCGTGAGCTCGTTGGCTTTTTGTTTTTCCACGGCGAACGGAGCTCGCGAGGGCGCTCAGACAACCGACGGCGCGCGGGCTGGGCACGTTTTGGGTTTCGCCCGCGCAGCGTTCCCCGAATTCCGCGCCTCGTCTGGCCACGTGGCCGCGGCAAATGCCGCTCCGCCCGCGCGTCCTCGCCAATCTGGAAGCCCCTCGGCCGCTCACCGAGTCGACAAAGGCTCCGTTCAGACCGCGGCCGCTTCAGTGCAAAAGTAGCGATGTTAAAATTGCAAATTGGTGCGCAGTCGTCGGCGCTTTCAGCAGTTGTTGTGAAACGCGTCTGCGGTGCTCCGGCCGTGTCAAAGAGCGGCTCTTGGCGGAACACGAAGCTCCGATAATTCCCCCCCTCTATATTTTGGCCGCTTTTCAGATGACTTCTCGGAATCCCGTGAGAGGAGGCGATTGGCGAGAAATGTAGCGGGATACAAAAAAGTGTGTGGGGGGCGGGGAGGCGGGGGTGCGGTGGAGGTGCCACGTTACGAAGTGACACAAATCTCATGCAAATGATCGAGCAAAAAAAACAAACTAAAAGAGCGAGAGAGGTTTGTGTTTCCCAGCGAGTCGTGCAAATCGATGCGCGGCGCAACGTGGAGTGAGCCGTCGTGCGTTCGCGATCATTCGTTAGCCTCCACCGCCGCCACGGCTCTCTTCATTTGATGGGACCGAAGGCCCCCCACGCCGATGAGGGGTGGGGGTTGTGTTGTAACGTGGTCGGCGATTGCATAACGCGGCATCTCACTCCGTGCCCAACGGACCGCGTTTCATAAACACATTCCAGGCGGCTGCGCGCGTCAAACTCCCTCCACCTCCTCTCCCTCCCCCCGGCCGCAAATTCTTATCACGTTGCATATTGAACAACGACACAAGCCCCTGTCATTAGCGAAGAATGTCGCTTGGCAGTTGTCCTGCGGGGCGACGTTTACTCGGGCAGTAACCTTGGATATCGACGCTGGATTTTTTTTTGTGTGTGTGTGCTGACGCAGAAAGTGGCAGCCCGTCCAGACGGTGCCAACCCATCGCCTCGACCTCGGTTGTGCCCAACGCGCGGACGTCAGATCCACCGCGACGCCAAGATTTGTCGAAGTCGGGCGCGTGCATCGACTTTAGCCATGGAGGGGGCGGGGGGTGGGGGGGGGGCAAACGCTTGCCTGGGCCTGCCTGCTCCTTGAGGTGTGCAGGTCTCGCTGGAGACAAAATCTGCAGTCGACTCAAGGGGCGCGCATGGCTGGCCCACGGCTTGGGCTTGTTTGGCTTGGCGATGTGTGGGTGTCCGCGTGCTTACGTGGCCGAACATCCGTGACTTCATCTTGGACGTTTACACGCGGCACCGTGTGTGTTGTGTGAGCATTAGGCTCCCGCTCACGGCCAACATCAGTGACGATTATTTGAACCGGTCCTGAGTCTCCCCTAGATCGACTCAGCCTCAAATGAGTACCCGATACGGAGCGTAAACATTGCCAATAGGAAGACAAAATTGGCCGGGCGTGGTGCTGGCCACACACCCCCTCGTGTGCCGTTCCGGCCTTCATAGGTGCTCGCTAACAGCACTTGCCCCAACAGTCTGTTAAGGCTATACGGGGGGTCTTTGTATTTGTCTTTGTACTCGGATGCCACTCAAAATTCAAGATCGTTACTTTCAAGGTAACGCCTTCTTGTCTGTTACGCTAAAGCCACTGCTGAGTTTAAAGACGACCTCGCAATAACTATGGGGTTGCTCTACAGAGTTGGACGACGCATTCGAGTCAACAGACACGCAGCACAGCCACGCGAACTCCCTCCTGAAGCCCTCTCGTGGCTCGCAGCGGACCTCAACGTTGGCATTTAGCTCCCGAACATATTGCCACGATACGCAGGAAAAGAATAGAGGCAGAGCCGAAGAGACGAAGAGGAGGAGTGGACCGTGAGCAACCTGTCAATGTGAACGGATTGGAATGAGATGATCAGCTGTTGGCTTGCACACCACCGAGTCACAGTTTAGGAAGAAGTATCCAGAAGTATCAATTCTGGTCTCTCGCAGAATAAAAGTCGCCCTCCGTGTTGGAGAAACTGCGCACGAGTGCGGATTCCACAGGGAAACCTCGACTGGACGTTTGTGAAGAAGAGCTTCATAGCTCATCGGATTCTCCCAGTCTAAATACAGATTCTGATTGTGAGATCCCTTCAAGTGACACCTGGTCTCTCTGCTAGTAATGTTCGCCCCTAAAACCGATATGTTTTAATTCGCAGAACCGTAATTTAACAAATTTCAGTGCGGAGCCAAATTGAATAGGACGGCGTGTATTCTTGGTTCTTTCGGTAAAGTAACGTAGATGGGAAATAATAAGATAATAAAAATAAAACATAATACAAATTCTCACGACGTTTCTCAGGATGGCGTGTGTTGCGTGTGTGCGTCTTTGCAGCCATTTGTGACCTGGTTGAGACCCACCGACTCTTTACGCTTCAGAAACCAGGTTGAACCAGGGGTGGCTGAAACCTGGTGTCGAACCTATGAACTTAGCGGCGCGAACTCAGCGCTCTGTCCTTCTTGGAAGTAATACAAATCTAAAGCAAATATTTACAAAAAAAAACACGCAGCTAGGGGCTCGTGTTACCCAATAAACCGCATTCGACGCGTGGCAGAACGTTAATAAAGTCAAACGTTTCGGATCATTTATGCACCCCCCGTCCTCCCCAACAGCAGTGGCGGTCACGCGCCACCCAAAGAAACTTACTTTGACCCGAGTTGACCAAGTCGCAGGGACAGTCTGAAGTTTAAATTCCGGCCGCGGCTCGTGTTGCGTGTGAATAAACATTGAGGCCGGGTCACCCGGATCGAGTGAGGCTGCGTGCGAGTCACTGCGTGCGCCGCTCCCCACGCGCACAAAGCGAACAACGCACGCGCGGACGCACGGACGCGTGCGCGCTGTCAATAGGCTACTCGGACGACGTCCCACTGGGCCGGTTCGCTTGGAGTTAACGGTTCAATTCCCACGTAACGTCTGCCAGGGACTTTTGCCCACGTCTGCCACGTGCGAACAATGAACGCCGATGACGTCGCGCGTGGCATTTGCCGTTCTGCGGTTGCGGGTCCGATTCCTATTCGGTGTCGGGAGTTTAAATCGCACGCAACATTCGCCCGCAATTGAATCGTCAATAATCCGGCTGGGCGGCAACTGTCGGCTGGAGTGCTCGATTCACGAAACGGCTTTGCAGATTTTCGTTTTTTAAATCACCAAATCAACTTTAAATTCACGCCGCGGATCGCGTCGGAACCTTGGGTTGCTTCTAGAGGCGTCGAGCCTGGTGAGTGACTCGGATTGGGGGTCTCGTTGTCGGGGGGGGGGGTGCCGAGTGTGGGATCACTCCACCTGAGTAATGTACGCAGACTAAGCTAGTGCGGGGCCTGTAGCATGATGTTATAAAGGGGCCCTAAATAATAAAAAAAACATGTAAATATTAAAACACACGTTTTTTACTTGCATAGTAAAGTAATTGTACTTTTTTCATTTGCTATACAACCAGATAATACGACAAAAAATCGCTACATATGTAGCAGCTACTACATATGTAGTAGCTACTACATGTTTAGCTACTTGTGCTACTACGATAATCCGGCACTGAGTGTACTGTACGTTGAACTTCTTTCGCACCGTACGTAGCCAACCGTGCTCATGGGATGTGCGGGGGAAGAACAAGAGACTCAACACAAAGATCCGTTCAGACTTTCGTTTCTTACCATTGAGTAAAAACAATCAAAAACAACACTCCTTGAATAAAAAAAAGGAAATTACAAATTTTCCCGATGCAGAATACTCACAAAGAAGGGGCCACGTGACGAATGTTTCCGCGCTAAATTCACAAAATCGCATCTGCAGACGCACTCTGATGCAAGGGACGCACTGCGGTGCAAGATTTATCCACGCATTTATTTGTTCCAAGTCTCGATGGTGATAAACATTGTGATGAAAAAGATAAAAAATCACTAATTGATATCAGTGGCGAAACATCCTAAAACGGGATTCTCCTGGGTAGCAGTCTTGAACCTTGGCGAGGTTTTTTGGCTAATTACTGCCCTGATTTGTGCTCTCACACCAAGACAAATATCCTCCGTGTAGTCTCAACAGACTGTCGGGGCAAGTGCTGCTAGCGAGCACCTATGAAGGCCGGCACGGCACACGAGGGAGTGGGTGGTCAACACCACGCCCGACCGCCTTTGTCTCCTTAGTGGCGATGTTTACACATCGCACCAGGTACTCATTTAAGGCTGAGTCGACCTAGGGGAGGCCCAGGACCGGTTCAGATAATTGTCACTGGGTGTTGGCTGTGAGCGGCAATCGAACCTGGGTCACCGCTACACTACCGCTCCCCACTGTGTACACACACAAAGACAAAGATCCCCCGTATAGCCTTAACAGAGGTACACACAAACACGCACGCGCCTGCATTGGAACAGGTTGTACAACTTGTTTAGACTGCCTTGCCAAGTTATACCGCCGGCGTTGTCGTGTTGTGGTCTGTGAGGTCGCGCGGATATCGAGTGGGGCGCGTTTGAAAGTCCACGCGGTGCCGCGTTACTGGACGATGGCTGTCACAAGTTTTCGCGTGACCACGCTACGGGCTGCCCGGCTTGTCTGAGCGTCCGAGCGCTTCATGAACTGACCGCGATATCGCGTGCGGCAAGGCGATGTTGGACCTCTGGCGGTGTCCGTGCGAAGTGCAGCCCAGCCAAAGCGCACAGAGGGAAGTTGCCCCACGACTCGCAAACTCACAACCAGCAAACAACAACAACAGCAACAACACCACGGGGGGGGGGGTCTTAAAATATCCCGGGCCACGAGAGATTTTGTATCAACGTTTGCAGGATTGTTTTCCTTTTTAGGCTGGCACTTTTTTCCTTCCCTTCTTTTATTTTCTCTTTCTGGAACACGACCTCTTGAAACTACGCTCGGCATTCTTGGTGCGATTAGCGGCCAGCTGAAACAACCCCGATTGGGGTGCCTCCGACAACAAGGAAACGAGGATCCCTCGGACGGACGGTGACCTGTCAATCAATGTCAAGTCGCCAAACTCAAAAGGTTCGGCAGACACCTGAAATCCCGTGGGTTTCGGCCCTGCTTGCAATGCCCCCCCCCCCCCAACGGCGCGTATTGGGCTCATCACACAGGACGTGGAAATGCGATCTCAGCGTCGGTGTCGAATGGAATTGACCAAACATTGTGATGCCCTGAGAGCCTCCTGACACAAAAAAAGAGTATTGATACCAAGTAAGGCTTTACCGGACAAATAAAGGCCATTACGGTCATCGTTAACCTTTACATTTGTAGTCGATGACATTCATTAAACATGGCAAATGTCAGAGTGTCGTTTGTTCAAATAATCGCGGCGAGGGTAGTCCTCGTCCCTGTTGGTAGCCCCGAGATGCGGTAAGAGCATCGGCATTCCCATGACAGGGGACAGCGCGTCCCAACGGCACGGCCACTCGATGACTTTCACGCAGCTCTGGAGTGTCGCAATGTCACAGGGTCGTCGGTCAGCAGGCTGAGAGCTGACAGTTCGATTCCCGTAGCTGCCCAGTAATGTTTGAAGGGCATCGCTGACGTTCTAAGGGCATAAAATAGGACGAGGACACCGATTAAAATGGTCACATTTTTTTTTTACTGTAAACGTATCCAACCTCAGGTAGAGGCAGTGGGATGGGTGAACTTAATTTCAGGGGACACGATGGTTCTTAGCTGATCTACGATCGACGGTGCTTTTAGTTTCGGGCCACATTCTGTCACGTTTTCGTGCCTTTCTAAACGAAACTAAACTTCTTTTTTATTTTACCAGCTAAGGCTTCACCTGAGCTATATACAGCTCTTTTCCAGAAGCGACCTGGCTATCACAGCTGATAGCTCAACGAAGTTGGTGGATTATATCATCGTGTTCATTCATGGCAGCCAAGCACTCACCACTCGGCCAGATCAAACGTGGAGGGACAAACCGGAGGAGCTGGAGAGAAAAACTCCACGCGGCCACGCGGGAGAGAGTCACGCAAACTACAAACACACAGCAGCAGGCGTCAGGCTTTGAATTTGGGAATTTTGACCCTGACGCCGGTACACGACTACCTACTCTTGTGAATAAATACCAAACTCAACTATTTTTTATTTGACCAGGTAAGGCCCACCGATCTATGTAGCCCTGTTTCAGAAGCGACCTGGCCACAGTTGATAGCTCAGCGAAGCGGCTTATCACGTGGGTATTTATAGCAGCCAAAGACTCTGGAAGCGCGTTGATTCTGAATGTGGAGGGGGGAAAAAACCCCGAGGACCTGGAGAAAAATCCACCCTACTAGCGGAGAGAGAGATACATCTAGGCTCGAAATATACAGGCACCAGGGTAGGGTTCGAACCGACGACCTCTTGTATACCAGGCGAGGTAGTTGACATCTCCTTGTGTAAGACATCGGGTATTCGCGCCTTCCGTCAGCTCCCCGTCCGCGACATCCGCACTCGTCGCGCGAATGAGGAGTTAGCAAAGTTAAGGGCACAAAAAGGAGGAAAGATTGACGCGAACTACGCGGGGAGGTTCAGCGACGTTGCCAACGTGGCCTGAGCGTGGAGAGGGGGGAACCCGTACGTCACAGGGCGCCACGTACCGAAGGGCACAAAACAAGAGGGTGCGGGTGGAACAATTTAATAGGGTCCGTCATAAATGTTGGGAAAAGGGTAAATGTCATCGCCGCACTTAATGAATCTTTTTTTTTAGTTGTTGTTAAATAAAATGTATATTTTATAGCGATGCACAACGATGATTCATAGCCCTGGAGTGCGGGGGGGGGGGGGAGCGTGCGGGATCACTTCGCCGCGGAATGAAATAAACACGGCGCGTTGTGAGCTTCGAGGGGACGAGCGAGCGAATCGTTTCGCTGCTCAGACGTGCCGAGCACGGGCAGTGGGCCACTCGAGTTCCTGCCGCCTGTTAATCATTTGGACAAACAAGGATGCGTGAACATCGGTTGGTGGAGGAGGAGGAGGCCCAGGAAAATGTCCATTATGAACGAATCGAGGGCTCAGGTTCAGCGTCAAGTGCTGCCCCGTGCTGGTCACTTCTCGCCATGAAACGTTTTCGATTCTCAATCTGAACGCGAGCTGCGGCTCTGCCACAGCGGACGGGATCGCGAGCAACTCCGCTGGGCTTGCAATGGCAGATGTAGCATGATCGATGCGATTGCCCGGCGCGGCAGTTTAAACAATTGCCAAGTATTTTCTTCCATAATATACGTTTTTGAGTTCGATCGCGTTATTTATAAATGTGTCATAACCCTTCACCACCCGACTCGGCCAATCAGTAAAAAAAGTTTCACGTTGACAAAAGACAAATAGGACTAACATTTTTTTAATGTTGTGGTTTCACTCTTCAACAAACCGGTGGGCTAAAGTAGTGAACTATTTGTCTTTTGTCAACGTGATACTTTTTTACTGATTGGCCGTGTCGGGTGGTGAAGGGTTGCGACACATTTATAAATAACGCGATCTAACCCAAAAACGTTAATTATGAACAATATTCGTCGCGAAAGCCTACGTGTTAAACTAAATTTTCTTGATCCAAGTATGTTTTTTTTTATAACGAGATGTTAGCTTCCTCGCCTGATATACAGGAGATCATCGGTCCAATCCCGATCCTGACTCCTGTATATTTGTAGTTTCCACGTCTCCCTCTCTCCCCATGGTCGCGTGGATTTTTCTCCGGGTCCTCCGGGCTTTATCTCCACATTTAGAATCGACATCACGCGTGTGGAGTATTTGACTGCTATACATTTCCACGTGATAAGCCACCTCGAGGAGCTATCATTTGTGGCCAGGTCGCTTCTTTGAAAGAGCCACGTAGCTCAGTGGGGCCTTACCTGGTGAAATAAAACATCGTTTCAAATCCTCCACCACCACTGCCTCTGTCCACCCAGATGTTTAAATGGGTTCACAGAGGTTAAGTTAACCCGGTGGTCGTCTATGGCGAGGTAAATGTTGGCTACTCCCAACTTGTTCAAGATGTTTGGGCAGCCTGGAATAGTTGACAACACGACCCGGAGTGGAGGCCTTTCCACCGGCAAGAGGCCTGAGTAATCACAGGACTGCCACGGTTTTTTTTTAGACTCCTCCCATAAACTACGAATTCAAGGAATATGCAACACAAATATCAGCTCTGACCTTGCAGATACCACGAAACTCCTCTTGCCCATCAGCGTATTAACCGCCATTCCTATGATTCTCAGCACACGGACAATCCTTGACGATGGGTCGCCTGTAAGTGGTTTCTCAGACGTGCCTCAGTGGTGCTAATTTATTTTTTGAATGTTTCATCACCAAGTATTTGGAAACCCTTTGGTCGATTTGTCCCTGGCATCTGTAGGGCGAGCCCTCGATAGCCAACGCAACGCGATGCTTGAGTCTTGGATCATTTTTAGGAGATGTATCATGACCCCCCACCTCCTCCCGTACAGACAGACACACGGACATAGCTAATGTTATTGACGTTTTCAACCATAGCTGCAAGTCGTTAAAATATACTTCTAAGCTACAGCCATTATGTCACTCGAGTGGCATCACTCGATGTTGATGAAGAGCAACAACTCTGATTGTACGTTGCAGAAGTGCAGGATTATCGTAGCAGCACAAGTAGCTACAAATGCTACGGGCCCCGCACTTTCAAGGGCCCCGCGCTAAATGCTTTCAAGCTATCAATTCCGGTTCAGTGAATCTGCACTTGCTTTATTACTATAGTACTATACCGCCTTCAACTTTCATGAGCGACTGGGTGTTTAAGGTTAGCGATTTGTCGTATTATCTAGCTGTATAGCAAATAAAAAAATACAATTACTTTACTATGCCAGTAAAAAATGTGTGTGTTTTAAGATGTATGTTTTTTAAAGTAGGGTCCCTTTATCACATATGCTACAGGCCCCGCACGAGCTTCATCCGGCACTGCACGGCAGTCGTTGAGCCAGACGTTTTGCGCCAGGAGTTGCAGAGTGGTGCATCATCACCATCTTCACCATCCTCCTCCGTGCGTTTGTGAATTCGGGCATCGAGTCCACACGTGACAGCTCCACGGATTCTCTCTCCTTCTCGGTGGCCGCGGTCGCCACACACTCACGGAGGTATTTTTTTAAAAAATGATTTTAAACTTCCAATTGTGCTTCAATGCGTCCGCAAACGATGTCACTCCAGCGCAACAAAGGCGCCAATCAACCGCGAATAAAAAAAAGTCTTAATATCTATGAACGAAAGAGGCTTCGGGCCACGTGACATAGGTGTGTAGATCAACGTCGCGCCTTTAGAGCATTCGGCTGCTATAAATGTCCACGCGATAGGCCACTTCATCGGGCTATCGTTTGTGATTGTCTCGTCTGAAAACAGAGCTATAGAGCGGCTGAGTGGGCCTTACCTGGTTAAAAAAAACACACGTGTGTTGAGTTTATAGTTTAGTGTAGCTACAAGATAACAGCTGTTTGCTGTCCTCGGCTGTGTCTTCCCTGACGCACTCAACTCCGAGTGCCTGCACAGCCACACTGGTCGAGGGGCTTCCGTGCCCGTCCAAAGACCTTTCTCGCAAACACTTGGGGCCGTCTGTTTGTCGCATCTCCCCGCTGTTTGTGTTTCTCTTCATTCGATTTGAACGTGCACTAAGCCCCGGAGAGACTGACTCGGGGTTGTAGGAATGTAGCACTTGCATCAAGGATGCTCACCGGGATGAGCCCCACTCCGACGAGCAGGGCGATACGTTGGATAAATAATTCACCATTCTTTAGTTTAAGGCCCTTTAAGTCGTTCGCCAAGTCTCGAGACTCGTTGCGGGAGGGATGTTTGACCAATCCCATTGGTGATGTTTGTGTTGTTGTTCTGGCTTGTGGGAGGAAACTCGTGTTGAGGAATCGGTCCACCAGGCTGAACGTTACGTACTCTGGGTCATATCAATGCACACGCTCACCACGCTACAGGTGACAACAACTCACTCACTCACCACTCTACAGGTGACAACAACTCACTCACTCACCACTCTGTAGGTCACAACAACTCACTCACTCACCACTCTACAGGTGACAACAACTCACTCACACACTCACCACTCTACAGGTGACAACTCACTCACTCACCACTCTACACGTCACAACAACTCACTCACCACTCTGCAGGTCACAACAACTCACTCACTCAACACTCTGCAGGTCACAACAACTCACTCACTTAACACTCTGCAGGTCACAACAACTCACTCACTCACCTCTCTACACGTCACAACATCTCACTCACTCACCACTCTACACGTCACAACAACCCCCTAGCCCCTTCCCCCTAGCCCCCCCCCCTAGCCCCCCCTCCTAGCCCCCCCCCACACCCGAGAGCCCTCATTACCGCATTACTACCGAGGGGGGCTGTTGGGAGCCCCCCGTCCCCCCGTCCCCCCATCGTCTGCGAGCAGCAGCGACATCACCGCGGGCGGGCGCTCGGAGAACGCCACGCGGAGTCGTCTCGCGTGACGCATCGGCGGAGGTGATTCTGATGATTGTAACGATTGTAATGATTGAAATCAACATAATGAATAATAAAAGAACGTGCAAAGCACAACGCGTTGTCGTCTCCCATCGACGTCCTCATCACGAGCAGAAGCAGCAGCAGCAGCAGGAGTATAATACTACGACTACTCACAGCCGTTATCTATCCGCTATCCGCTAGCCTAGATGGCTCGGAGATGTTAACTACGTCGCCCGGTATACAGGAGGTCGTGGATTCGATCCCGACCCTGACGCCTGCTGTACATTTGGAGTATGCGGTCTCTCTCTCTCATCATCATCACGGTGGCTCGGAGATGTTAACTACCTCGCCTGGTATATAGGAAGTCGTGGATTCGATCCCGACCCTGACGCCTGCTGTATTTTTGGAGTTTGCGGTGTCTCTCTCTCATCATCATCACGGTGGCTCAGAGATGTTAACTACCTCGCCCGGTATACAGGAGGTCGTGGATTCGATCCCGAGCCTGATGCCTCTATATTTGGAGTTTGCGGTGTCTCTCCACGTTTGATCTGGTCGAGTGGTGAGTGTTTGGCTGCCATGAATGAACACGATGATATAATCCACCAACTTCGTTGAGCGATCAGCTGTGATAGCCAGGTCGCTTCCGGAAAAGAGCTGTATATAGCTCAAGTGGAGCCTTAGCTGGTAAAATAAAAAAAAAGTTTAGTTTAGTTTAGAGAGGCACGAAAACGTGACAGAATGTGGCCCTAAACCTAGAGCACCGTCGATCGTAGATCAGCTAAGAACCATCGTGGCCCCTGCAATTGAGTACAGCCATGCCACTGCCTTACCTGAGGTTTGGATACGTTAATACGGTAAAAAACATACAAAAAATAGTTTTCACTTTTGATGAAGGTTTTCAACAGTCCGTGTCGTGGTGAGACACGTTTCGCTGTGTGTGTGTGGCGGGTGGGGGGTGATGGAGCCGTGCTCCAAAGTGCTGCTCCTATCACCGGCTTTGGTGAACGGAGACGGGGCAGCAGCCGCAGCAGCAGCAGCAGGGGTCAGGGGTCGCCTCGGACTCGGTGATGTTGGCTGTGGCCCTGGGTTGTTTCTCACCGCGTCGCGACAATGTTTTCTTGTTTGCCTGTCTGCCCCCTCTTTCTGGGTATTCCAGTTGCCTCTCGCAATGTCACACGCTCACCCTTGGCGTCAAACGCTTCCTGCGTGTGCGTGTGTGTGTTGAGGTGCGGGCCCGTGTTACACGCTCTGTAATTGCCTGGAAATTGGCCAAACTTGGGTGCGAAGTTGAAATTGAGAAATTTCGGTGAGAATTTTCTTGGCAAATAAAGGACATTGTTATTATTGTTAATGCAACGTAGCAAAATATTGTTGCGTGTTTTTTGCGTCAACTGCGGAGGACCCTGTCGAGACAGAACCCATTGCAAGCGAGACGCGCAGGTTTGGAATGGAAGCGATGTATCAACACCGAATCAAGAATTCTCACTCCGGTTGAACCGACTATTTTTATATTCTTAGGTTTTTTCGGTAAAGTCACGTAGGTAAAATTTTTTAATAAAAAAAGTAAAATAAAAAGTAATTTTTATTTTATTTTACTTTTTATTAATTAAAATTTTTTACCTACGTGACTTTACCGAAAAAACCTAAGAATATGAATCCTTGCAGTCACGAAAGCTTCAAATCTAGAACGACTATTTTTAGTCGGCTCATGCACCCCGGGGCAAAGTGATACCACGTGAACCCAGGCACGGAATGCAAACGGTTTAATCTCACGAGTAATAATAATAATCATCGGACACATTCACCCGCACGCGAGGAAGCGCAACTGTTGAAGTGTGCAGCGCAGATCGCCCGGCAGCCCCGTGGTGATCGCCCTCGCAGGAAGTTGCCGCCGTTTAAAGCGCAGCGCCGGGTCGATACCCCACGGGGCCAGCCTGGGAACGCCGCCTGGGAATTCCCCCAGGAAAGAGAGTCTGTGTATAGTAGTGTATAGTGTGTAGTAGTGTATAGTGTATAGTAGTGTATAGTGTGTAGTAGCGTATAGTAGTGTATAGTAGTGTATAGTAGTGTAGTAGTGTATATTAGTGTATAGTGTAGTAGTGTGAAGTAGTGTATAGTGTAATGGTGTATAGTAGTGTATAGTGTGTAGTAGCGTATAGTAGTGTATAGTGTGTAGTAGTGTATATTGTATAGTAGTGTATAGTAGTGTATAGAGTAGTAGTGTATAGTAGTGTATAGTGTATCGTAGTGTATAGTGTATAGTAGTGTATAATGTAGTATAGTGTATAGTGTACTGTAGTGAATAGTAGTGTATAGTGTGTAGTAGTGTATAGTAGTGTAAAGTGTAGTCACTTTACACTACACTACACTGTAGTGTAGTGGTGTATCGTGTAGTGTATAGTAGTGTATAGTGTATAGTAGTGTATCGTGTAGTGTAGTAGTGTATAGTAGTGTATCGTGTAGTGTAGTAGTGTATAGTAGTGTATAGTAATGTAGCGCTAAAGTCTGTGTATAGTAGTGTACAGTGTAGTGTATAGTGTAGTGTATAGTAGTGTATAATATAGTAGTGTATTGTAGTGTACAGTGTAGTATATACTGTAGTGTAGTGTACAGTAATGTAAAACTAGGAGTCTGTCGTCAGGGAAAGAGAGGGGAGGACCACCACGACTTAATGCGCTGCTGTAGTGTATAGTGTAGTGTATAGTGTAGTGTATAGTGCAGTGTATAGTGTAGTGTATAGTGTAGTGTATAGTGTAGTGTATAGTAATGTAATGCTACAGTCTGTCGCCAGGGAGAGGGAGTTGTGGACCACCACGACTCAGCACGCTGCCGCCGCGACCCTCACGAGGACGAGCGGACTGAGAAACGAGCGCACGCAGCACTTTGTAGATTGTGTTGGTGCGTGTCTCGGTGGCGATCACACGCACGAAGCTACCGACCTGCAGGGATACAAAAGTGTCCCGTGATTGAGGGTACATCACAAAAAAAGGTTTCTGAGCTCTCCACACGGTCGTATCGAGATCTACACCCTGGTTTGCACGCATTTTCAGATTCCAGACAAGACAAATATTGAAAACCATTTATCCCCAGGGTTTGTTGAATGAATTGCGGTCGTTACTTTACTCTATCGGACAATCAAGTGATGTGGCGGACCACTCGCCTTGCAAGTCCATCTACTCATCCCACTCACCCTCCAGGGTTGGATAAAATGTTCATCAATTTGCGTGAATTTTAAATCGGATGTCCTCTGGATGGACCTGTCCCACAGGAATACGAAATGTCCGTTGAGTTCGCGGAACCACCGAGAGATGAGAAGTCGCAACATGTATGTCGGTATGGCATCACACATTGTCTGTTATACAGTTAATACTATTTAAAAAAAATATATATGACTGGATAACATAGAATCCTTTCCCTATCTGGTCAGATGTCAGACGCTTAGAAAGACGAAGCCGCCTAGACATCGTTTTAATGGGCTACCCGCCTTGCTCGGCTGGTGTGCGACTACATAGCAGTGGGAAGTGCAGCAAAGTCCATTGTTGTACTGCACTCTGCCGCGATGTCTATGCTGCCCGCCGCCTTCACCAACCGGCACTCGGTCGACGACCCCACGCAGCACGGTGAGGACCTCGATCCAGCAGGGGACCGACAAAACGAGCCGCAGGAGGTGAAGCTCGTACACGCGCGCGGGGTGACGTGTCCCACCGCTGGTTTCATCTCGAGACGAGGAAACTCACCCCGGATCATCCATTCGCTCTGACGGAGCCGCCAGTCCACTCCCAGTGCCGACCGACCACGCGTTGACCGAGGAGGAGGAGGGCAGGGAAGGGGGTGACGAATTAACGGAGCGCATTGTAATACTGTTTTAAGTATGCTCGAACGCGTGCATTATTCATACACGGCTAATCGTTAATAATGGATGCTGGCAGGGGGTGGGGGGGGGGCGATCACTCAGCGTGTCCCCCCCTCTTACCGTGGGAGGCGAGGGCAGCCGTGGACAGCCGCTGTGGGTCACGGGGTCACACTGCACCGCAAAGCCCCCCGTTGGTTCTCTGTCATCACTTGAATTAAGAGGGATTTCAACTTATTCTTTGGGTCTTTCGGTAAAGTCACGAAGATAGGTTCAAAGATAAAACAAAAAAAAATCTGCGACGTTTCGATCGCAAGCAATCGTCAGCCTGATGACGATTGCTTGTGATCGCTTGTGTTGCGATCGAAACGTCGTAGATTTTTTGTTTGTTATTTTCTTAGAACCTATCTACGTGACTTTACCGAAAGAGCCAAATAATATGAATTCCTTCTTGATTTGAATTCCTTCTTGATATTAATTCCTGCAGTCACGAACGCTTTAAGTCAGGATTTCAACTTTTATTGCCTGAATATATACTGTATATCTATAGAGACAATAAAATAAAAAAAACACGCAAGACGCGTGTCGATAACATTATGACCCTAAAATATATTTTTTATATCACAGGCGACGTTTCAAGCGATGGCCCTTCTTCACAACACACAAATACAGATTCCAGAGAGAGAGAGAGATCGCGTGGATGACGATATTTAGAGACTGCACTTTACATCGTGGGGCCTAATGAGAAATAGATTTACAAAAACATTTTCCAGATGAACCGTTTCAAACTGGCGGCTGAATTGTTACTACACTAAGAGTGGCTTTCGAATAACACACAAATCAATCAATCATCAGACATCATTACTCGTGATTAATTTGTTTACTAAACCTATGGAGGGGTGGAGCAGTGGCACAATGATGCAGACTGTGCAAGCCAAGTTTGAGTCGGGGCCACGGCTGATAGTGCGTGGTCGCAAGTGCAATCAGAATCTGCGAAGAGGCTCGTGAAGGACGCTGCTGCTGCTGGGAAGTTGGAGGCAGTCGCCCTCCAGCAGCAGCGGAGGGCAAGAGGAGCGACGCTCACAACAACGAGCGGAGCGCCGGACGGATAAAACGCAGCAAGTATGGCACAGCAGGGAGCACGTGGTGGTGCATCTGCCAGTCATCTCAGCCAGTGAAACCACAACACCTGGGTCTGTGCCCGTGACCTCCTGCCAGCATCAGTGCACCTGGCCTGGCAGAGGCGTTGTGCTGAGGTCACCGCCACTAAGGTGGCGAGTGGCGGCTGTGGTGTCGAGTTTGTGTCTTCTGCCCTTCTCTTCAGCGCGGGTTCCCTTTGGGTTCTCTGGCTTCCTACCAAAGCGGCACAAAATTAAAATGTAACTGGGATTGGGGGAAAAAAACATCCTAATGCTGAAAATGACTCAAGTTGGATTACACACAACATTGCTTCCTACTGCCAAAACTTATAAGAGTCTGGGGACTCATTGAGGCTCCCCTATGTAAACGAGCGTAATCCTAAATAGGTAATCCAAGTCGAAATATATACTGTACGGCACGGTGAGCTGTTTCTCTTTGTCAGGAACTGGAACTTGGGGCTTGACGTTCTCCTGAATATCACCGGGCCACCCACCGGTCACTGAAGTCGACCCAGTGACTCGTAGCCACAGTAAGAGAGGTATCGTGGATGTGGTGTGCCGGGTGGACATGGTTATTTATTTATTTCTCGCGGTTGCCGACCCGACAGACCCAGTTGAAATTCGGCCCACCCTACACTGTACCAAAGACAAAGGCAAACATCTCCGCGTATCCATTAACTGTAGGGGCAAGGGCTGTCATTCAGCACGTTTTTAAGGCCGGAACGGCACACCAGAGGGTGGTGTGGCCAGCGCCGCGTCCGGCTGCCTTTCTCTGCCCAGCGATGATGATGTTTACGCAACGCACCGGGGTGCTCATTTGAGACTGAGTCAACCTCGGGGAGTCCTCGGGACCGTTTCAGATATTCGCCACTCTTCTTGGGCGTGAGCGGGAATCGAACTCGGGGTCGTCGGCACCTGCAGCGCGGCGCGCTAACCACTCCGCCACCGCTCCCCACGCCGCCAAGGACACGCACGCGCATGTAAACCCCGTACAAACATTTATTGCAGTAATTGTGCAACACAGACCGATTTCACTTGATGCGGGTTAAGGTGAAAGATATTGAGGCCACAATGTCATACAGGGGGGACCCTCCCCCCACAATGCCTTCGCTAGCCCACCACAGCACAGCAGCCCAGACCCGCACCGGCTGCTTGGCCCGTGTATCCTTCCCCCCACCCCCCTGCCCCAGCTGACGGATATTCATCTTCGTCTGGGTTGACGATGTTCATTTGTCTAACGCTCAACGGCGATGCCTTCGAGACTGCCCGCACGCACCGAGCCTGCCTTAGCTAACAGGGGCGGGGGGGCGTTGAGCCGCACCTGCGGTGGGTGGACACAGGCTTGAGTAAAACGAGCCAAGGCAAATCCATGGCTTCACTTCCATCCGCCTGGATGAATGAACCCGGAGAGACGCGCCGCACTCGCGGAGACGCGGTGCAAAGCACCAAGAGGAAGGAGGATTCGGAATTTCCTCAACGATCTTGACCGCCCCTACTGAACGTCTGTGAAAATAAAAAGAACTTTATAGCTTAAACACGTCGGCTTTCGCGACCAGTATCATTAATCGCTCATTGGAGTCCTCCAGCGGTGTAAATACAAGATTCTGATTAGGTGTGGAGATGGGACGACGATTCGTTCCCCCAAATGTCTGCCGCCTTAGGCTTGCAGAATAAAGGAGTAGAATCCGTGGCCAGCTTTTCTCACGCTCCTGGGTTCCAAATCGGAGTGCGGATTAGGGGGGGGGGCCGCGCCCCCACGAATGGTTACGTTCAGGCTGCATCTGATCCTGTGATGAGTGCCGAAACACTTGCACCGACTCGAAATCATCAAAACCAATGTCAACGAAACATTAGGTGGCCCGTTGCGTCTCTATGCAGCCTGCCCATTAAAGCACGAGAGAACACGGTCAGCAGGCAGAGAATACCGTATTCTCTGGATTAGGAGACGCTCCGGGAATTCAGACGCGCGAAGCGAGTGTGCCCGGCGTCAATCAAGTTATACGAATCTGGCCACACGCAGACACGCGCCTACGGGATTACAGTATAAGATGCACCCCCCAAATTTTTTTTTGCGTTAAATTACAAGGGGTGAAAAGTGGGTGTTATATTCGAGAGAATACGGTATCTGCTAAGATAACCATCTGGTTGATGACCTTGACAAGCTATCCATCCGTTTTAAAATACATTTTGCGAAGCTATCAAATAACGAAAAAAAAATTCGACTGGTTAATGATAAAGGCGACGTGACCCAGCCGAGACAATTCTAATTCGAGCCGCGAGCATTATTATCGCACAGTCGTTTTGTCGCGCATCGCAAGGAATTTTCGCAGAGATATTTGAAACCTGATGAGTTATTGGCATCTCCCCGTGTCGGGGTCATCATTAATCAAATGCTCAAATGACGAAAGCGGTGCCATCCATCACAGTGTCATGAAATATCTAGCAACAACAACAACAACAACAAAATATTGTTTTTCCTTATTTAACGGAGACATTGGGATCGTTGGACGTCTCTGTCTGCATCTGCCCATTAATGAGCACAAAGGCCATTGGGGGTTCCATCCCAAAGATGTCCGAGCCAATGTATGAAAGCGTGGGCGTGCACGGTATTAATGGGGCCCCCACTCTGCAATGAAATCATTAGCTGGTGTTGAGAGATGAACGCAACCTTTGGAGAGCATGGGTCGATGTGCCCTAACCTGGCCGTGGGAGGATGGGGAACGTGGGGGGGGGGGGGCGGGCCGCATCAGTGCTGGGAATAAAAAATAACAGATAAAGGCGCAGCGCTGGAATTGCTTTCTCAAGCCACTACTGGCAGAAGTGCCTCCACTAGAGGGTGCTGTAGACAGCCCCTTTTGAGGAAGTGTTTGACCTCCATGCGAGCAAGACGATTTGTAAATGAAAAGGTGGCAGTACCCACATTCTACCCCACCACGTGCAATCTGCCGATCGACTGTGGTTCAGTCATTTGTGCCGCTGGGTGGATATCGGCGGTAGGGGGTGGGGGGGTTAAAAATAACCTTACCCATTGCTTCAATTGCCGCGCCGGGAGGTCGCAAGTCCAGCACGCGAACCACGACATGCACCGCGACAGGCGGGAGTCCTGGGTCACCTTTACAGGGTGCTTAATTTAGTTTTTTTAACACTTCTGAGAATTTGCAACAATACCACGAGAGATGCGTGCTCTGGAGGCCACCTGGAGAAGATTCCAGGTGCACGTGGACGATGGCGAACAAGTGGAGGAGACTCTTTGACTTTTTACAGCTACTAACATCACATTTGTTATCACGTGGCAGTGTATTATCCGTTCTTTTTCCATTAAAAACGATGGTCCCATGTAAGTGTTAACATCTTTTTGAAGCCCCCTGTTTATCACTGCGGGCACGGGCGGGTGGGTAGGTGGGTGGGCCCGGAGGTGGGGGCTGACGGCTGTCTGCTGCTGCTGCTGCCGTGCTGCGCCGCGAACATTGGAGAGTGGAGGGCGGGAGGTGTAGAGTGGGGGGGGGGGCTTGAGGTTCTTTCGTTTCCAAGTTTGATGTCCTTACCCCGCACCAACGACAGAGCACGGTTGGCTACGTACGGCGAGAAAAAAGTTCAACGTATACGCACATCCTTTGCATCGATGCGGACGAGTGAGAGTCGCCACGTTGTGTAACAAGCACGCGTGGCGTGCGCCATGGGGTTCGTGCGACTTGTTACAGGCAGAGGAAGCGATGCGCCCACTCGCTGCTGCTGCTGCTGCTTCTGGCGTTAGTTTGAGGTTTGTACCCAGCCCGTAGCAGGAGTTGTAATTGAAACGCAACCCGGGGGATTCCGTCAGCCCCTTTTGCAGTGAAACTGGCTGGTGACTCAGCGGACACAGCGACTTCGCGTGCCGCTTCACGAGGGGGTGGATGCGATTGGTACCACTTTGAACAGGACCCAACAGTGGTTTCTTTGCCCCGTGGACAGACTCGCCGTCGTCATAGAAATGTGGAATTTCCATCGCTGGCATAGAGCTGTAACACGGGAGATGAGCACCCGCAGCATTGTTCATTTGAGCAGGAAATCGCCTTAACTTGAGCTGAAACCAACAGGCAACTTGATCAGAAGCCTGCCCTTTTTGGGGGAGGAGGTATTGCTTAGTAGAGACTGTTCTGTCAAGCTATTGGCTAAATACCTAGAGGAATAGAGCTTTGGATGGCCAAGAGAGGAAATGTGATAAATCCCCACCTGGTTAATGCGTTTCTGAATCGCTGCGGATCGTAAGCCTCTTTGCTAAGGCAGGGGAGAGAGAAATCCTTCATTTGCAAAAACGTGTGAATTGATGAGGAACCGGGAGGACGGCTCGTTCTGCATTGCGCAGAGCGAGAGCGGCACAGAGGGAGAGGGAAGAGAGAGAGCAGAACGAGAGAGAGCGAGAGAGTGAGCGAGAGGTGGGGGTTTACATAAAGCAAAGTTAAAACAAAATTACGAAATGATGAACGAAGCAAAGTGCCGACTACACCGAGCATCTTCTTGTTTCCACTGATCGTAAAAAGAAAAGAAAAAAAGAGTGGGAGAGGGAAGAGACGGAGAGACAGGAAGAGGGGGGGGGGGAGAAGAGAGGGAGAGACAGGGAGATGGGGGGAGAGAAGAGAGGGAGAGACAGGGAGAGGGGGGGAGAAGAGACGGAGAGACAGGAAGAGGGGGGAGAGAAGAGAGGGAGAGACAGGGAGATGGGAGGGAGCGTGACAGAGAGGGAGAGTGCGAGGGGAAGCTGAAGCAGCCGGCGAGTTTCTCACGAGAGAGACGCGAGCTCTTGCCTTGTCCGGAGACGATGACCACGAAGAGATTTGCGAGCGAGGACGCAGCAGCAGCAGCAGCGGCGGCAGCGGCAGCAGCAGCAGCGTCTGGGGCGGCGGCGGCCGCAGTGCAACGGGCCGCGTGTTCGACTCGCTGGGGAACTCGGGGTGTAGGCGGACACGCCAGAAAGGTCGGATTCGTGAGCGTAAATATGTCAGTTACATAATCATCGCATTGGTGCACGGGCAGGCTTGCTGGACGTCAAAAGCGTCGAGCAAACTGGACGTGCACATTTGGCTGTCAACCCCTTATCAGTGCCCCTACATTATTACAGACCGATTCGGACAGTGTTTGTCATCCGCGTGCCCCTTTATAAATCTCAACGTTCATCCGACAAAGTCTCATCACGAGGGAGAAACACAAATAGGACGAAATCATTTTTGTCGCCCGCATTGAAACGGCTGTCCGCCGCATGGACCGGAAACCTCAATTTCCCTGTACAAGACTACGGGGTAGAAACCGCGTGGGTCGACAGCCATGCAGAAGTAAGCGAACGTACGCGGGATTCAGAATATACACCGCTGTGCGACCAGGTGGGATTTGTGAAACGTGCCTTATACCATGCACGGTGGAGCCGTGCATGGTATACCACAGCGCGTGCGCGGGTTGTCCTTCGGCCAGGGCGAATATGCGGCGGTCGGATACGCGGCGGTCGGATACGCGACGTTGCGCCGTGCAGGACGGCGCGACGGGTCGTCATCGGCTACTGGTTCGCAATAAATCGGCGCTTTTGAGGCTCGTGAGTTATTTCCATACAAGTCCAGGACGTCAATGATAATACAAATAAAACACTCCCACCACTTTTCTCCCAACAGTGCCATCAGAGACATGCCACTTGTAGCTCAGTGGCAGAGCAACGCATGCGACACCACGCGAGAGTGCAGCCCGTGGAAGGAGATGTCACAGAACTGCTTCCAAAGTCCCTTCGAGTGACCTTTTATCCACACGATGGGGCACTGGATGTCGCCACACTATAGAGAAAGAAACGTGAAAAAAAAAGAAAATAAAGCGAAAGAAGTTCAGCACAGCCAAAGCAGCAATTTTAATTGTCAGAACCGGAATTTGGCAAAAACAAATGGTAAAAAAACAAAACAAATCTAATCAACTGTGTTTTTGCGTGTGTACTTTTGTGAGCAAGTCGAGTTTCAGGAACTCGCAAAGCTTGAGCCGCGACTTCACTCACGGGTCACTCGGAGCCAGCACCTCGGTGGTGACCGCTGGGTCGTCAAGGCGTCGTCCGTTCTTCACTCGCAATGCGAGGGCAGAAACAATCACATTGCGTGGACCGAACTTTAAATATATTTTATTTTTTAAAGTGGCCAATGACGCTTCTTCATGGACCATTAATGGAGAGGCTAGAAAGTTAAGTATATGATAATAAAGGGTTGAGAATGCACTTTACACCGTGGGGCTTGAATTTTATTTTAAAAACGTTTTCTGATGACCAGTTTTTATTTTAAATTGGTATATGAATATTTACTCACGAGCTACTGTTCGGCAACTATTGATGTGCTAATATTCACGTAAAACCAACTGGTCATTCGAATACATTAGAAAAGAAACTGAACATGCAGTCTAAACCAACTCCTATCGTCCACTCTCTCTCTGTGGCCTATGTCGTTGTTATGTTTGTTGAGTGTGCTTGTGCATCACTGCCAATACAGCAGGAGTGTTGTTTACCCAGAGTATTGCCTGATCAAACCGCTCTCTCGTGACTTGTTGCTGAGATCAGTCTCTCAAACGTCTCTCAATCCGAGCTCAGCATCCATGCTGTTTAAACTAAAGGGATGGGGTGAGGTGAGGGGATGCCCACTCCTTTTGATATCGCGTCACTTCAGTCACTTACCTTCACGTTCAAAATGGTAAAAATGCTCTCGTTAAATAGCGACACACATTTATTCCCGCCGTTTTCGCCCATTGGCTCGCCGAGCTGCATTGGCCTCCGGTTGTCGAACGAATACGTCATGAGGTCGCACTCATTACACACACACACGGAAAAAAGTGCCCGCCACAAATGAACCACAGTACCTCGCTGATCTCGTCAAGGAGCATAAACCACCATCACGCGAACTCCGCTCATCCTCGCAGCGGCGGCGGCTTTTGGCTGACAGCCATCGGCCGTCTGGAACGCTCTTCCTTCCGATATTCGGAAGCCACTGGTGCTACGCGCTTTTAGATCATCAAGATTGACAAACTCATTTCTTTAGAAACTGCTTTTTGTGTTTAGTTTGTTGGCCTTCTCCCGCACCTCCGATTAGCGCGGTTGGCTACGTAGTGGTGCCCGAAAGAAGTTCAACGTGCTTATGTACATTATTGTTATTACACACACAAAACGGTACCTCTCAATAATAAGTCACTGCACGTTCACAGGAGACACACAGCTAAAGGGGGGGGGGGGTAAGTGAGGAGTGACGTGGCTCAGGTGGGGGGAGGAGGAGGTGGAGGAGGGAGGGGGGCGCTCTCGTGAAGCAGGTACAGATCGTCGCAGTGTCATCAGCAGTCCCAATGTGCAGGAGAACGGTGGGCGCGGGGGGTTACGCGCGCACACGCGCACACACAAATGTTCGCATGCCAAGAAAACAAAATAAGAATTCCGCGCAGAAGAAGCTTGCTAACACCGATTACAAAAATGTCTTACAGCACAGCTGCTTTTGTACATAAAATGAACGTATCAAAATGTGGACGCGAGTGTAAATATATATATAGGTGTATTTAACTATGGACCACGGTGTATCAAAATCGTCGGTGGCGGTGCTACCTTATGCAAAACCTTAAATGTAAAAAACAAAAGTGATATGCGTTCAAAAGTCCCGTTGTAAAACCCCACTGACCAAATAAACCCAAGAGCGCTGCGTGAAATATTACAAAGGTTTGTGTGCACGGGGAGCAATACGTCATCCGCAATACGTTTTGTTTAAAGATATTTGTTATTTTTTACACTCAATTGCATATTTGTAGTAAACTAGATAATAAATAAATTAAACCGAACCTGAATTTGAAAAATCCATCATGACGTCACAATGACCGACGCGCGATCGCTTTTTTAAAGACCCACCACCCCACGGCTTTGACAAGAGCACATTTCAATTTGTACAGCGGAGAGGCGCCACAGGGACGGCACCTCGAGCTGGCCAAGCCGCCAGGAGACGCTCGCTCCACACGGCCCGACCCAGGGGAATCGAAAATCACGGTCGCACGCACCGCCACGACACCCCAACACGGTGCCCTCCCACGGCACTGGCGAGCGCCACGCCGCCCCGGACGTGGCCGACCCGCGGCACCGCCGCTCTCTCGAGCCTCCACTTTCCCCGTCGGAGAAAACGGCGGCGGCTGCGGCGATGCCCGGCGGCGCGCAAAGACGAAAAGTTACGAGGGGTCCCATCCCATCGTGGCCCCGCGACAGCTCGGCGGTCACATGGCGGTATCCCACACTCCCTTGCGCTGCTGCAGCTGCTGCTGCTGCTGCACCTTGGCGGTGGCGGCAGCGGCGGCAGTGGCACGACCCTCCCCCGCCTTGCCGACTCCGTTCTCGATGGGCGGTCCGGGCTCGGCCGAGCCGTCGCGAGGTCGCGGGGCGCGGGCCGCTCCGACGTCCACGCGCACGACGACCCCGGCCGCGGCGGGGGCGGCGGCGGCGGCGGCGGGGTGCGGGGTCGGCGGCCCTCCGTTCTCCGAGGGCCCGTTGAGGTGGGGGCCCGGCTCGCCGCGGGCGCCCAGGGAGCCCTGCTTGCGCAGCACGGCGGGCAGCGTCCCCGGAGACGCGGACGCCTCGGCGGGCAGGCAGGGCTCCTCGCAGAGACGTCGCCGCCACTCCAGCACCTCGCGCAGCGCCGCCTGGTCCCGCTCCGTGCTCAGCTGCTGCCACATCTGCTGCCCCACATAGGATTCCGGTCAGACTCCACGTCGACACCATCAAATCGCGACGCTGAATCGCGAAAGTTCGCTAAAACACCAGTGGTAAATCCTTCACACCACCCCGCACCCCCCCCCCCCCTCCCGATGACGCTGATGACGGTGATGGCAATGATGTTGGTGATGTCGAATTATGTACTTGCGACCTGGAAGTCTACTGCCCAACCAAGTCAACTATATCTCCTGTCCAGGGCGCAGACGCAGAAGAGTGAGCTTGAGGAACGCCACATCACGCATTGTGATATTCGACCGACGATGGTCCTGTCATGCGGCCGCAACATTAGATGACGAAGACAACGACGATGTGGATTCATCGATGAACAACTGATGATCGCGACAATGATGACGGCCGACGACGATGCCGACCCGTGAATGGCAATGATGATGCCGTCAATCTGATATTGTGAACGGCAGGTGTGAACTTCCCCCTGCGCCAACCATGAAGGCGCCGCAACGTGGACTCGAGTAAAACGAGACATGCCGACACCAAAGTGACACCGAAACTTATCGTCTCGGATGGCACCACTAAATAGCACAATTAATGGCAGGTGGATATTTCAATGATGGCGGGGGGGGGTAACATGACCCCTGTGGAGTTGAAGCCCCATCCAATTCATGTCACAGACCATTGTGTTCCGTTTGCTGGTAATAACTGCAATGTATTAATTATAGCTCTCCTTGATTTTCCACAGTCAGTGTTCCGGTACCCTTGGGATCCGACCCCAGGGCTCATTATTTGCACTGCCGCTGCCGCTGTTGCGATGTTTTTTGTTGTTTGTTTTTGTTACGGAGGCGGCATTCACGGCTTGGCAGCAGGACACAGGGTGCTGGCAGCAGGAGGGGGCTAGGGGGCTCTCGTGGCCCACGGGGGGCACCAGAGCCAGCGGTGAGCGAGAGTCACAGCGCCGTGTCCCAGACAACTCTCACCAACAAATTGCTCGCGCAACTCACAAAAATAACAAAAGCAAATCAGTCTAGTTTGCAGCCTCGGTCGCGATTCCCACGGGTTACGGGTGGGTTCACCAGTAACACTTTTCCCAGGTACACATCCGAGCCGAGCCAGCGTAGGGCCGACCATAGCACGACATCTGAATCTGGCTCGAGGGGGCCAAGCAGGGCCAGGGGGTGGGGGGGCGGGGCTGATGACGAGTGCGTTCGCGTACGACGTCAGCAGCAGCACGTCCCCTCGGATTTCTGCAGTGGAAAATCAACCCGTGCTGGGCTGGCTTGAATGTGCCATTCATTGTAAGAGAGCACACGCGACAAAGAGCAATCAGCTACAGCAACGAGCTACTTTAATGCTGTGCATCGGTCTCCAATACACCATTCATGCTGCTGAAGCAGTGACAAATTGACACGTTTGTTTACCACGTGACAACTTTCTGAACTGGCTGTGTCAGGCGGTAGAGGGGATGCACGACACACTTCGGAATTGTATTCACGCGATCTGCCCCAAAAATCAATCATGAACCACAACATCGGTCGCGAAAGCCAATCTTTCAAAACTATTTTCCATCTTTACAACCTTTGATGGATGGCGAACATTGATAAAAGATATTTCTGAAAGTGCCATTTCAATAATGAAGGTAGCACCATTTGTCTCTCAGGTTCACACTTGCAGAGGAGACTGGCGAAACGTGAGCGACCCGTGGGAATTGAACCACAAACGAGAGTGAAATCGGCTCAGAGGCACACATGATGATGGAATACTATTATAACAGTTCACTATACTATAAGACAGTACACTATACTA
>CM025623.2:1414445-1427485 GCA_014621495.2 Entosphenus tridentatus | reverse complement strand
CCCCCCCCCCCCCCCCCAGTGTTTCCTTCAAGGCTCCAGCCACCCTGAACGTCGTCCCGTTACGTCAACGAAAGCTCGCACCGCGGAAAAATTATATTCGGCATCCACCGCGATGGTGGCAAAGGAAACGATTTACGCGTTGGAAAAGATGCAGGCGAATGCAGGCGAGGTGACGATGACGGTGGCGGTGACGACGACGATGCCGCCGACGACGCCGACGACGGCGGCGTTGGTGCCGGCGGCGAAGCCTGATCACGGCGGCGCACCGCGCGGCTGACGGCCGTCACCCGCAAAGCGGCGTGCGCGTGGCAGAGGTACCGCCCGTCGGGCTGGGGGCGGGGGGCAGGGCGGAGATGACACAACTCACCCCTTGGCGGGGTCGCCGCCGGCCAGACCTCGGCGCGCCGCGGCCACGGCCCTGGCGGTGGATCCCCGCGCCCGGGCGTGCGAGCGCGCGGCGCCGCTCGGTGCCGCCGTGGACGCGCGCAGCCCCGCGTCCTGCGCCGAGCCCGGGAAGCCCTCCGCGCACGCCGAGTCCCAGCGGCGCATGGCCAGCCGCTGACGCAGCCGCTGACGAGCTATGAAGCGCCGAACCGCTGTCGGGGAAGGAGCGGGGCGGGAGGGGGGCAACAGCACCAGACCCCGCGGGCGCCCGGGGGCCCCCCCGCCCGGGTCCCGGGGCGGGGGGGGCGGCCCACGTGAAAGGACGGCATGGAAATGGGGTCTCTTTACATATGAAAGGCACACGTGGGACCCAGGGACCGGGAGGATTGGGTCTGACACTAGCACACAGCTGGCCTTGTAAACACGGCTAGGGTTTTTTTAAATGTTTTTTTTTTTGCGGGGAGTGGTTTGTGTTTTTTGTTGTTGGGCGACTGGCGGAGGCACGCGTGCCATATGGGCTGTGCTGCCCCCCCCCCACTCCTGCGTGTGCTCGCGTTTGGGAATTAAAACGCTGTCTGGTGGGGGTGCCGAGGCTCCCTCGAATGCTTACAAAGTCAAATTTTCTCTCGCCCCCCACCGCGACATAGAATAATTTCTCAAAGCGGCGCGACGCTCGTCGCGATTGGCCACCGTGCTCTCGCTCCGCGTCGCTCTCGCCGCCCACGGTAAACGTTCCCAACATCGCGGGTTTAACGACGCAATTATATTTACGTGATCTAAACCAAGAAAAAAAAACTCTAGTACGTTCGCAAACGCGATCGCGTTGCGGGATTTGAGATTATTTTACCGATGGCCGGCGGAGATGCGGGCGGGTTTCTTCAAGACCGGCGAGATATCGACCGCAGATTTAAACGCAACGTGCGCGTGTCCGCGTGACACCGTGCAGAGAGGCACGTGAGTTTACGCTTAAGCACACGGGTCGTCTGGATCGTAAAGTCATGCCAGCCTCGATAACTGTGACGGGAGACCCTTGTTCTTGGTTTTTGACTTTTCTGATCAGCTTTATCTTAAATAACAAAACATTTTGTAATTTTCGCTGCGACGCATAAAACATATGCGAATAAGTTTTACGATTTGATAAATTCACCGCGGAAAGCACCCAATCCCAGAAAACCTTAGAAGCTAAGCAGCACCGAGCCTCGATAGCGCTTGATATGTGTTAGTTATTTAAAAAATTGTGCATTATTAAACATATGCCATTGTTTGGTGTTACAGCGGTAAGTCAAGAAAGGTCTAAGTCTGTGCTCTCTAGCTTCTTGAGTGAAGAGTAGGCCTATGTCCTTGCCCAATCATGGCCAGCTGGACCACCACGGTGGTGAGATGTTAACTACCTCGCCTGGTATGTAGGAGGTCGTGGATTCCAGACCCGACGCCTGCTGTATATTTGGAGTTTGCAACGCTCTCCCAGTGGTCATGTGGATATTTCTCCGGTTCCTCCAATTTTCCCTCCACATTTAGAGACATGGATTTAGAGTATTTAGCTGCTAGAAATTTCCACGTGATAAATAAATTGTGATCAAAAGGCCACTTCTGAAAAAGAGCTACATAGCTCAGTGAGACTTACCTGGTAAAATAAAAATAGTTTAGTTTTACATTTTTTTTTACTCAACGCACACACAAGGTGGCCACCAAGCCCATTACATCAGATGTTATGGGCACTGTGTGATGAAGTGTACGGAAGGCCGACACTTCTTGCCATGATGTCATTTGCCACATGGGATGCGGATAACCGAAGTAAACTCAAATTGGTATTGTAAATAACGGTACCCCCCCCGCTCCAATGTTAATTTAGTCAGGCTCGTGTGACAGACACAGGCTGGCACATTCACACGCTAATGAACAACAACAAAGTGCTTGCCACTCGTCAATGAACCACAATACCTCGCTGATCTCATCAAGGAACATGAACCTTCACGCAAACTCCGGTCGTCTTCACAGCAGCGGATTTTGGCTGGCCATCGATCTAACAAAGACGGAGGTCACCGCATCGCGCGGCGCTTTCAGATGCGCTTCCGCGGCCGTCTGGAACGCTCTTCCTTCCGATGTCAGGAAGCCACTGGAGCTAAGCACGTTTAAATGATCTGGATTGAAAACGCCTTTCTCTCGAACTGCTTCTTGTGTTTAGCTTGTTGCCTTTACCCCGCACCTCCAGTTAGCGCGGTTGGCTACGTGGGGTGCGAAAGAAGTTCACTGAAACGTATGTGCAGCAGCAACTGACAGACATATGGGTGGATTAAAATAAATGTTTGTTTTCATCTGGTGATTAAACCAGTACACCCCTCCCCGCACACTTTTTGCGCAATGTTTGTTGAACGTTGTAATTAATTTCTCCAGAGAAGCAAATATTTATCACACAATGTGTCCAGACCGTTGCCTTCCATGTGTTAGCCTTCTTTTTGAGCTCGGCAAACAGAGATTTCAAACCGAGAGACAAGGCCGTCAAAGTGGAGCCGCGAGCTGGAAGGACACCGAAGTTGGCTCACCACCAACAGCTTCGGATGGGGCATTGCAAATTGAGAGGTTGGAAATAAAATGGCTGACTCTAAATGATCATTATCATCATATCATCATCATAAAATAAAATTACTGACTACAAATGATAATTTGTTTGTTGCGGTTGCACCCGACTCAAGAGCCAAATGGCTCACAGGCCTCTAACTAAAAAATGTAACTTCAAACTTGAAAACTTGATAATCACCATGATCATGTCCTTTATTTTTAACCAAGCAAGAGCTAAATGAGTCGAAAAAGTACGTTTTAAATGTAGACCTGGGGTAAGACAGCATGAAACACAACACTAAGATAAAAGTGCAGCACTGTAATTGCTTGCTCACACCACTGCTGCCAAAAGGATCATCACCATAGGGAAGTCTCAAGCGCCTCTCTCGAGGGTATGGGCCTACTCTTCCATTCTGGTCAGGCGTCTTGGGAGAGTGGGAACACCCACGTTTTACCCCACCACACATGACCATCGACTAACTGCGGTGCCCCATAGAATACGCCGGCAGATTGGATCGCCAACCTCTGGATTTCAAATCTGACACAAGGTTGTTGCGCTTATCATTCATAAAATTCACGACCAATTGTACACTGATAACAATCCCCATGCGATAGTACGCGGCACATCCATAAAGTAGGCCTCTAACAAAACCGTCGATGCATTGATGCAAATCAATTCTCACGCCAACGATGTTGGCATTGAGATGGGTGTGTGTGTCTAAAAATCAATTATTCATGATTCGTGACAATTACATGCAAATGATGTGACATTGCAGGCTAACAAGAGAGAACAAATGAGCGGCAACAAGAGACAGAGAGCCAGTCAAGCCGAGACGAACGTGAAACATTATGAAATCAAAACTACGATGATGAACCTCGACACTTACGTGCTGAAGAAAACACACGCCATCCAGTCCCTCTCATTGTTGTCGTTCACACTCACGAGTTTCCTCCCGAGTAAGTGGATCCACTTAGGGCGACTTGGGGCCGTTGCGTTTGATTGCTGTCCTGGCTACGTACGGTGCTGAAGTACATATCACCATCATCATCACCACCACCATCCTTACCACCATCATCATCATCATCACCACCATCATCATCACCACCATCATCATCATCATCATCACCACCACCACCATCATCATCATCATCATCACCACCACCATCATCATCACCATCACCACCACCACCACCACCATCATCATCACCACCACCATTATCATCACCACCACCACCATCATCACCACCACCATCATCATCACCACCATCATTATTTCCCAAGCTCTGCAGTCCTCTATATATAAACATATTTTTAGGCAAATTTTTTTCACCTGATGACGATTGCTTGTGTTGCCATTGAAACGACGTGACATTGTTATTATTTTCATTTTTATATTTTGTTTCTATCATCGTGGCTTTACCGAAAGACCCACAGAATATGAATACAATAAATGAGTGTTTATACACGTGGGAGGAAACCGGAGCACCTGGAGAAAACCTACTCATGCGAGGGGCAACGCTGTATCCCACACAGAAGGGGCACAAGGTATTAGTCTGTACTTTGGTGTGCTGCCTTCTCTTGGTGATCCAACAACCGTCGCTGCCTCCACAATGGTGGATTACAGGCGAAGTGGATAGCCAATCATCGTCCGAATACAAGTTATTTTTTTGGAATTAAAAAATATACAATTAAAAGCTTTATATGAAGGTCTATACAGCCCCACTAGGGGCCTACTCTTCCACGCTGACCAGAAGTCTTATTACTACTACACGATTAATCATACGCACGAATCATACACACTCAACGCACTTATTTGGGCAGCTGCTCCTGCGTGCGCTGCTGGGATCCCCTCCCGTGGAGCCGCGGCGAGAGAGAGGAGAGAAGAAGGAGGTAAGAGGCTCAGGGATGCGCGGTGGATGCCTGATGAATGACCAGCGTATTTATCAAGCCATTTAATGCGCTAATCCCACCTGACACCCCCAGCGAATGTGGCAGCTGGGGACGTCTGTCCAGAATGGGGCATCCTGGCAGATTACCCTCATCATCATCATGACTGTGCAACACAACCACCGTGCATTATATAGTCATTGAGTTTTTAATAGGTGGATGTTTGTGCGATCCCACGCACCAGCCCTACACGTTCGCAGACAATGTGCCGAAATGCATTTCGAAGCGACGATTTCACGATTTTATTTGTTGCTGTTGCTAGCTCGGGCCCACTGAGTGACATAGCGCCTTTTCAGAAGCGGCCTGGTCACAAATGATATCTCAACTTAGTGGCTTATCACGTGCAAGTTTATAACAGCCAGATACTCTGAACGGATGTTTCTAAAAGGCCTATCTTCCCTTCTCATTTTCATCGAGTGCATCGGTGGCGGGTGTAACGACACATTTATATATTTACGCGATCTAACCCCAAAATAATCTGTATCATGAAGGAGGTAATTATTGGGAGTCTCAACGCGGCTAGAGAAATGACACCTCGATATTTACAGCATGTCAGAGGATCGTCGTCGTTCACCCGGTATCCCGTCCCTTGCTGCGCAACACGGAGTCTTCTGTCCTCTTACTCATAATCAACGTTTTTGGGTTCGATCGCGTTATTTATAAATGTGTCATAACACTCCACCACCCGGCACGGCCAATCAGCAAAAAAGTGTCACGTTGACAAAAGACACATATCTTCTTGGTTCTTTCGGTAAAGTCACGTAGAAGGGAAATAATAAACAAAATATATATATAAAATAAAAAAATATAATAATAAAGTAATAAAAAAAACATAATAAAATAATTATTTTATAATACTTATTTTTAGTATTTTATTATTTCCCTTCTACGTGACTTTACCGAAAGAACCAAGAAGATGAATCCCTGCAGTCACGAAAGCTTTAAATCGAAAGGATCCATTCTGTCCAGGGTCCAGAAAACATTACTCGTCCGAAGGCCCTTTCATGTAAGACGACTTTGACGACACGTTTGTCTTAATAACAAAGAATGTGCAATGTTCCGAATGAAAATCGAACGTGGAAACAGACCGCATGGGTGTATGTTCAAGAGGATCAACTCCTACACGGATGGATGGATTTTCTTTTGTTGACCACGTAGTTCATGTATAAATTATGTAACCATAACAGTGGGAGATTGCTTAGTGAGATGTTGCCCCGTATCCTCTGCTGCCTCTCCTCCCCCTTCCTCCTCGTTTGGAAATCCCTCCCATCAGTCACCCATGCTGTTCACTTCCTGCCCAAGTCCAGGCTTAAGACCTTCCCTTGTTTATTTCCCCTATGACAGCCTTCTAAAATATAAATAATACGTACGAAATAATAATTTACATTTATAAGGCGCAATGTATCCAGGGATCTCAGTGCGCCAATGCATCATATGTGCGCCTCCTTTACCCCCATGATGCACACGTTGTCGCTAGTTTGTATTGACATATACTTACATGTACGTGTCGCGATTCAAATCTTGAATTGTTAAGAATTATTCAAGTTTAGCAATTTTTTTTACGCCGATCCTGAAAGTAAAAATTGAAATGTTGATTTGACCAATTAAATATTGACGAAAGAAAATATTATGACTGCATGCGAACCGTGTTCTGGTATTGAAATATATCTCTGCATACTTCAACTTTTAAATTACAATAACGAATTCTCAAAAAACTGGACCGTTGTATGACGAAAACTAGCGAAAACTAATAAAGTCCCCAATTGTATCGACAAATTAGCAACCCCGATCGACTTAGTGTTTGTGAACAGGCGGAGGAAGCGTCCGCGCAGTGGTTCATGCACTGCGCCAAGCACGTACAGTCGAACTGTGTTGCATTCTTTTCTTTCTCAAAAAACGTGTTGTCGGTCAAGGGGCCCCAGTTGCATACCACTGACTAATACATCAAACGCTGTCCTAATCAATGCTGGGTGACATGGATCATCGGCTTGGCAGATGGCCAGCGATCATCACCTCCTTCCACCACCCACCCACAACAACAAACACTCGTGCTGGAAATAATCTGCACACGTGAGCGGCGCAAGACAGCAGGGGCGGCTCAATCTCAGCATCGCCAGCTTCAGCTGTGGCGCAGAATGCCAAAATGTTATTCGGCACCACCCCCACCCACCCCCGTCCATCTCGCCCGTCACATCCACCGCACGACGGCTACGCTGAGTCGACGCTCTTTAAGGCAGCGCAAACTACCGCGGACTGAAACATTCACCTGCTAATTGGAATTGAAAAATTACGGAGAGCCAAAGTGAATGTCAATGGAATGCAGCAAAACAGCTTTGCAGAACGGTTCTGCACCAGACCCTCCTCGCTATTCTTAAATGCTCAATAGGTTCACATTAGGTCGGCTTTATTCACACACAAAAAAACAAAGATCGCCCGTATAGCCTTAACAAACTGTAGGGGCAAGTGTTGTTAGCGAGCACCTATGAAGGTCGGAATGGTACACAAGGGGGTGGGTGGCCAGCACCACATCCGACCGCCTTTGTCTCCCTAGCGGCGATTTGACACACCACACCAGGTACTAATTTGAGGCTGAATCGACCTAGGGGAGGCCAAGGACCGGTTCAAATAATCGTCACGGGTGTTGGCCGTGAGCAGGTCACCGGTTTCATAGCAGAGGTGGCAAACGGGTTTTGATTCCTTACCCGTGCCCGTACCCGGCCGCACCAGGGTCGCAAACGGGTACCCGTACCCGGCCGTACCCGTACCCTACCCGTACCCGACCGGGTACGGGTAGGGTACGGGTATCGGGTACCTGATTGCGACCTCTGGGATGAATCCATGTTGCAGGTGCGGGTGGGTTGATTCTAGGAACTTGAATTGTGAAAAGAGACAAGACGTTGGGAAATGAGTGACAAACGTTTACTCACCAGTGACTCACGGTCTACCCGTACCCGTACCCGGCCGCACCAGGGTCGCAAACGTGTACCCGTACCCGGCCGGGTACGGGTAGCCGGGTATCGGGTAGGGTACGGGTATCGGGTACCCGGTTGCGACCTCTGGTTCATAGCGCAGCATGCTAACCACTAGACTACCGCTAACACACACACACGCACGCCCAACATGTACTTGCAAATACAACCTTCAATCACAATAATTGACCCGATGGCTCCGCGGTAGAGCGGGCGGCTCGCAATGGGAAAGGTTGCGAGTTCACATCCTCGTTCACATCCTCGTTGGCGTGGTGAGGGGTTGACTCAGCCCATCATCCCTCTGGGCCGATAAAATTAGTACAACTTTGTGGGCAAGTCAATATGCCGTTGAATGACTTGCCCCCTGTCATCAGAATGTGGAATATCCGCTCCACCTCGGGCCACAGGGCAGGAAACGGGAGATGAGTACGTACCGTCTAAATGTTAATTCGAGCAGGAAATCACCGACTCGTTTGTTTGTTTGGACTATTGCAAAGCCGGGAGCTTGTAATGCCACGCTTTGGCATGAGAAGTCCCCCGGCTGGGATCGGCTCAGCTGCGAGTGGTGAGATCAGGGGCTCTGTGCGGCTGTAGCAGCTGCCCCCTTTGCTCTCACCCCTGGCAGAGTGGTGGCACGTGGTCCGATTCCACGTGGACGGAGGGGAGAAGACGGAACACAAGGTACCGCCTGACGCCAGAATCAGAATCGCTTTATTTAGACTGGAGGAATCCGATGAGCTAAGAAGCTCTTTTTCACACATGCCCAGACATCTTGACAGCCGGGCCACATGGTGCTTATTCCATTTTCACACCGTCAAACTGGACACTAAATCTCGAACCTAGTAGTAGTAGTAAAAATAGGATTGGTTAAACTACTATTTAATAGTAATACTACCATTGGTTAAACTACGACGTGAGTTTTCATGGTTTAACCTTTGGTTAAATAACTATGTGTTTTCACGGTTTAATTGAAGGCTAAACTCCTGTGTGTTTTAATAGTTTAACTATTGGATAAACTACGAAGTGTATTTTCACGGTTTAACTATTGTCTAAACTACTCTGGGGGTTTTCACCGTTTAACTATTGACTAACTACCTACTACATTTGTTTTCACGGTTGTGCGAGCCTCTTGTGAGCTTCTTATTCAATTCAATTCCTGTAGAAACTCCGAGCACGTGGAGCGAAATGTCGGACATCGTGCCGGACAACACAGATCCGGGTACAAGCATACAACCCCAAGAAGCATCGAAGAGCTGCACCTCTCGTCAAGTTTGGGAGGGAAAAACAAACCAACCCGTTGAGATTATTTCATCAAAACTTTGAGCGTTTTGATGGAATCATCTCAACGGTTTTGCCTCGAATGATGGCCTTGGGTCAGGAGTGGATAGGCCATTGACGTGGAAGGGGCCAGACCTTGGATTCAACTACTCCTGTTGACCAACAGCAAAACGGTATATTTTTGTTGTTGTATCGGCCATGGAGCGTTTACAAACTGAGTTGAGCTCTAGCGCGAAAGCAGTTTGGTTTCCTGACGTTCAAATGTTCTCCGATTCGCTCCAATCACTCATTAACTTTCAGTTGCTTCCTCATCACTCTTGTATTGCTTTTACCACGTCACCTGCTTCCATAAGTGTCACACCTTGCACAAGTGTGTCTTCTCAAAATACTGCGTCGTTTCCTCTGACACGTGAAATGCTCGTTAGTATAATCGACCAAACAGCCTAAAAGTAGGACCTTCCTTCAAAAAGTGGCGAGTCTCAGTGAGGCCTTGCAAGGAAAATGAGGGAACGTTATTATCTATAATAAAGGATTTTTTTCGGGTTAAATCGCGTAAATATAAATCTGTCGTTAAACTCGCCACCACCCGACACAACCCATCAGTAAGGTTCGTCACGTAAACAAAACTTGCCAATTAGTTACTACTTCAGCACACCGGTGTGTTGGAGAGTAAATCCACAACATTTTACAATTCGAGCACTGTGACGTTTTGCTGGTGATTGCAACCAGCTTCATCGGGCGACAGCCAGAATTGGCAACAATATCCACCTTTATCATGGACAATATTGGTCGCGAAAGCTTACGTGGTCAAAAAAAGTTTCAGACATCATTATCGTCTTCATCGTGACTGCCTCCGTCCGCGTGCGTGCGCCGTGGTGCTGGGAGCAAGCTGAGCTCCGAGTGACCCCGGCTCAGTTTTAAGCACGAGGACATCTGGCCCTGGCAAGCGCTCGAGTGCAGAGACAATCTGAAAACTTGCCAATGGTGGCGTGGCGAGTGATCTATTTATATATTCATACACCAGATCACAAACAAGGGGCTCTTATTATGAACCGTAATGAGATTTTTAAAAAAATCCCTACAAATTGGCATAAAAGCTCACGGCTTTGGTCAGTGTTCTCACGAAACATTGTTTTTTTCCCAGAGCTGAGGTTGGAGTTGAATTCGTAAAGCCCCGGAGGTGGACATGTTGCAGCATCCTGGTCACCAGTTGTTTCGGCGAAGCGATTCCGCACGTGCGGTCGGCACGAGCTCATGCCACTCGTGATAACCCGGGTTTCAAGAGTCGCGTGTGAATAAATATGCTTATCTTCTTGGTTCTTTCGGTAAAGTCACGTAGAAGGGAAGTAATAAAATAATAAAAATAATAAAACATAATAAAATATTTTATTAATAATAAAAATAATAAAACATAATAAAATATTTTATTATGTTTTATTATTTTTATTATTTTATTACTTCCCTTATACGTGACTTTACCGAAAGAACCAAGAAGATGAATTCCTGCAGTCACGAAAGCTTTAAATCGAAATTTAAATATGCTTACTTACTCTTCCAATCGTTTGCTCCTGTTATTGGTATATCCCCATGGCGCCGAGTCTGTCTCGACTCTCTTCTCATCTGGCGCTGCGACTTTCTATCTGCTATCTTCTTTGTCTCTGTTTCCGTTGGCCAGTTACTGATCGCTGCCTCCACTACCCCGCACCCCCCAGCGCGCGTGATGACCTGCGTGGTCACACACACCCCACGAGCCACGCGGCGTGGTGAGACGCTCATCCAGCAGTGGCTGTACATAGACACATGTGTATACATCCCCGTGAGGGACCAGCGCTGAGAAGGTGCAGTGAGCGTGTGTGTGTGTGCCATGTTGGCGGTGGTGACGTAGTGGTTAGCACACCGCACCCTGAACCCGGTGACCCGAGTTCCATTCTCGCTCATGCCCAATGGCAGTGGTGAATATTTTAACCAGTCATGGTTCTCTGCTAGGTCGGCTTAGCCTTAAATGAGAACCTGATGCTGTGCATAAAACATCAGAACCGGGGAGAGGAAAGCAGCCGAGCACGGCGCTGGCCACCAACCCCGTCGTGCGCCGAGCACGGACTTCCTGGCTGCTCAGCTCTTGCCCCGGCATCCTGTTGAAGCTATACGGGGGATCTCTGCCTCTGATGCGCCCTGCTGCCCGGTGGCCGTCGAGGGGTTAGAGCGCCCTACCCTTTTGGCAGACGACCACCTTCCGCTGCAGCTGGTGGCAGATCTCGGCCAGCTGGTCTCCGTGCCAGTGCTTGAGCAGGACTCGTGAGGGACCCAACTAATGGAGACACACGTACACACAGAGACAAAGAGACAAAGCTCCTCCGCATAGCCTGAACAAACTGTTGGGGCAAGTGCTGTAAGCGAGCACTTATTAATTCATGAGGGGGTGGGTGGCCAGCACCATGCTCCCCGGTGCTGATGCTTACACACCGCACCAGGTACCCACTTAAGGCTGAGTTGACCTAGCGGAGGACCAAAACCAGTTCAAAAATTCGTCATCGCGAGCGGGAAATCGAACGTGGATCGTCGAGAGTTCATAGCGCGGTACGCTAACCGCTGCGGGACAGCTCCACATAATGCAATCACACACGCGCATGCACACATCAGCAATCAAACGTAATTACATTGTGCTATGAGCAAATATGCACTGTAGGCGAGCACGGTAACACGCATGATTATTATTACTATCTAATGTGCAAAAACATACAATCACCCTTAAGGCACGAACCCCATTTAAATGCAACGAATAAATCAAATCAATCCGACATATTGAGAGGCTGTCACTTTGCATGCTCAAGACATCAAAGGGCCATTCTAATGTGAAAAAGCGTGGCATAAAACACAGTAAGTGGAATTAACGCACACGAGAGGCAACAAACAGCCTCCTGCCTGCGCCCGCGTCTCCAGCAAACGCGTGGCGCCCCCCCCCCCCCCCCCTCACGATGGACGTGGGTTCGATTGATCTACGATTCACACAAATGTTGCGTCTTACGCGCCGCGGGATTGACGCGCCGCGGTCCTTCTCAATTACGCCTCGTCCGTTATCACGCTGACGCGGAAGAAGCCGCGGGGATGATCGATTTAAGGTTCGGCGTCGCGTGTGAACGGTTGCGTTTGCCTGCAGTGGTGCTCGCTCGGTCGAGAGCGAAGGAGGGTTACATTTGCCCCCGTCTCTCGCGCATTTTTCAGCGGGATCGCACCGCGCGTTCGTCCGGACGTCCGACGTTATGTCGGAGGTCTCGTCACACACCGACGACTCGCGGTGGCGACGCTGATTTTTCTCCCATTTCCATTTTGCCTCCATCGCTGCACTTTACTCGACTTGTTTCACGATTTGTCATTTTGGCGACGCAGGTGGGTCACACATCATACATGTTTTTTGGGTTAGATCGCGTGAATATAAATGTGTCGTTACACTCGCCACCGCCCGACACAGCCAATTAGTAAGGTTTGTCACATAAACAAAACATGCCAATTCGTTACTAGTACAGCACACCGGTGTGTTGTAGAGTAAACCCACTACAACATTTATAATTTCGAGTACCGTGATGTTTCGCCGGTAATTACACGCAGCCTCATCAGGCGACGGCCGGACTTGAGGGGAATTCCTCCTCCTGTTTGGGGGCCGTGGTATTAATCGGGGCGGCCGCGGGAGTCGAATCGTGAAGCTCTGCAGTGAGCGGAGAACGTGGAGGCGGTCAGCGCCGCCCGCGAAGTGTGACAAGTTTAAAAACCCACGAGTTAAAAAATAAAATCTACGAGTTAAAAAACCCACGGGTTCAAAAAAACACACGAGTTTAAAAAACACACGGGTTTAAAAACACACGAGTTTAAAAACACACGAGTTTAAAAACACACGAGTTTAAAAA
>CM025623.2:1368699-1414227 GCA_014621495.2 Entosphenus tridentatus | reverse complement strand
CCACGAGTTTAAAAACACACGAGTTAAAAAACCCACGGGTTTAAAAACCCACGAGTTTAAAAAAAACACACGGATTTAAAAACACACGAATAAAAAAACACACGAGTTTAAAAACACACGAGTTAAAAAAACACACGAGTTAGAAAACACACGATTTAGAAAACACACGAGCTAAAAACCCCACGAGTTAAAAAAACACACGAGTTTAAAAACCCACAAGTTTAAAAACACACGAGTTTAAAAACACACGATTCTAAAAACCACACGACATCGTCGCTCTACGCAGCGCCGCGTTCGTCTGGAGGAATGTGATGTGATGACGTCTCAGCGCGCGCAACGGGATAGCCGCGGGAAAGATGGAACGAAGACATCGGAACTCAATGGGGAGTGAAATGAATGTCGTTTGTGCGGCACCGTGGGTAAACGGCGGTGCCCGCGTTGATGGGTTCAACACACGTTTCCTTCACATATCCTTCTCTCCAAATGCATAAAAAAGTAATTTTTGCCAAATCTACTAGCCGCACGGGAGTGGATAATTTTATCATTTCAGTCGCATTTATTCAGGACAAGAAAACTCTGGACCGGGTTTGGACATGCAGTGTCTCGCCAGTGCCCGTGTTTACAGACTGCGATGGAGTACTCATTTTTCAGGCCGAGTCGACTTAGTCGAGTTCCCAGGCGCGGTTCAGATTATTGCCACTGATGTTGGCCATGAGCTGGATTAGAACTCGGGTCGCAGGTATCGCAGGGGTCGTAGCGTAGCACGCTAACTGCTCCCAACTACCGTGCTAATACATACGCACACTCACATATGCATTCATACAGACACAGAAATCACAATCAGGCAAACCCTACACACGTGCAGACACACACACACACAACTCTCACACAAATCATAACACTCACGCATAACACGAGAACAACAGAGAACCCTTGTGTTCCACCTTTCAGCGGAGCCAGATTTCCACATAAATTCATTACGAAAGATAAGTGGATTTCCCCCCGTCCACCGGTCATCATGGAGATGTCTCCCCTCTGTCAACGTCCTGCGCTCGTTCACGCCCCACACCTCGCGCGTCACGCTTTGTTTTGACGGCTCCCTCAAGGAGACGTGGAAATAACGGAGTCGCTTTGTCCAGGAAGGGGGTGGGGGGGGTGAACTCGCAAGCACCGACCAACCCGGACGACACCCCCCCCCCGACGCAGGAGGTGAGCGTCAGCGCCGTCGTCCGACTGACGGAAGGCAGCGAGGACGCTGCAGCGATGCGCGCGGTGCGGACGCGATGCGTCACGAGCGACGCCGCGACAGGAAATTGGATTCACGTTGCGATCGCTATTCTTTCTTAGCAAAGTAACAAAAGCAATAATATCTATGGGATACCTTTTTTTGGCAGTATAAAAAAATAAGAAAAATAAGAATAGGTTTTACCATTATCTGGCAATAAAAAAGGTGTTCAGATGTTCAAAGACCAAAAATATATCTTTTGCAAGGCATTAAGTCTGCATTAACGACACATACTTGTGGCAAAACAGGCAAACAAACATCCTCTGATAATATATGCATTGTCTTTGAAATGGATTGGCCTACGTAATTACGACCCCCTTTATGAATGTACGATCGAATGAAGGTTTCTTTGTTCTGGTAGTATCAGCCGTGGAGATTATTTGACCGTACTCCACCACACCGGTTAGCGCGTGTTGGGCTTGTTCAGATGCCACTCACCACTGATCTTAACCACGGTCGGGAATTGTTCTCAGGTCACCAGGTTTATTGCCGTCAGTTAACGACCGCTCAACCCCACACTATGGATAAAATTACATTGTTATCGCTGAAAAAAAAAACTTTTTTAATTGTCCAGATTAATTTAAACGAGGCAATACAAAGCGTGAACAATATTTAATTGTCAAACACGTGACTGGAAAATTTTCACTTTAATTTTACCGTAAACCCAGCAGTGAAATCCTATTCCAGCAATGCTGGAAGTTCCACGCATACGCAGCGAAACGTTGGACATCGTTCTTAACAACGTTACGCGGTACGACCCAAACAAACTTCTAAACAATGCTACGCGGTACGACACAAACACACTTCTGAACAACTCTGCGTGGTACGACACAAACACGCTTATGAACAACGCTACGTTGTACGACACAAACACGCTTCTGAACAAGGCTCCGCGGCAAGACACAAACACACTTCTCAGAGAGCCGCAGCAGCAGCAGCACCATGATAGCACAAACCTATGCAGTTACAAAACCGTTAAAACAACAAAAACGTGGGTGTTTGTATGTATGTTGAACTTCTTTTGCAATGTACGTCGTCAGCCGTGATAATCGGAGGCGCGGGGGAAGGACAACAGACTAAACACAACAACGAGCAGTTCTAAAGAAATGAGCTATCAATCAACAATGGGGAAAACAAATTAACTGAGAGTGCAGTCTGTATAAAGAAGAAGAATCTTATCAATATGTCAGTCTGTCCTTGCCAAAGTAACCACCCCGGTGCGAGGGAGCTCTGTGGTGCTGGCCTCAACGGTGAGCTTAAGGGGAGAACAACAGCAGACTTATGTGCGAGCTCGATGAACACATTCCAATAGCGATACATTCCATGAAATTCAACGCAACTATGCCGGCCCGTTGACGGTAGAGCCATGACAATGGAAGTGCCACGTAAAAGCAAGTACCCCCTAAAATTTGAAACAAATAAAAAAAAAGCGCAGTGCCACACGTGTGTTTTGTATCAGAGCACAAACAACCAAAAGAAAGCATTTAACGTTTTTACGAGAGAAAAAAAACATCGCTCATCCCACGTACGAATAAAAAAATATATCACGTTATTGTCTGAGAGATCTGTCGAGTAATTAATTTCAACGGAGTCATTCACCATCTGCCAAACGGAGAGCGATTAGCAAGTCAAAGCAGGGATCCGCGCTCCCAACATGGAGCCCGAGAGCTCATCAATATTTCAAACGATCGCCGGTTTGAGAAAATGTGTGGCTTTCGCACGGAAATGTTGGGTTTTTATGATGCAGTGACATTGGCGATCGCTTTAACACGAGGTGGCTTCGAGGCTAATGACACCGACGTGAGAGCACTCTAAGAGCCTGGGGATTGAGTCCCGGTCCGCTCGCCCGAGAGACAAAATCGGATTCTCATGTGCGTGGAATTTGAAAAGCCTCTTTGCGGCCACCAATTACTGAACAACCCAAAGGCCCCCCTCCCCTCCTGCTACCCCAATCCAACATTGACAACGGATTTTCTCCACTCTATCCGAGTTAGCCTTGTGTGAGTGCTATATGTATTGTTGACATGCATGGTAAACATTTTAAGAGAAATAACTCGTGCATCTGCACACAGAAAAAGGAGTGTAGGCCAGAGCAGTGTTCTTCATTGCACTGTCGGACCCTAGTGGCCTTGAGTGCGGCCCCTGACAATCCCACCGATGATGTCTTATCGGCGAGAGCGCCCCCCCTCTGAAAATGAGTGAAGAACACTGGGCTGGGTGGTGGCTGCGTGAGATAGACCCATTGCAAAGGAGGACATATGCGGCCTGTGGTGGTGAACATGGCAGTGTGTTTAGTCTTAAGTCTGCTCGACGAACCTTACGACTCATTATTGTTTTTTTGGGCGGTTTAAGCCATGTAAAAAGAAAAAAATTCGGAACAAAAAAAACACCACCAATTATTAATCATAAAATTGGCCGTAAAACAAAAAAACCTACCGTATTTAAGTTAACTGTGGAATGTTAATCAAGCCTGAGTCTGTGTGTTTGACCGAGTCTAGTGTTGAGTCATTATTTCTAAATGTAATGACGAAGTAAAAACATCCAAAGACTCTTCGACAATCTCAAAGGTTTCCTTGACCAGGCCCAGTCCCATTTTAAGCCTCAAATTCTCACGGTGTAAATACCAAATTTGAACTTCTGGTGTTTACATTCTGGGCCCGCGGCAGACACCACCATCAACCCGCGAGCTCGCACCCTACGATCCTCCTCCATTGCCTCACGTCTGCCTGCCGACCTGTGCCCTCTCAGCTCACTACGCCCCCCACCACCAAACCCCCAAAGTGCTCTCAGCCTCCCAGTCAACCTTCGCTCAGCAGTCCGAGGTCACGCTGTTCTTTAAGTCCTCGAACCCAGTGGTCCAGCCATCTGTGCCGTCCACTCCCTGGCCCTGTTTAAAGTGCAGGCTAGAAGACCGTCACGCTTTCCACTGGACTTTCATACTTCAATATGAAAGGCAATTCATGAAATAGTGATTGTTATTATTGTTACTATGAACGACCGACTCTCATTCTCACCGTAAACTTGTAATCGATAAGAGTGCAACAAGCTTTTAGGAATGCGCGAGGTTGTTGCATGAGTTCTATATTTGAAGCTTTCGTGACTGCAAGGATTCATATTCTTAGTTCTTTCGGTAAAGTCACGTAGGTAAAAAATGAAATTAATAAAAAAATGAGCTTGACAGGAAACAGATGATGGGAAGGAATTCCAAAGTGGAGTGGTGCGAGGGAAGACGCGGCAAGATAAGTGTGGTGAGCTGCGGTGCGGTGGTTGAACGCGGTGCGGATGAGACTCTGGTAGACCGAACGTTCAACTTGGGTGAAGCAATCAGTGAGCCTCGAGATGCTTGGTCAGTTAATTCATGTTCCATTGATAAGGGGGCGGCTGTCACATGGCGCAGCAATGCAGCGCTAAGGGACCAGGGCGCAAGAACCCAGCGCTCACGAGTCCGAACACCACGTGGTCCAGCACACACCAGCAGCGAAACACGGGAGCTTGTAGACGATCATGCACACGATGGCATTGAAACTAAAACACACAAAAAAAACAGTCAACTCCACTTCATGAAAACCGCAACTGTGTAATCGTCTGCTTTGTCGCCACGCTTTGTCACAATCCCTTCTCTTACCGCTACCTAACAACGCATGGGGGACTGCAATCCGCTTCAGAACACCATTGCCGACGGTGCGACACACGCGGTCTTTAACAGGCTACGGCAGATGGCACGCTTTGGTGAATTTCTTCGCATAAATCGTCTGCCAGGTGTAGCAATTGAACCATCACACCACCCAGCTCATCCATTGCTAAGACTTACGGTTTTCGAATGTGTTCTCACCTGGACATAAATTAATAGAATTAAACAATACTGCAGAGTGCGCGTGCCGATTTACTAACGTCAGTAGCCGTCTACCCGTATAGAAAAAGCATGATACAATGCCGCGCACAACACCGTTGGCACGTGTTAAAATACAACGCTAATGTCTGCCCGTTTAATTAAAATGCCACTGCGAGTAGAGGGTTATCTCTCTTCGAGGAAATCTACACAAAGCAAGCGTGGATTCAATAATGACATTAACGGGGTTTCTAAGCCAAGGTCATACACACATTTTGCCTTTTGTTCTGTCGTGTAAAAAAATGTACAACCGATACACGGGAGGTTCTTTCATCAACCTCTAAGTGACCTCCAAAGCGGCGACAATTACATTTACATACGCGCGTATTTTCAAACGCAGGCGTGCGCGCGCGTACAAGAACACAAGGACGCAAAGACAAAGATCCCCCGTGAAGCCGACACAGGCTGTCGGGACAAGTGCTGCGAGCGAGCGGCACCCATGAATGCCAGGGCGGCACGCGAGGGGTGGCGTGGCCAACACCACGCGCAGCCGCCAACGTCTCCGCAGCGCCGATGTCTACACGCACCGCTCTCAATACTTATTTGAGGCCGAGTCGATCTAGGGGAGGTACAGAACCAGGTGAGATATTCGCCCAGCGATGTTGACCGCGTGCGGGAATCGAAAATCGCGCCGCGTCCTAATCGCGGTGCGCTAACCGTGACGATTACCGCTCCCCAGACAGGACATACACACGCGCGCGAAGCACACTCAACATTACCAACACGGGCAGACTTCTAGTGTCACAGTGCAACCCCGACATGGTGACGCCGCTTCCCGGGAGGAGCTGGCGCTGGCAGGGGCAGCAGGCGAGCGAGCGAGCGAGCGTGGATCACCAACAACCACGCCGGCGAGCTGCGATTGCTCTCGCAGCAGTCAGTCCGGCGGCGATGCCGGCAACCACCAAAACACCGTCCCTAGTATCCGAGCACGGCGCGGCTAAGCTATAAAACCCATCGAAATGCCTTCCGGGCTCGTTTTATTTATTGCAACAACAAAAAAAACATTTTGCTTGCTTCTGCGAAATATGAAAAAAATAAATGGCTTCTGCGCGCGTGTGTGTGTGTGTGCGTACGCGGTCTCGGATCGCCTGGCCGCCGCTTCTATCGCGATCTCGAGCGTCGCTCCTTCCTCCGCCCGGCGCGCTGCAAAGTAATTTTTATCAAGGCACAGGTGCGTGCGCTTCGCCGCGATGAAGAAGGCAGAGCTGGCGCGTCGCCGCCGCCGCCGCCACCACAGCGCAGGATGGCGCGGGGGGTGGTGGGGGGTGTGGGCGCAGGGATGGCTCATTGCACGGGGGGGGGGGGGGATGCGTGTGGATCGGAGCGAACTCCTCTCGCCGCCACCGCCCGAAGCGTTTGGCACCCGTAGCGGCGAGCGGGAAGCCGGAGGGAGCCGAGGGCGCGTGGGCACCTCGAAGAGAGGGGAGGCGATCGCACGCCGAGGAGCGGACTCGTCTCTGCCCCAAGCACGGTGCTCGGGACGGAGACGTCAATGGAGTGCGAGTGTGGGTGTGCGTGATGAAAGTGCGCGCGTTGGTCAATGACATGGTCCCAGAGAGGAACAATGATCCCGTATTCTCCGGATTGTTGGGGGTGCTGATTATAATCCAGTAGGTGCGTGCGTGCGTGATCAGGTTTGTATAGATCACGGTGGCGAGATGTTAACTACCTCGCCTGGTATACATGAGGTCGTGGGTTTGATCCCGACCATGATGCCTTTACATTTGTAGTTTGCGTGTTCTCGCAGTGGCGGTGTAGATTATTTTACGGCTCCTCTGGTTTTCCCCTCCAGATTTCGAAAAGTGCATTTAGAGTATGTGGCCGCTATAAATTCCACGCGATAAGGTCGCTTCTGAAAAAATGCAACGTAGCTCAGTGGGCCTTACCTGGTAAAATTCAAATAAAACTTGGAACTTTTTTGACAAGGGACGCGGGTTTGATTCCCACGCTGCCCCCTGCACCGTGGATCACGTGACCCAGCACTGTCATCTCCCGACATCCCCCAGCCTCCTCGGAGGCTGCTCAACGGCTTGAACGGCTCAAGAGCCCAAATAATCACAAATAAATTGTTGCAAATTTCACCGTGCCATACAAAAGCAGACGAATAAGACTGAATACATTTCACCAACCCAAGCAGCCTCCATCACAGGACTTGCCTGCCTCTACAGCTCCCATACCTGCGTTGCCCACGGCTGGTCAGCATCGTGAGCTCTTGCAGCCTGAAGCCGGCTTACCTATGAAACACATTGCGACACTTTGTTCCCTTCGTCGTTAAACTATGAATCGGCAGCAGCAGACCATGCTTTCCCACCTGATGGCGGACGCTTGTGTTGCGCCCGAAACGTCGTGATTTATGTTTTCTTTAATTCTCTACCTACGTGACTTTACCGAAAGAGCCAAAGAGCATGGATTCTGCAGCCACGAAAGCTTCAAATCAAGATTAAAGGGGGAAAGGTTCGTACGTCGTGAACGCGTTCTTAGAACCACCACTCGCACGGCATACGATGCGATCGCTAACTGATGAATGTGACGAAGTGAAACGTAATAGAGCTTTTTGTGTTAGAGCGCGTAAATATATAAATGTGTCGTTAAAACCCGCCACCACCCGACACAGCCAATTAGTAAGGGTTGTCACGTGAACAGAACGTGTCAATTCGTCACTAGTACAGCGCACCGGTGTGTTGAAGAGCCAAGCCACAACATTTACAATCTGAGTACGACGTTTCTCCAGTAATTGCAACTAGCTTCGTCAGGCGACAGCCAGATTTGTGGAGAAGTCTTAATGTTTCGTTCCTTATATAGAGGCGTAGATGTGGGGACCACCCTTTTGTGCTCTTGCACAATGATGGGGTAGGAGATTACTGAGTCAACGTACATGATGCATGTGCATTATGCGAGCCCTTTGAACTTGTCCTTCCTGCCTATGCACGTGCATAATGTACGCATGTTTTCCATTCCTGCATCGTGCAATGGCTTCCTATTATCTGCAATTTCTTGTTGTTGATAAGTAGAGTCACTTTAGGAAGCGTATCCTATCATACGCGGGTCGTGACTGGTCATGTCTCGAACCCCCCAACACGCCCTGCAGAAAATTCCATCGCAACTCCTGTGATGTGTCACATTTTCTTATTGCGCATAAGTGGAGGCCATCTGGGAAAAATCATCATATTTTCAGTTCGCACACAAATAAGCGGCGTGAATTCGCCGATATGAGGATCCCCAATGTCCATCCCCCCGCATTGCCGCGGACAGCACACACCTGCTCTCTCCTGCAGCCTCGCAAGGCACAGTGGAATGAAGACGCACGCTAAATCTACACAATGGTCCCCTCGTGCGGCCAATGGCAAGTGACCTGACATCATCAAATCATTATGTCCGTGGAATGCCTTTCGCACAGTACGTAGTCAAACCATGGCTAATCGTAGGGGCCAAATTATTGTCGAGAACCCGCGTTGAATAGCCCAGAATTTGACCCGAAACCTCAGAGGCGTTGTGATTGAGTCCTAGAAATTATGGCAGCAAGAGCAGTTTGTGAGGTCACGCGTTTGGGACAAAGCTCCTTCGCTGTCCATGCACGATGACCGACTGCATTAACCTCCAGTCTCCCCGGCCACCTCTTGCATTGTCCATCTCGATGAGCCCTGCGGACAAACGAACGAACGAGCGAATGAAGAGGCGCAAGAGCCGCCGGCGGCGGTGTGGCCAGCGAGGGTGCCCCATGGCCCTCCGAGGCTGCGCGTCGCGCGAGCCGCAGCACGACTCTTCCCGGCCCACGCGACGCTGGGAACGACCGGCGGCTGTCATCAGCTCCGGCCGTGCGACCACGGCTCCTCACCGGCACGCAGTGGCCTCGCCGCTCGCAGCGGTCCGCGCAGGAGACGCGGACGGCATCGCCGCCCCCAAGCACTTCTTCGTGTTGTGAGACGGGCACACAAACTCGAGTGCGGAGAGAGAGGGTGCTGACACGGTGAGAACAGTCAGCGTCGCTGGACTTGCAGCGAGAAAGTTTATTAAATCCAACCCCACCCCCAGCTCACCCCCTGTCCACCCAGCAGCGTGTGTGGCTACACTGCAGTGTACGTCGCGTGTGGTGGGGCAAAGTGTGGGATACTCCCAGCTCTTATAAGATGTCTGGCCAGCATGGAAAAGTAGGCCAAATACAACTTCATAGGGCTCTCTGGAGCTCCCCCTAATCGATGCTCTTCCGCCAGCAGCGGAGTGAGTGAGCAATTGCAGGGGCTGCACCTCTTGCCTTTACCTTGGACGCAAGTGAAATGACTGGCTGTTGTAGAAATGTTAATATATTTCGAATATTCTTGGTTCTTTCGGTAAAGTCACGTAGAAGGGAAACAATAAAATAATAAAAATATAAAACAATAAAATTCTCACGACGTTTCGACTGCAACACAAGCAATCATCATCAGGTGTGAAAAAACACAGCAAGAACATTTGAAAAAAGTGGCGGTTCTTTCTTAACGTTAGCACCACGGACAGCGATTTTGGCAGTTGTTCAGATGGACGAGTCCATCTATGTAAAAAAATTACTACGACAATGATGATGTCATCATCGCGTGTACGACCTTCTTACTCCGTGCAGAGTAAGTGTGCTCCTCCGCGGTGTCATGAGCAGTCATCGTTCATGCGCTGCCAGTAAGTTGTTACATCCCAAAAAAATTACCACCTGTGGTCACGTGATTTTGTTATAAACACCACAGCTGTTTTTCCCCAGCAGTCTCCGATCCAGCGACTACACCGGGCACAAGCGTCACGGTGGGCTCCCGAGATTCGGCGCCTTCAGGCTGATCTCGTTAGAGGCAACACACGGCTCTTTCCAGAGTCCCCTGCAAACGTCATCACGCTCGCCGCAATCATTCCCGGCGAGGTGGAACTACAAACGAGATTCGCTCCGGGAGCGGGATGACGCAGGAGGCCCCGTGGCTAATGCACGGCCCAGCGAACGCAGGGAGCAGCCCAGGGAGGCGGTCGGGGGGAGGGGGGGCAAACGGGAGGCCCTTTTTTTTCCCCGACGCAGCGTGAAGACCCAGGGGGGTTGCTGCCTCTGATTTCAAATTCTTTTCTCCAAGCGGTTGCCATTGATTCCGCGCGCGTGTGCACGTGCGTGTGTGTGTGCGTGCGTGCGTGTGCACGTGCGTGCGTGTGTGCGTGTGTGCGAGTGTGTGTGCGTATTTTGGGGAGCGCCTTCATAGGTGCTCGCTAACAGCACTTGCCCCAACAGTCTATTGTTAAGGCTAAAAGAGGAGTTCTTTGTCTCTGTCTTTGTTCCGTGGAAGCCAGTGATGCACGCGGCAGTTACACCGGCAGCGATTGTGGAAATACCCTTGGCCGTGTATGGGTCAGCTGAGGGCAGCAGCCCACAAGGGTAGCATGCTATTGATACGACAAGTTTTTTGTAAATTAGATCTTATGGTTCTAGATTTGAAGCTTTCGTGACTGCAAGGATCATATTCTTAATGTTTATCCTACGTGACTTTACCGAAAAAACCTAAGAATATGAGATCTTATGGGTGAATTAAATGCAAAAAAAAAAGTCTAAAAATGTTTTCGTTCAAAATGAGCATTTAGGCGGTGCTCGTCTCCTCTTCGCAGTCCTTAGCCAGTAATTAAATTCCACATTACTATGGCAGGGGCGAATCCCACCACAGGACACTCGTTGATTTTTCACAAAGTGGCACTCATTTGATCGATCCCAGGATGAGGCGATGATGCCGCTGAGTCAACCCCCATCCCGGGATTTGAACTCGCAACCTTTCCCATTGCGAGCCGCTCGCTTGAGCGTTGAGCCACGTGGGTGGTCGAGCGACCCGGCTGGAAACGATCAGAAGTGAGGATGTGAAACGACCAGGTTTGTCCGTGCATAACATCATGGAAAGATTGCGCACGAGAACTATAAAATGGACGGAACGCTCAAAGTCTGTAAAGCAGAAGCTTCAAGAGTTAGCGGGTTTAGGGAGCAACCGTTGTTGTGCGATACGTGCATTTGCGATGACCGTTAAGCACGAAGGCGGACCAAGATGCAGTCAACATTGCACAGATGAATTTCGGGTCAGGCGTGAGTCTAAATTCAGTGGCAGATTTTACCCGGCGAGTTGAGGTTTGGAGCAGGTTTGTACATAGTGGAATGTGAATGAATGGTGATGGACATCTACAACAAGAGCGATATAATTCATGGATATTTATGGGCAAAACACGATTTAATTCAGTGAAGATATCTGCATTCATGGATATATTATATTTAATTTATGCTATGAAATGTATCTGAAATATATCACCACTGCATTAAGAGCCCCTTTCTCAAGAATATGGTTAGACTCTGTCAATATAACCATATTCTGAGTAATATCCAAAATCAAGTGAATAATTTTTTTTTAAATATAGAAAATAAAAGTGTACTCGTGCTCGAATACCTGTGGAGCGGAATATTATTCACATTGGTGCCCCCCAGAGCCAGTGGTGGCAATTCCACATTTCTATGGTGAAGCCCAGGAGATCCGTATGATAACCGCCAGTGACGTCACACACTGCCGTACTCGCTTTGTTAACCCAGTTCGAAATGATGAGCCGAGTCGATCCCCTACTGGGATGTGAACTTACATCCCACCAAATGTGGGTTGAGTATAATGCGCATACAACACACAAGACAACAAAGCTCACTCGCCTCACCATTCACACTCTTTCGGTTGCGTGAGCGAACACACCGGGCGCGATGCTGTGAGTGAAGCTGCGCCTGATGATGCATGTCAGGGGTAGAATAGCAGCTTGCCATGCGGTATTACATTGAGCGGTGATGCTTTTACACCTACATTGAGCGGTGATGCTTTTACACCATTGGAACCTCATTTGCCAGTAGCAAAATATGATAATAGTTTTTTTACCCTTTTATCTGGCAACAAAACTGACAGCTTTTATTTATTTATTTACAAGGAGTCATGTTTGCATTGACCACAATACCTGCAGTCAGAATGCGAAAAAAAGTGTCAGTTTTGTTGCCAGATAAAAGGGTAAAAAACCAATTATTATCGGTGACGCTTTGTTCGACGGGGTCTGTGATGCTGCCGTGCGATGCTGCAAGTCGGTGATCTGTGATTGATGCTGTGCTCCAATGCTGCGCGCGTGATGATGCACGTGAGTAACGAAGCGTGCAAGTGACGCCGTGTGTGATGCTGTGTAACGCTGCAGTCGGTAACCTGTGTGATGCTCTGTGTGATGCTGCTGTGCCTGTGGTATTGTGTGATGACGCTTAGCTGTGATGCTAATAATAGTAAGAACTTGTAACGCGCTGCCGCTGTACGGTGCTCACCCGCTTCTCGTAGAGACGGAATGACTCAGAGGTACGAGGAACCACAGGCAAAGTGAGAAGGCAGCCAGCAAGGCAGAGGAGCCAGTGCCAACGTTTCTTCCAAGCTCTGCGATACTCTATGTTAAGCTGCTATGGGCTAATGAATGAGTGTTTACACTTGGAAGGAAACCGAAGAACCTGGAGAAAATTCACACATGTGAGAGGACAACACTCGATCCCGTACTGATGCAACAAGTAGAGTCAACATTTTGATGTGCCATCGTCTCCTGGCGAGCCAGGGTATGGCACGTCCACGACGCCCTCCGGAAAGGGAGCGTCACAACAACTTTGGGGTGATCCGCCAATGCTCACTGCCTCCAAAGTGCTGGATCGCAGGTCACGTGCGGCATAGCCACCACCGCCCAAGTCATCACACGATGCTAACGTGTGTGATGTATGTGCGAGTGACGCTGGAGAGAGTGACGCTGTAGCGAGCGGTGCTGTGCTGCGTGCTACCTGCCACTCCTGTAGTCCGCAGTACTGCAGAATGCGACGGCATTTCTCCTGAGGGGCCATCTTGGTCCTCAGAGGGATCAGCACCAAGGACAGCTCCCTGTACCTGTCAACATGGGAACCACGTGTCAATTAGCGTGTCAAACCACGTGTCAAACCGCGTGTCAATTCGCGTGTCAATTCGCGTGTCAAACCACGTGTCAATTAGCGTGTCAAACCACGTGTCAAACCACGTGTCAAACCACGTGTCAATTCATGTGTCAATTCCTTTGCAAGGCCTCCCCCAATATGGGATTGTAACCACTGTGGCGCAGGCCTGCTGTTTATAAGATGGCGTTTTGGTGGGAAAGCCAAAATCACCGTCAATCTACAAAGCACGGTCGACATAAAAAGTCATAAGTTACAAACAGACTCAATAAGGATTTCCTGAGTGAAAAAAAACCAGAATAATAATACAGTCGAACCAAGGCATCACCACACCGCACAATATTCATTCAGGATACGCCCTCACAATTGTGAGACGACCGAGGTGAGCTGCAAAGTAGGAATTAAACGGGCCCCATCCAGATATTACACGACTGCTCGAGACGAGCGATCATGAGGGATTGCCAGCATTTGACCTTGGGGGACCTTCGTCTTTACGTCAAACTGTCTCCGCGCGCAAATGAGCGTGGGAGCCTCACTCATCTCTACTGGTGGCACTGATTCGATCGTAGACATTCCACGTTCATGTGGCAGTGGCCAGTTTATCCTTTACTAGCACGGAGAGACCGTCTCTATGTAATTTCAGAATCTTTATTTTATCCTGGAGAAATCCGATGAGCTATGAAGCTCTTTTTCCACAGATGTCCAGTAATAATGGTTGTCAGAGTATCACGATGTGCACTAATGTAATAGACTCTTTATCGTGATAATTCGTTGAATCGTTAATGGGAAGGGATGGCGAATATCTCCACGCATAGTCAAGTTACCCATAAGAGGTTGAGCATTTGGTGATCCTGGACCGATTTTACCTTCCAAGCCATCCTTACTCCGCCTGTAACAGACATCAGCTGACCAGCAAGCAGGATTCCTTCCTTTATTCGGGTTCCGCAGTGGCAAGATATTCACTACCTCGCCTGGTATACAGAAGGTCATGGGTTTGATCCCGACCCTGACGCCTGTTGTATATTTGGAGTTTGCATGTTCTCACCGTGATTCACGTAGATTATTCTCCGGGCTTACCCTCCATGGTCAGAATCAACGTGCTATCATTTGTGGCCAGGTCGCTTCTGAAAATATATATCTCAGTGGGCCTTACCTGGTAAAATGAAAATGAGTTTAGTGCGATCAACATAAATTCTGGTCCCCGTTCAATCGCCATAATTCACGGAACGCGCACGACAGCAGAGTGCACGCAGACCGCCCGTCTTTACTGCCCCCCCCCCACAGTGACCACGTGCCCCCCATTAGGAGGATGTAATGGCCCATGGGGAGCCCTGGGGCGATGCCGCGAGGTCAAGAGGTGGGGCCGTGGTTGTGTGTTCACACGGCACCCCGGGGACATTCTACCGGCTGGCCCACGAGCATCAGTGCGGGCTAGGGTTACTTAACTTTTAATGTATTGCTCAGCTACAATGCCGTTTCCGTTCTGGACTGTGCTGATGTATATTGGTCAACGCTGTTATACCCCGTGACTCCCCTCGGCGGTTCTCACGTGATACATTGTTACACCTCTATGCTGCTTACAACACAGACACGTGTTTCCCTTGCACAATGGGCTCAAGTTTTAAAGGCGCATCATCTTACACAATCACTCGACAGAAGTCGGTCACCTCAGCTGGACCGGTGAACTAAATTAACCCGATGTGTTGACTGAACAAAGTCTCGGGAGTGAACTAGGCTGAATGAAATAAAAACAAACTAATAAAGGAATGTCTTTATGTTGCACATTAATACATGGCCAGACTCAGGTAATTAAACTCCTGATATCTTGATTTGAAGCTTTCGTGACTGCAGGAATCCATACTCTTTGGTTCTTTCGGTAAAGTCACGTAGGTATAAAATAAAATAAATTAAATCATGACGTTTCGGGCGCAATACAAGCGTCCGTCATCAGGTGGGACAACCACAGCAAGAAACAATTGCTGAATTGGGCAAAAGGGCTGCTGTAACAAGAGGCTATAGAGGTAAGAAACTTTACCGAAAGAACCAAAGAGTATGGATCCCGGCAGTCACGAAAACTTCAAATCTAGATTGATTATTTTATTTTATACCTACTTGACTTTACCGAAAGAACCAAAGAGTTTAAGCTCCTGATACTTGAAGGCCAGTTTTAATCAAAAGCGGCCATCATCATCAACTTCCCCATCTGTTCCCTTTCATCAGCTCATTAACGACAACGGCACTTGACACATTTCCACCAACCGTTCTCTGTCTTTAACCAGTATCACTGCGTCGCTCGGTCTCAATCATTTCCCATCCTACATCTTGAACCGTTGCCTCGATTCCACCAGCTTCCCGTCTTGGTCTCTACTCCTGATTCCTTCCACTTTTGTAATCACACGGCCAAGTACACGATCCATGTTCGGGGGGATCAGTCTCATGACGCATCCAAAACCACGCCGTTCTTCTTCCCTGCACTTAGTCTCATGTCGTTGTTTTTCCTGGCAACTCGAGTGAGATATCAGAATTCGAACCCAGGCTATCCCAGCGAAGCTCGCTCCGGGCTACGACAGGGGAGGATCATTAGGCCCCAGAGACACCCAGCCACACCTCGGAAACTAATAGCATTACCGTTTTAATAGCATATTCCCGTCCACCACAAGCAGAGGAAATGCCAGCCCGAGTGTAAGTGGCTGTCGAGTTGGGTGTAATTGAGACAAGTCATTAGGACGATACACCAGTGAGCGTGTGCATGGGAGACCCGGTGTCCCATTACATGCTTGAACCTGACGCCAGCAGAAGGCACGACAATCATCATCTGCAAGAGCAGAGGACGGAGCGAGGCAGCTGCCCCATTACGGGCGTCATTATTGTCTCTGGCAACTGATCTCATTCCCGGGGGAAATGGGGGAAATTCTAAAATATTTCTCGCCACGGCCGCACGCGCTCGCTAGGCTCAGCCAGCGGAGGTTTGACGTCCGTCCATAATCTCGTATTCATTATTTTCTTCGATTAATGTTGTTGTGTGAGCCGTCGTTTGTTTGTTTTTCACGATTTGTTCTGCTTGTACGACGCGCCGGTCGATTCTGTTGCCGAAGGCGCCGTCTGGATGCAAACACCGATTTGTTCGCAAACGCACGCGAAACGTCGATTCATTTGCTTATGTGCGTACATCGCAAATGTGCATTTAACTCATTATCCCGGAGGGAGTAAACACCTTGCTTGTTCAGACAAACATTTCCAAGGTGGAAAATGAAGTAACTTTAACAAAGGAATTGTCCAGGTATTTGGGTGTGCTCAAGAGTAGAGAAATGTTGTCGATCTGCTGCCACAACATGTTTTACGCAGAACACAGAGATGAAAGCCACTGATGTCCAGCAGACAGGACCGCTGGTTCAGGTCTCATTATTAAAACCTACGCACATTACTGGGTGAGCCACGGTGCAGTGCCAACGGCTGAGCTCTGGCTCTGAGAGAAGACAGTGCCCTCTGCTGATGGCAGACAAGAGGCTTCCATAGGCCATGGTCCCAGTCATAGGACCAGGCCCAGGTAGGTTCTCATCAGGGTGATAATATTTATGAGCGGCGCAGGTGAGAGCCAGGCGATCGTTGTCTATCGGTGTCGACTCAAGCCGGTAACTTTGTTTTAATTGCAGCCACACGTTTATGCCGATTTTGCAAGAAGCGTCAAATTAAAACCAGGCATGAGACAGTTCATCGATGATCGGCATATCGACAAGGCCACGCTCAAAATAGTAGTGCATGATGATGATGATCATCATCAGCCATGATCAATCCACTGCTAGACGATGGCCTCTCTGTGTCCTCACCAATCTTACGATGCTGCGATGTAATAATCCACCTAGCACCTGCACACGAGATGATTTCATCGTTCCATCTCCTCAGTAGACGTACCCTCAGAGGCGTTCCATGACTGCATGGTATGATTGTACGAGTGACCTGAAGCCTCATCCAATCACTTTAACCTCATCATTTGTACACAACCAATGAAAGGTACATTGAACAAAAGTACAAAAGTAACGACCCATGAATATGTTTCTTATTCCTAACCCTCAAATAAATCAAAGCCATATCTAGAAATGGGAAAGTTGTTTAAAATGTGTAAAAACCTTTGACGATCATCATGGTGAACGGTTTTGTCCCGTTTTTTTTTGCCTTGGTCAAAGGCCACAGGTTATGCTTGGCTCACCATTACTACCACGTTAGGCTCCACTGGTCCCTTGTGGTCAGTCAACTCACGACTCTACACTGAACACACACTCAGGCCCTCTGACTCACACAGCCTCACTGACTCACAGATAAACAACTTGTATTTCTTGCAATGCAGGTGGCCCACTTTGGTAATTTTCAGAACAACGCTGGGTCAGGGAAATGGAATTTAGCCGGGTGGTGGTGGCTATGCACGTGGCTTATTATCCAGCTCCGTGGAGGCAGCGGCGAGGGTTGGTGGGTCACCACACAGATGTTGTAAATCTCCCTTCCCGTGGGCCTCGAGAAGGTGCCGTCCCCTGGCTCGCCAGGAGAAGGCGGCACAGCCAAGTCTGGCCTCCACCTGTTCCGTCTGTACGGGACAGAGGGTTATCCCCCTGGCACAAGTGAGTTTTCTCCGGGTTCTCCAGTTTCCCACCACGAGTAAACAACCATTAACTCGCCGATAACACCTTCATATATGCGGACTGCAGATCTTGGCCAACTGTTTGTGCCGGCTAACCACTGTCTGCTGCCTTTCCCACTTCCCTCTGGTTCCTCGCCACTCTAAGATGTTTTCTCTTCTTCGAGAGCGAGCAAATCCTACGCGGCGGCATGTCACAAGCCGGGACGATCATTGCCATTATAATCACGTGATTGGAACCTCTGAAACTGCATAAACTGGCGCAGCGAGCGGCTTGCACCTCACGCAAGCCCTTTTTTCCCTTTCGCTCTCTATCGATCGCAGACTTCCTGCGGGCAAGTGCAGCCTTCATCCTGCCAGCTTAGAGAGCTGGGTGGGGGGGGCCCGCACTGCATACGCCATCCCCGTCACCTCCCCCCGGCCACTCACGCCGAAAAGACGGCGTCCTCGGACAAGCCTGAACGTTTCCATTAGCGCTGCGCAGCGCACAAATGTCAGCTCTTTAATTACAAGGTGACCATCGTACCGCAGATCAATGGAGCGTTAATGGTTACATTTGCCGGGGCTCAATTGAAACTTGGCCACCGGAAACCCGAGCTTCTGCCTGCGATGGGGCAGCAAGGGCTCAGCAAGGGCTCAGCCACGTGATAGTGACAAATCAACTGTTTTATTTCGCCACAGTCCACAAGATGCCACCTGACAGACTTGCGGGCACAATGCCCACGGCAAACGAGAGTTGAAGGCAACAGCGGCAAAAGGAGGTCCACAGAAGCGGAGCGGACGGGTGTCACTCTGGAATAATTGGACGTACGAATGCAATGCCAACAGCTCCTCCGTTTACAGAAATAGGCGGAGGAAGACCTCCGGAATGGCCAGAGGATCCACGAGACCTCGCAGAGCCTGGGATGGAGAGGAGAGGAAGACATTTCTGGAAAAATATCGGTTTTCAGAGCCAGCCAAGCACACACGTTGCCGTGAGGTGCAGACTGCCCCGCCCTGCCCCCCATCTTGCCCTATTTACCCCCCCCCCTACCGTCCCGAGACATTGTCGCAAATCAGATTCGGGATTCGATTCAAGAATTTTGGCGAACGCAGTGGCCGCTCGTGGTTGCCGGGGTCACGTGAACTCATTACAGGCAATGCACGAATAGAAAAGAACATCGATTCTTGCACATGGGTCGCGAGTTCATGCCTCGAATTTACATGAATGAGTTGGTGCGTTGGAAGCCTCACGACCGAAGGCAAGAGAATTTCAATTCGCCGTGATCAAAGTTGCTGTCGCCCTCGTATTGCTGCAATCGTTTCCTGGACAATTGGCGATTGTGAGAGTGGCTGGGTTTTTCACTATTTGTTTCTCGTGATATTTGAGCGTGGACACCAAAGCTAGGGATACGCGTGTACGGATATGCACGTGTGTTGAACTTCTTTCGCACCATACGTAGCCAACCGTGCTAATCGGAGGTAGGTCGTCGTGACCTCCACGGCAACAGGCCACGGGCAGCGGTCCTTGCGGCCTGAGGTTCAAGGCCCATGTTGGCCCGACAGTGGGGCCTCAGATAAACATGGGTGCCCTCTCATTTGTCTTAATTTAAATTGTTGAAATTTGGGATTTAGGTTATCACATCGGCATTACTCTTGTGACTGATGCCACGGCGCGACCGACGACCGCATCGTGCGCACCGTGGGCTGCTGTAGGAATCAAACTCGGCCACGCGGCTCCGTGGAGACGGCGTTCGGCGTGGAGGATAAACCACGAGCCGGCTTGCGCGTCGGCCAAACGTGCACTCGTTTCACCTCGCCGCGCACGCGCGCGCACACACACACGCGCGCACACACACACGCGCCCCAGGGGACTCTGGTTAAGGTGTAAACACCGTCGAGCTCGCAGGGTGATGGACACGTGAAGCGCGCAACGAGATTTTCCGTCCTTCAACATCACACATCAACGGCCCAATTACGTACCGCTGCACACTCGCCTCGATCGAGGGTTGAAGGCGAGCGACCGAGCGAGCGACTGAGCGAGCTGGCCTCGTCGCCGCTATTTTGACACGCGGCTGTTTCTATTCCTCTCCTTGAAATTTATTTTTAATACGCGACGGTGGCCCGGCGCACGCAGGCGGTTGATCACAGCGGCCGTGCCCCTGGTCCGCTCGCGGGGAGGCGGAACCTGAAAAGGATTCCGGCGGAGTCCTCCGGAGCAAAGCGGCGTGGCGACCTTCGCGGATGAAAGCGACGGGGCCGGTTGTCACCGGCGGAGGAACGGCACGCGCGGGACGACAGATCCCGGCACGCCGGTGACCTTTCCACGCTCGGCCCGTCAGCGACGCCACGTTCGCTTTCATTTTCTTTTTCCCCAGGGGATAATTTTTTTTTTCAGCCGATTGAGCGAAACGACAGAACGTGCGCCGGGGACGACTGTTGATGATGATGATGTTGTTGTTGTTGTAGCCGCCGTTGAAACCCGTGGCTTCGGGGAGGCAACGGAGAGGAATGTCTCGGGGTTAAACCTGGACGGGAAGCGGGAGCTCCACTCCTTCATGGCCGCTGTGCACCAAGGACCCCTTGCTTCGTGCGCTACCCGATCATTTGGCATGACAGCATTGTTTACTAAACATCGATAATGATTATTATCTGTACGCTGTTGTGTCTAAAGACCTGCAATTGCACCAGCATGCTGTGCAAGGCAACCTTAGAAATAATACAATTATTAGGCGATTACGCTGCTGCATTGCGAGTGGTGCACACACACCTTTAAGAAACGCACAGATCCGTCAAGAAACACTGCGGCCTTAAAAGGAGAACATGTATAATAGGTGACGTTTCGGGAAATAGCCCTTTATGTGCTATGAAGAAGGGCCGATGTTAAATACAGTTTGTTCTTTTAAGGCCACACAGTGTTAGTGACGAATATGTTGAGTTTTTATTTATTTATGTCTAAATAAAATAATAATTTTAACTTATAAAGCACCCTTAAACGATCGTTCTCAGGGCGCTAAACAGCACTGATAAAAGCAAACGACACACTGGCAAAATCCGAATGATTCCCTTCAAACATCTACAGATATTCTGCCCGCCGTGAATCAGAGAGGAGAGATCACCCCCGACCATCACCAGCACCCCTCGGGGAAGAGAGGGAAGGCAACGCGGCCCAGCCTGGCAGGGGGCAGTTCTGCGCCAGGGCACCGTGGGGATTCGAGAGCGACGCTCGTGCGACCTAAGAAAGACGCGCGACGTCGCCGAGGCTGCGTTGGCCACGTCGTCTCTTTCCGTGTCGCTCGCTGCTGTGACCTCAGAGGCCGGGCGAGGTTGTCAGCCACTGCCACGAGCTGGACGCTCGGCGAGGGTGGAGGTCAGTCAGGGGGTCAGGGCCGGGAGACGTCGTGCGTTGCTCGACGACGTTCAAGTACGAAAATACAAAAAACCGCGTCCGCTCGGAGGAGCCGTAGCCGAGGGGACAAGAGGACACGGGGCTGCTTCGTTGGAAATCGGTCTTCGATCGATCGCTTTTAGTCTTTTCCGATTGATTTTATTGTGCCCTCAAAAAGGGCCATGTAGCGAAACATCGGCCTATTATATATATATTTTGTCACGGCTTTCAATATTAAGGTCAGGCACGATTGGAGGCACTGCACAGAGAAGAGGCAGCCACCGGTAGCAAAGAGGTGGAAGGTCACAGTGCATTGTTAAGCATCGACCAGCACTCATCGCTGAGAGCAAGCTACGCGGTGATTGTTTCAAATCGATGCAACAAATTCACTATCCAGTAAAACTCCAATTATTATCCATGACAATTTAGCAATGGCTCGGTACGGCATCTTGAGTTGTAGTTTTATTTTAACACCGTAAGGGGTAATGGTGCTGCCCTGCGATTGCTTGCTTAAACCGCAGCGCAGCGTGCTAACCACTACAAAGACAAAGATCCCCCGTATAGCCTGAACAGACTGTAGAAGCAAGTGCTGTTAGTGAGCACCTATAAAGGCCGGCACGGCACACGAGGGGGTGGATGACCAACACCACGCCCGGCCGCCTTTGTCTCCCTAGTGACAATGTTTACACATCGCACCAGGTACTAATTTGAGGCTGAGTCGACCTAGGGGAGGCCCAGGACCGGTTCACATAATCGTCACTGATGTTGGCCGTGAGCGGCAATCGAACCCGGGTCGCCAGCTTCATAGCGCAACGCAGCGCTAACCGCCCCGCTAACACACACACACACACACGCACGCGCGCACGCAGCAACAGACACTGCGCCAAACAGAGACCCCCGCCCGACAGCGCCGGGCAACGCACCGGTCCAGGAAGTCGGCGAACGGGGGCCGCGCCGGGAAGCCGAAGCGGCGCAGGCGGACGGTGTGCAGCACCCGCGCGTGCCGCAGCTGGGCCGACACCAGCTCGGCCTCGAAGGCGTCGGGCCGGCCGGCCTCGTTGGGACGCACGCAGCGCAGGTGGTGCTGGGTGCAGCCGCCCAGCCGCAGCAGCGCGTCGCTCAGCGACATCTGATGGCACGGGGGGCGGCACGGGGGCGGTACAGTCACTCGGGGAGAGACAAGAGTCTTCAACATGGGTGAAGGGATCAATGAGGTAAGTCCACTGGGAACAGTAACCAAGGTAGGAGCGATAGGAGGGTGGTAAAGGATGCGACCGATCGCCAGAGAGCGAGTAGGTGAGTGCTGGATCATCAATGACCGTGACCGATTGTAGAACATTCTGGAATTATCATCAGCAGCAACCATTATGAGTCCACTGTTTGATGAAGAACTCCAACCCCTTCTTGGTTCATTCGGTAAAGTCAGGTAGAATGGAAATAATAAAATAATAAAAATAACACATACTATTTTATTATTTCCATTCTACGTGACTTTACCGAAAGAACCAAGAAGATGAATCCCTGCAGTCACGAAAGCTTTAAATCGAAACTCCAACCCCGTCAGCATCTCGCATAATGCTGCGGTCCAACCTTCCATTAGCCGATGTCATCGCTCCGTCTCAGCGATGGACATTGTCCGAGGTGCGTTGCCACTGTTGTTAATCTCATCCCCTCGCGCAATGTCTCCTGCCCAAACTCACTTACGTAATTATAGCAGCAGACGTATTTTTCAAGTCGAATCAACCACTAACTTATTGAATTTTCCAAACATTCCAATGCAGCACCCTCCACTGGAATGTCTTGAGACTTGGCGAGTTTTTTGCTGGATAAATAAAGGAACATTATTCTTACTGCCACATCAGCTGGCACCAAACTCTTCTCTCTGGCCCATGTAACGGTCACCCCCCTCCTCCCTGAGCACTTCATGAGCACGGCCGTTCGTGACCCCACCCCACCCTCCGTAAGGTCGCGCTCGCAGCTCGGCCTCTACGATAAATTCACTCACAAGCGGCGAGCACAGGTGACGGCACGGGGCGGGGATGTGACGGCCACCAGCGGCGGCGATAGCGTCGAGGGTCACGCGAAAGCGACCGAGCACTTTGCACCGTCACGCTCCATGGGGGGGGGGGGGGGGGGCAGTGTGAGGTCTCTTGTCTGTAATGCCTCTCTCAGCGGGGGGCTGATGCCTCTGCCCCGAAGCCGTTTGCTCTCGCGTCTGGCGGTGTCATCGATCAGCTCCGGCCTCCGCTTTTTTCCCGATTACACCACCCACGGGTATGGTCCGGAGTTATTGCAACGTTTGCACACATATTTTGTAATTTCTGTATCTCAGTGAGCAAGGTTTTTTTTTACAGTAGAAATCCGGGAATTTTTTGTCATCTCTTGGCAGGATGAATATGAGAGGTGGGATTTAGACTGATCATGTCATAACGTGTCCTCTGTGTTTGCATAAATGAAATATGTGCTGCACGTGCCCGTGATTTGTATGTTGAGCTAGAATGTTTATTCATGTTGCTGAGTAAAGATATCTTGTGCATTTCTGTGTATATTTTCTATATTGTTTTTTGGTCTTATTCCTATTCATAATTTGCTTCCACTGTCACGTCACGGGATGGAGTGTTCATTCAGACCTCTCTCTCAGCAATGCATACCCAGTCTGTTATAGAATGACCCGCAGAAGGATATATCACAGAACCACTTCTGAATTCCCTTCACGTTACATTTTCCTCCCAACACAAAAGGAAATGCTGCACTATTCCATATTCCCTGCCAAAAATATATATATTTTGCTCAGAAATCAAGCAGATGTCTTTTTCTTTTTTGTGAAAATTTAAATTGAACATACATGTTTGTGTACAGTAATTTGTGACCAGGCTGAAACCAGCAACTCATTACAATTGGGAACCGTGTTAAATCATGGCGTTGGGTGCTTGGATTCGAACCCAGGCTCTGAGTGGTGGCGGGCTCAGCGCTCCGACCCCTGGGCCACCCGGCTAACTCCATTACTTTCCCATGCGTACGGAATACAAAGTGTGGTCTCCCGGATGAGGTCGCGAGTTGATCATTTCTTCTCTGAAGCTCTCTCCACGTGCTAACACAGGCATCTGCAGGCGCTGATGAGGCCACCACTGCGCTCGGTTTAGCACACACACACCCTGCCACCAGTAAAGCTGCTACATTCACCACAAAGTCAGAAACATTCGATGCTTGAATTGAATCGTGATCATGAATCATGAAAATGTGTCAAATCACACGAAGGATAAAATCGTTCTGGAGCTCTGCTAGACTATGCAAATTGCCAGCTGCACGTGATAACAGGGGCGGCACGGTGGTGAGATGTTAACTACCTCTCTGGGTATACAGTAAGTCGTGCGTTCGATCCCGATCCTGACGCCTGCTGTATATTTAGAGTTTGCCTCTTCTCACCGTGGTCGTGTGGATTTTTCTCCGCCGGGCTCTCTGGTTTTTCCCTCCACATTTAGAAAGAGGCGTTTAGATTATTTGGCCGCGCAAATTTCCACATGATAAGCCACTTCCGCGAGCTATCATTGGTGGCCACGTCGCTTCTGACAAACAGCTACATAGCTCAGTGGGCCTTGCTTAGTAAAATAAAACAAGTAGATTGTGGTTTATACCTAAGCTCCTGCCCCTGATTACGATCATCATCAGCATCATCGTCATCATCGTCGTCATCATCAGCAGGTGTACTCACCCGCAGCTGAGACGTGAGTGTCAGCTCCTGCCCACGCTCCAGGCTCTCTGCCAGGCTGCTAGCCTCGCCCTTCTTCTTGAGCAGCTGCAGGAGGAGGAAGGAGAGAAAACAGCGACCACGCGTTCGGAGTTCGCCGACACGACAGCTATCTAGCAGGTGCGACGCGGGCGGCAAGGTACGACCAGCACGCTTTAGCTATGTACGGTGCGAAAGAAGGTCAACATACGTACACTCGTGTACGATGAAGGTCACGCATCTGTTTCGTGCAGAGTCAAGATCAAGACGCCATCGTGGCCAAAGCTGTAGATGCCACCACACCTCGCTCAAACGCACTCTACCAAACACATGTTGACCGCAAGTGTTGTGGTTAATGCAAACATGATCCCTTGTATAAAGGTGTCAGTTTTTTTGCCAGATAAAAGTGTAAAAACCTATTACTATATCTTGCTACTGGCAAAGGAGGTCTCATAATGTAAATGCTTTCCCCGAGCTCTCAATACTCTGATGGTGCGTTGTCTTTGAGTTGTGCGCCTTTTGGCGTCATCTGGTCCAACACCATGTGAGACTAGGCTCTAAGAAAAGTTGTCTCGGGTGTGGACCAATCAATTTCAAGGACAGTGCATACATTATCAGAGTTGTATTTTTGTTTGCATTTTGACTGCAAGTGTTGTGGTCAATACAAACATGATCCCTTGTATAAAGGTGTCAGTTTTGTTGCCAGATAAAAGGGTAAAAACCTATTACCAGATCCCAGGTATCGACAAAAGTTTTGGTTGAGTATGTACGAGTCGCGATAGCATGTGATGCCGCTTGAGTGATTCAGCAGCATGCCGTGGATGATGTGTAGTGAAGAGCAGTGTTTGATGTCACTGCAGCATGACGCATTCATTCCTTAAAACATTCCACCTGGATAATTGCTTCAGATGGGACACTTCATTTGCACGGGTGTCCAGGGTGCCAGCTCACATATACGTAGCAAGCACGTGTCGACGCGGGGAGAAACATTTCAAATCTAGAACTTGTTGCTTTGCTGCGAGAAGGCACGGCAGTGCCCACCGCAGCCTCACTTGGCTGGAGCCATCGTGAAGCCGGTAAGATCATCTGACAAAAAAACGAATTTGAAGCATCACATCTTCCAAAGCATTGCAGCTCGCGAGCTGCACCTGGCCCAGTTGGACCCAGAGCTCGCCTCGTCACGCCGCATCGGACGCCTAAGCGCGGTGCGTTCGTTTGCACGACGGCGTAACCGGGTAACCTAACTTACAGCCACGAGCAGCCGAGCTCCGAATCGTTAATCGCCGCAGCAGCCATCGCATTCCACTACCGGCCGCACCGATTCGAACTCGGTTCGCGCGCGCGAGTGAGCGAACGCGGTTACAAGATGCACGGACACCTCTCTCTCACGCTGGACGCCGAGAGTAATTCCGAGGGTGATTCCCGCGGCGAATTCTCTTCGCGGAACTCCCCCCCCCCCCCCCCCCCCGCTTCTGAAGCAGCCGTGCGCAATTAGGCGCCTGCCCGATTACCGAAGCTAATGCGACCGCGGGCCCCGGGCGTATCCAGCGCGGCGGCGATGGCGCTTATTGCGGCCCGCGCGAAGGAGCGGCTAACGGCTCGCTTATTGCTTCCCATCGATCAGTGGCCCCCGCGGTTCCGGTGGGGGGGGAGTTCCTGGCGAGGGGGGCTAGAGGGGGAGCGCCCGCGCTCACCGCAGCGGCGGCGGCGGCGTCTTAGTGGGACGAGCACCGCGTGCGGCCGTTGTCTGACGGAGTCGACGCGGCTCCGCTCGTCGCGACGCGCGGTCAAGCGGCGGGGTCAGGCCTGGCACAGCAGGGGCGGGAGGAGGACCCTGCCTCGCTTTGCCCAACACGCACGCAGATATCATAAAATGCAATGGTGCCACGTTGTGCCATGAATTGTACGTTTCTTTTTAAGTTTTTGGGAAGTGATTTTAAGTTATTGATAGTCGTATTTTTCTAATTTAATTTCCTTACAGGGTAAAGCCCACTCAGCTATTAACTCGTTTACAGAGGCAACCTGGCCATACATGCCAGACATGACAGCTCATCGAAGTGGATATATCATCATCATTATCATCACACGTGGGGATTTATAGCAGCAGCCAAATAAGGGAAAGGCATGTTCATAAATGTCGAGGGGGGGAGGGGGTGGCACAAACTGGAAGGACCCGGAGAAAAATCTATGCGACCACCAATGTGAGAAAGAACATGCAAACTCCAAATATACAACTCTTGGGTCATCTACATCATGGGACCTCCTTTGCCAGTAATAAAACATGAGAATAGGTTCTTCCCCTTTTATCTGGCAACACAACAGGTTTTAAGTTGTTAAAACTGGCATTATTCCTTGTTAAAGGTTTAAGTTTCGTGCTTTGACAAGTTAACACCTGTTTTGTTGCCAGATAAAAGAGATAAACCATATTCTCATACAACACTTGGGTCCGGGATCGCACCAACGACCTCCCGCGTGCCAGGCGAGGGAGTTAACATCTCCTCACCACTGATGTTAGTTGTTACTCACCACTGATGTCAGATGTTACTCACCACTGAAGTCAGATACTACTCACCACTGATATCAGATATTACTCACCACTCATGTCAGATATTACTCACCACTCATGTCAGATGTTACTCACCACTCATGTCAGATATTACTCACCACTGAAGTCAGATACTACTCACTACTGATGTCAGATACTACTCACCACTGATATCAGATATTACTCACCACTGAAGTCAGATACTACTCACCACTGATGTCAGATACTACTCACCACTCATGTCAGATATTACTCACCACTCATGTCAGATATTACTCACCACTGATGTTAGCCGTGGTGGCTGGGGGATCGAACACAAGTCGCTGGGCTGACTGCAAAGTGCATTTTCTGGCCGGTCATCGAACAAAGATTGGAAAGTATTTCTTGATAAGTGCTTTTTGTGTTTAGTTTGTTGTCCTTCCCCCGCACCTATGATCATCATGGCTACATACTGTGGCAAAGCAGTTCAACATACCTACGTACATTAACCAATGGTCCACTGCTCTCCCTCGCAATGCTCATTAATAGGTGCTCGCTAACAGCATTGACATTGAAAGTCTAACCAGACCAAACACACCGCTTGTTGAAGTGTCCCCATGGTTTCACACCGGCTGTTGTTTAATTCTACTGCTTCATTATAATTGTCTTCGATGTGCGCGGTTCACGGTTTATATGGTTACACCGTACAGAATCTCGAGATGGTCTTTGCATTTCATTAATTATTCATATGTTAATGATTATTAATGCCCTCTGTATATTATGCGTGCGTGTGTAAGGTGTGTGTGTGTGTGTACAGAGCTTTGGCAGAGCAGTGAAGAGCTGCGCTACGAAGCCGGCGATCAGAGATTGATTCCCACTGACGGCCGATACCAGTGCCGATTATCTGAGCTGGTCCTGGCCCTCCCCTAAGTCGGCTCAGCCTCAAATGAGTACCTGGTGCCATGTGTAAAACATCACCACGAGGGAGACAAAGGCTGCTGAGCGTGGTGCCTGCCCCCAACCTCCTCGTGTGCCGTGCCGGCCTTCACAGGTGCTACTCGCCAACAACACTTTCCCCAACAGCCTGTTCAGGCTATACGGGGGATCTTTGTCTTTTTGTTTGTGTAAAGCTTTGATGGCAAATTGAAAGTCTTTTAAGGCACGTTGAGAAGGAAAGTGCAATTAATTCTGCACGCTAGCTCGTACGCATTTATCTCCGCGTGTCGGCTCGCATGCATGATTGCGTTGCGTGCGTGCACGCGTTTATCCACTCGTTCCTGCACGTGTTCGTTTCAGATTGCATTCAAAATGTTGTGTCGAGACGTGTGCATCGTTGCGTTTTCTGAAACGTGTGCGACGTGAGGAACGCGTGCACGCGCGCACAATACACAACACGCTTCAGACGCTCGAAAACATTCAAATAACATTTTTTTTTGTTAAAGTCAGCGTTTCCTTGTTCATGCAAATGAACGATAGTGCTAATTTATGTTTACACTACTCCCCCCTGATCCTCCTAAGGAATTTCCACGATGAAAATTCCACGATGGAAATGCCACCGTTTTCACCGGGAGCAGTCTATCTGAAGCACAGGCCCCTGCTGCTTCCCACGAGACGAGAGTCGATACATCAACGGTGGAGAAAAAAAAGTACGCGCCGAGTGAAAGTTCAAGTGTGCAAACCTTCCCATTTGCGGGTCAGCTGCTGGGCCGCTGTCGAGCAAGTCTCGTTTCTGCGAAGTAAAAACCACGCAGTGGCACACGGGACACCGTCGCCTGGCGGGGCGGACACGGTCACTAAATGTTTGCGAGCACCCCGGACATCGGAGCGCCGGCCTTCAAGACGGTGCGTGCGTACAGTATGTACGTTGAACTTCTTTCACGCCGTACGTAGATAAACCGTGCTAATCGGAGGTGCCGAGGAAAGACAACAAACGAAACACAAAAAGCAGGTCTCAAGAAATTAGTTTTCAATCCAAATTTAAAACGCATGCGGAGAGGGGGGCGGCAGCGCAGCGGTGATGCTCGTGCCTCGCTGCAAGGAGGCCCTGGGTTCGATTCCCGACTCATAGGGTCTCCCCATGTTCTGCGTGGATTTTCTCCGGGTTCTCCGTTGTCCTCCCATAGGTAAAAGCACACGGTGCCATTATTTAGGTGTCGGCCGAACAACCCAATGTAGGAGCCTCCTGGTTTTCAGTGGGTAAAATAACAAAAACAAAACCCCAAAAAGTTCCAGTCCTGGTCTGTCCAGCGCCAGTCCTTTGGACTTACACCAGGGTGTGGAAACGCCGCTAGCCGCCCTCAGAGGCAGCATTTAACGTTCTCTGCTCTCTATCAAGGAGAGGGTGGGAGCCACGACTGCCGGACCTGCGAGGCAGCCCAGGTGAGGGTTCTAAACAAGAGCAGTGTTCATCTTATTCAAGCACTACACTTACAAATCAAATATAAAGTCAATCATCGATTATCCGGCGCGCGATTATCCTGCTGCATCCAAGATTACCCGGCGGTTCCGGGCCGATCCGGTGAAACCGTCAAAACGGCTCCAAAGGCTATAATCAGTCCTGTGGTTGTCAAACACATCACGTTGTTGAAACAAGAGCGTAAGAGTGCGTACACCACCCGTTGCAGAGTCTTCAAGATTGGAGTGGTAAGTGCGTTAGAGTAAATACCGTGACTTGTTACTGAATGCAGAGTCGCACCATCACCCCGCACAGAAATCTGCTCTTATTAAGACGCTCATTCATCGAGCTAAGAAAGTGTCAGATGGTGACAGTGAGAAGTGAAATTCAAGATGTTAAAGAAGCGCTGCAAATGAACGGTTACAATGATGCACAAATCAACAGGGCATTGAATGCCAAAACAAAATCAAATAACACGAGCATTGAAACTGCCCAAGTAATTAAAACGATCAAAATACCGTACATTGCGGGAGTAACTGATAAACTAGCCAGATGTTTGGAAAAACAAAACATCCGAGTCAGATTTGGCACGGTACATGAAATACAGAAATTAATATCTGGTACAAAAGATGTATTACCAAAGCTATCAACAGAAGGTGTGTACAGGATTAACTGCAAGTGTGGTAAATGTTTGGTTGGGCAAACAGGATGAATGCTCAGCACGAGACTAAAAGACCATCAGAGAAATATGAAATTATCCCAAATACAACTGTCAGCAGTAGCAGAACACGCGTGCCAACGAGGACACTCAATTGATTTTGATAATGTTGAAGTTCTGTGCAAAACTAGCTACTACTGGCCAAGACTAATTCGAGAATCTATCGAAATTGAAATAAATAAAAATAACTTTAACTGTTCAGATAGATACCGCCTTAGTGCTGCGCGGAAGCGAATCATCAAATAATACATGATTTAAATGCATGCCTATACAAGCCACCATACTTCAATAGAGATTACCGTTGGTACGGCTATTTTAATACCCACAATAGACAGGAAGGACAAGTTCAAAGGGCTCGCACAATGCATAATGTACGTTGACTCATTAATCCCCCCCCTCCTCCTACTTTGCGCGAGAGCGCAGAAGCATGATCACCACATCTACGCCGCTATATAAGGAATGAAACAGGCTGACTTCTCCACAAATTTGGCTGTCGCCTGATGAAGCTACTGCAATTACTGGCGAAACGTCGTACTCAGATTGTAAATGTTGTGGCTTTGCTCTCCGACACACCGGTTAGTGCTGTACTAGTGACGAATTGCCACGTTCTGTTTACGTGACAACCCTTACTAGTTGGCTGTGTCAGGTGGTGGCGGGTTTAAACGACACATTAATATATTTACGCAATCTAACCAAAAAAAACCTCTATTGTGTATGTTTATTTATACCAATTTCAAATAGTAAACAAACTTAAAACATAAAAATATACACAACACCTATAAACATAATCTTATGTAAGAATGTGCAAAAATAATATATATTAAATCACGATTAATAGTGATTATCTTGTGTTTTTGAAAATCAGGCACCCCCTTTCCTCCAAAGCTGCCGGATAATCGATGATCTACTGTACGTACATATGCATGATTATATATATATTTATATATATTTATGTATAAAATCATATATATGTGTGTGTAACGGGACACGTCGCTCGGAGGGACGTTGACCGATGGTCAGGGATAATAGCGGAGGAATTGAACGCGTCCGAGGGGACATCCACCACGGAGATGGAGCGGATGCTGAGATCAGCTTGTGTGCAGCTGTGAGAATGTGGCTGCAAGGCAATGGGGGTTTGATACGAAGTCTTACGAGACTGCGTACGGGGCTGATCCACAGGTGTGGGATTGTGACTGGAGTTACGAATTAACATTACATATTTTCCCAAACTGCTTCTTCCTCAACCTAAATCATTAGCACTAATGAGTCGAACTCCACTGGGAACAGCGCCTTAATTAGCCTGCCATATTCGGTGTAATGAATGCGAAGAAATATTGTAACATATTTGTAATTGTCACTGGCATTTTAATATATATATTTTTTCATTCGTCTAATTTCCACGATTGCTGTGGATACCTTAATTAGATTCTAAATTAAGCACAGAGAACCGCTGGCCTCGACAATGGTCCCACATGCCCCCTATTAGCCACTCTATACTGTGTTCTGAATTGCGTTCGTAATATTCTGTGTGCTGTGCATCGTATTCTGTCACATCACAGTGTTCTGTGCCTCTTAATAATCTCAACTCGTAACGCACACCGCACAGTATCCACTCACTCTCAAAGAGAGAGAGAGAGGATGAATCTCCCTGCGCATAGCCACCCAGGGCAGTCTAATCGCGTTCGCCAGTGAGTTGATCCGTGGGTGCTCCCACCCTCTTCCAAGATGTCTGGTCAGCGTGGAAGAGTAGGCCAAACACCCTCTGGAGGGCTAGAGGAAGCTCTAAAAGTGGAGGTCTTCCTGCGAGCGGCAGTGACAGCAGGCAATTGCAGAGCTGCACCCTTTATCTGGGTACACTGTGCTCTGCATATGTATAATGACAGGATGCCACCTGTCGGCCTGGACGGGTAATCGCGGGTATGGGCAAGGTTATGTAACAACTAATCAGAAGGGGGCCGTGTCTGGGTTAAAGGTAAAAGGTGGGGTTAGTCGGGAAGCTCTAGGAACCTGCTGGAAGGTTCTGTAAGGGGGCGTGGCAAGAGGCGGGGCCTGGCCACGCCGAGAGGTATAGAAGGGAGATGGAACCGAAGGTTCAGGGTAGTTGCAGGGTCCCGGGTCCTGGCTGTGTCACTGCTCGCTGTTCATCTCTCTCCATCGTCTCTCTCTGTCATCTCTCTCCGTCATCCGGCCGCATGGAAGATCCTCCGCACGGCTCCCATCGCCGTCATCGTCACACTAGCCAGCCAGCCGTGTGGTTGGATGTAGGCAATGGGACTATGATGAGAGGTCAGCTGTGTGTAGCTAAAGTAGAGACGTATCTATATATTACCCAGTGTTGTGCCCAGTGTGAGAATAAACGAGGGGTCTCGGCAGTCGCTCATTACATATGTATGAATGTGAACTTATTTTGTGCCGTACATAGCTAACCGTGCTAAGCGTGGTAATTGGTTCGTGAGTGGCTGCCCCTTTGCGTGCGTGCACACAGATAGTGGCGCGTCGATGCCGTGTACATCGTGGTCCGCATATCACACACTAAACTAAAACATTTCATGCAATGTCCTGCTCCCCGCCTCCAGAACGCATCGTGCTCTGCGTGGCACACCCCATTTCACCACGCTGGTGAGATGTTAACTACCTCGCCTGGTATACAGGAGGTCGTGGGTTCGATCCCAACCCTGACGCCTGCTGTCACATTTTAAGTTTGCGTGTCTCTCTTCCCATGGTCGCGTGGATTTTTCTCAAGGTTCTCCGGTTCTTACCGCACACATTTAGAATGGACGTGCGTTTAGAGTATTTGGCTGCTATAATTAGCCACACGATGAAAGCCAACTTCGTTGAACTATCATTTGTGGTCTGGTGGCTTCTGAAAAAGAGCTGGACAGCTCAGTGGGCTTTACCTTTTTAGAAAATATTTAATCTTGATTTAAAGCTGTCGTGACTGCAGGAATCCATACTCTTTGATTCTTTCGGTAAAGTCACGTGGGTCTAAAATGAAATAAATCACGACGTTTCGGGCACAACACAAGCGAAACAACCAAAGAGTATAGTTTATTGAATTTAAATGTTTTTTTTATCTCCTGTGCCCGTTTTCCGCACGGCGTTATAACCGCGGCATTCACCCAAAGTGACGGGGGCGCTTGACCCCCCCCAGCACCCCTCCCACCCCCTCCCACCCCCCGCCCCCTCCCACCCACCCCCACCCCTGGGGGCCGTGCCACGCACCTTGCTCGTGAGCGCCGTCGGCTCGCGAGGCCGCGCTGCGGTGGCCGTGGCCGCGGCGGCGGCGGCTGCTGCCGCTGCTTGCGGGTGCAGGCGCCCTGCCTTGGCGAGGCGGAAGGGGAAGCGGTTCCCCGTGGGGGGCAGCAGCGCCCCGGTGGGCGACAGCCGGGCCTGGAACAGCTGCCTCAGCACCACGTTCTCGCTGGCTGCACAACAACAGCAGCAGCAACAACAACAACAATAATGATGTCAAAACAGGGAAGGAAAATAATGCGTATGGCTTCTGTCGTCGTCGTCGTTGTCAGCTTGTGATTTCCCACTGCTCGGAAAAGGCCCCCCCCCACCCACCATTCTCTCCCATTCCTTCCTTCCCTTCGTTGTCCTTGTCGAGCAGTGAGCCTTGAACTCTTTGATTTCGATTCGCTAACTCTTCCGCCAATTCTTCCTCCGCCGTTTTTATATTCCCGTCTTGGCCTTTGCTCTCCAACAGCCGTTTGTCCTCGGATGTGTTTATTATTAGCAGCGCAGAAGCCAATGCGGTAGAGGGCAGTCCAAAACGTGTTCTTGCAAAATACATATTTGAAAATACAGTCATGCTTTCAGCACTGGATTGTGTTAAAACCTCTTCAATCAATCACTACAATCATCACGATGAAAATCAACCGTCACCATCAACATCATCGTCCCCGCGTTATCGTTTTATTGGTTCCGGACACACGCGCACGTCACATTATGCAGCCCGCTCGCATGCACGCTCACTTACTCTTCATGACAAAGAGGAGGCTTTGAGGGAGCTGGTCTTTGTTCTTTGCTGCCGCCCCCATGAGGTCGTAGGTGACCTGCGAAGGAAGACACCGGAGGGCGTTTCACGCACAGCCTCCACGGCTCCAGCTGACGCACCACTCAGGACGCGTCCGCTGTCATTCCTAACTCCGAACGGTGGTCCGGAAACGAGACAAGCCAGCCAGCAGTCACGTCGGTCTTCTAAGGACGCCGCCCAAACCGATTGCGTCTCGTGCGCCGCACGATTGCTGGATGAGGGCCTTTACAATGGGACGGCGGTGGCTACGCACGTGGCCTGCGATCCACGACTGTGTCGGCATCGAGGGTTGGTGGATCAGAATCTGAATATTTATTTATACTGGAGGATGTTGTGGGCATCGAGGTGGAGCATGCTCAGGACAGCAAGTGGACTAATCGCCATCTGTTTCCATCTTTATGGGGATAAAGTGCTGCCACGAGCAGGTCGGAACGAGACACGGGCACTTCTTGAATAACGCCGGTTGTTGACAATACCTCCCGTCATCCTAACCGGCCACTGAGAATTAATTTATTGCACGTTAAGGGTACCGCAATTTAATTAACGCTTTATTGTAATGGAGAGCAATGGTCCGGCACACAAAGGCACTTCCGAACGAGACGTGAGAGCCGTGTTTTTCATTAGATTTACACTCCCCCTGGGTCGTGTTTGTTGAAAGAAAAAAACACACCAACCGGCCAATTATTGTGAAATATCAGCGGTGGGCAGAGCACACCGAGGGCATGCCGTTGGACGGCGAGGTCAGCGCCGAGGGTAGCGGAAGGCGACAACTTCTTGGTTGGACGGCTCTCGAATGCGCTCGCTGGTTGTTTGGCAAGACGTCCGACGTTTCGCTCTGCGTGCTTGGAGCTTCTTGGGAGTTTAACATTCTACCGCAGCTTTCTGAAGACGCTCCCGGCACTCCGGTCGATTAAATGAGTACCACTCAGTCGGGAATTTAACGGTGGTTATCCTATGGGGAATACCCGCCCCCGCCATAGGAACGTGTAATGCCTACTCAATACTCAATAGAACAGGAAATCGCTCTGACTATTAACCCAGGATGCGGCTGCTGGACTCGGACCGCAAACCGAGGCGGCGTCACCGCCCCACACATCAGGAGAGGCTCGGCAGACAGGGGTCAATACCTCTCCGGCAAAGTGCTTGATGGTAAAAAGGGTCTGGGCGTTGCCATTGCGGTCCCTCCCCGGCATGCTGAGCACCCCGTTGGTGTGGCTCCTCTCCAGGGAGCCCTGTATCCTCTTCACCAGGGCCTGGTCTGACGGCTGAGGCGACGTGCTCTCTTCATCCAGGAGATGCAGCATGCCCTGCGGTCTCTGTGTGCCACAGAGTAATCACAGGGTCATCATTACCACCACCACCACCACCACCCCCGCGCCACCGCCTCCTCCGTTTCATGACGATTGTGCTATCGGAGCGTTGTCATGAGACATCCCTCGCACAGCGGTGAAACCCTTCGTGTTAGGGAGCGACCCACGGAAGTGGCTGTCACAGAGCTACCTCTGAGATTCCTTTACGTCTCTTAGAGGGCGGCACTTTCCCACCCATTACGCAGGTGAGAGTGATGTTCAGTTCTTGAACCGCACCTCTAATTAGCACGGTTGGCTAAGTCACGGTGCGAAAAAAGTTTTACATACATACGAATTTAGCCAGAACCAAATGTAAAGTGATGGGTATGTTTTCGCAATCATTCGTGACCGGGCTAAGACCATCGACTCACTACATTCGAGAGGACGGTTTAACCGCGACGTGGCTGCCTGGATTCGAACCCAGGATTCTCAGCGGTGCCAGCTCATCGGCCCGACCTGAGCCACCTCTCAGCGGAACTCCGCTTATTTTTCATGGGCTGGGGTCACTCGGGGACGGATTTATATCACGCACGTGTGTTACCCACGCACAAAATCAAATGCGCACATCTCGTGGGTCTCACATGGGTAGAGCCGCCCACAACTATCGGAATTCGCAGAATGCCCCGGCGTGCAATTGATGAGCCGCCGACCAATCATTGACGCGGGCCCTGCCTACGCAGAGAGGTAAACCCTCAGCGTCCCCGTGGGGCCCTTCCCGCGCACGCGCCTGAACGCCGCCCACCCCGCCCCAGAGAGAATCCCATCCCCGTGTCCTGCGCTGCCCTCTTGTTTAACATCGTCATTTGCAGCCGCTTTAATTTGTCCGTGTAGGTGCGGCACGTGGGGGGGGGGGGGGGGGGGGGGGGGGCGTGGGGTAACAGGGGAACCCAAAAAAAATTTTTTTTCACCTTCTGAATTTGTGCCCCTCCGGGCAGGGCTATCCGGCGCCGCGTAACCCCCCCCCCCCCCCCCCGTTGCGTCCGTACGGGCAGGACGTGTACCGCGCGCTATTCAGCCACAGAGCGCGACGAGCCTCCGCTCAGTCTCATCGACTTGCTGGGGAAAGTGATCTCGGCGAGCCGTTTCTCGACGGTGCTTTGTCCCGACTCTTCCGCACCGTCCAGACGTGATACGGCAGATCGCATGACTGCGGCATACTTTTTTTCAATTTGCTGCTGGCAGGAAAGAAGCGAGGCGCGATTTAAGACGCGCATTGTTTCAACTGTGGCAGCATCGCCATGCGCGTTAGAAATGCAGAAATGCGAGACACGCAATGACACGCGTTGCCTATTACACCTTCGCGAGTGCTGTTCGTTGCTGGCCGCTTGGCAATTTTTAGCCTTTGGGCTTGTGCACAACAACAACATGTACATATGTATAAGAGAAGCACGCAAACGAAATCGCAAACAAAAGCACCCGTCAACAAATTTGGCAAAAGCCCAACGTGCGACACCAAAATATAGCCGGCGCAACAATTCTCCCGTCTCCGTGTGGAAAATACAAACGCTCATCCTTGGCACAGAACCCAATTAAGACGGCGCTGTGGAGGCGGCAGTGGCACCTGGAAGAAAAAGTCGAGGAGGCGCTGGTTGCCGTGGAGACTGCCGGTCTCCGTGGCGACGCCCTCCTGGGCGCACTGGGTCTGCTCCAGCGCGAAGAGCTGCAGCTCCGAGTGCTGCTGCAGCCGCTCGCTCGCCAGGTTCACGCACAGCTGACGTGCACGCGCACGCACGCACACGCACGCACGCGCACGCACAGATAGGCACCTGCACGCGTGTAGATCGGCGCATGCACACTGGCACGCACGCACGCACGCACAAGCCGATCGGCACTTGTGCACAAATGCACGTGCATTTGTGCACGCGCGCATGCATAGGCAGATAGGCATTTGTGCACACAGGCACACGCACACAGGCACACACACATATTTACGTGGACTTGTACACACAATTGCATACAGGAATGCGTAGATAGGCACTTGGACACACAGGCACGTGCACGGATCTTCTACAAGCTGATATGTAGATGCTACGATTGGGTCGATAGAATGCTAAAATATAACACCGCGTGCGCAAATTAGACAAATGTATGTTTTTCCTATCAGCATGGAGTAAAATAAAACTTAAGGTTCGGTCTATTGGCCTTCATAAGCGAAAAAACATAATCGTTCCACACACATGTACGTATTTATATATTACTCATCCATGAGTGTTTCCAGATACAGACTTGTTTTTCTAACTATAAAAAAACATTTACTAAAACATCTATAGGCAATTTGCCCACATAGGCAGCGTCTACCGAAACAATGGTGTGCAGGCAGGCCACACGGCTGCCCCGCTGCTTTCAAAGTACTAATGCTTGTCATGTCCCACCACGTGACAGCGACAGATTCTTCTCGACGTCCCAACAGATTAATGAATCCAACGAGCCCGGATCTGGCCTGTGTGACAGGTGCTCCAGAAGATCCCATTAAAACTACCGCAGACAATTACTGCACCGCCGGTACATGCAGTGTGCAGATTAGGGTTTGCCAACCATGACTGGAAGATATTCCGGGAGATTTTTTTCTTCTAATAAATGTATTTTATTTAAATATCCGAATAAAATATCGTTCAATAGCCACCGGGAGGTCGATGCCAATTCCGGTAGAGACTCTGGCCAATCCTGGAAGGTTGTCAACTCGAGTGAAGGGGTACATGCTTGTCATGGAATTCCTTTAGCTTTTTCTTTATGAGTATTATTTTTAAAGAAGATGGAATTTTCCGATGAAGTCAGGCATTTTCCAAAATCAATCTCGACACAAGCCCGCTTTGGGTGGAGTTGCAGCAGCAACTGGGCCATCACAAAAATGGTTAATGCCTCGATTGCCACTTTTCTTTGATACAATATCAATTGTATTTACATCCTCAGAGTTCAAATGACAAAACAGCTTGTCGCCGTTCTCATGTGCAGATGGGCAACGGTGCCACCATCTCTGATCACGTTACGAGTCTGCCATCTAGTGGCAGGTTTAGGAAAATCCATATTGCACGTGTACTGGCATCATACGATTTTGAATGTACAATTTTTACGAAAAACTCGTTTACATTTTACTGAATTATTATCTTTACGTGATAAAATATCCAATCCAGTTACGTTGAAATAATTGATCAAAAAATGGCTGTAATTTTACTTCTTAGAAAAGTTAAAAGTTACACTTTTGTAACATTTTAATTCCCTTTTTATTTGTATTTTATGGAACAGCCCTTACTGGTATATAACTCAACACACTGATCCTCAAACATTGCCTATTAAATATAATTTAATAAACTGCTGTAGCTCACTGACAGGTACATACAAGTGCAAAAACTAAACTTGAATCGCATTCGAAAGTTCCAATGGGTTAGTAGCACATCTCCTATGATTTTCCCAATCCATTATGATATTGTCCGAAGAGGATATGTGGTCCTTATTTGAGAAGCCAGCTCACCCCTACCTATTGGCCCCACGCACCCGCTACGTACTTTCCCGCACCTCCGATAAGCACGGTTGACTACGCGATGTGCGACAGAAGTTCAACACAATCTTGATTTGACGCTTTCGTGACTGCAGGAATCCATACTCTTTGGTTCTTTCGGTAAAGTCACGTGGGGTAGAAAATAAAATAAAACGATTGCTTGTGTTGCGATCGAAACGTCGTGATTTGTTTTATTTTATTTCTAACTACGTGACTTTACCGAAAGAACCAGAGTATAAGTTCAACATACACACACACGTACCACTGCTACTCCTTCCACAACCCCCCCAACCACGACCAAAACCAGCCCAACCCCGCGACCAGAGGAGGGGGCGGGGCTTAAACATAAATAGGCGGGGCTTAAACATAAACAGGCGGGGCTTAAACATAAATAGGCGTGGCATACATAAGGACCCCGCACGAACGAGAGCCGGGTTCCACCCCAATGATCGAGATTCGAGTTGGCAACCTCCCGCTACTCTACGATGCCACGCGGCTGGAGAGTTACAATTGCTGGAACGCACAATTCAGAGCGATGGGAGGACACGAAGTGTGCGGAGACTGGCAGGCGAGGAGGGAGAGATCTGCCAATAAAACCGAGTACGATAACCAGCGCAACGTTTTCTCTCTCCACACGTCGGCTGCCGCAGCCGCATGGCTTACGGTCGTTTACCTGCTCGAAGGAGTTCTTCTGAAATCGCTCGAAGCCGCATATGTTGAGGATGCCAATTTCCATCGTGGGTTCGCTGCAACACAAAGCGTACCGGCGGTCAGGGCAGGAGACATCGCAAGATATCCTTCACCGTCGCCACGTCGATGTGCGGTACGCACCCTATGGGTGGCAGATCAGCCACGCCGCACCTGACTGGACTGCCCAGCGTCGAAGGAACAGCAAGCAAGAGTGAATGCCCGGTGTTTATGTTTAAGATGATATTGTTACGTACGTGTAAGCATCTAGATTTGAAGCTTTCGTGACTGCAGGAATCCATACTCTTTGGTTATTTCGGTAAAGTCACAGCAAAAAAAATTACAATTCTTGCTGCTGTTTTCCCACCTTTTGATGATTGTTTGTGTTGCAATCGAAACGTCGTGATTCATTTTATTTTATACCTACGTGACTTTACTGAAAGAACCAAAGAGTATGTGTAAGCATGTTGAACTTCTTGCGCATCGTACGTAGCCAACCGTGCTAATCGTGTTTGTCTGCTGGGCGGGTTGTCCTTGCAAAAGGGCAGTTGTAGCTTGATGGGCTTCACTGGGGAAAGACACTTCCTGGCGTCCCATACCGGTCGGTGCAGCCAACGTAATTTCTTCCACAGGTGTCTTTGTCTTGACTATAACAATTCACTGCCCAATGGAGTCAATCGAATCAAGTTGTCATTTATTTTTTGCTTAAAAACCAAATACAGGGTGCTTCAAAACAATGCGAACAATTATATGGGAATATCGTTTTTAATGGAAAAACAACGGATAAGAATACACTGTGACATGAATAACAAATGTGATGTTAATAGCTTTAAAAAATCAGAGTTTCCACTTGTTCGCCATCGTTGTCAACGCGTTGCCTGGAATCTTCTCCAGGTGGTCTCCAGAGCCCGGAGGCAGCAAATTTCCTGTGGTGTCGTTGCAAATTCTCGGAAGTGTTCACATTTTTTTAAAGCACCTTGAACATGCACAAGTATAATGAGACATTTTTGCCAGTATCAAATATGTGCATTTCCTTTGACAAGGACGTAGCCATGTAGTCAACATTGGGGGGGACCAAATCTTCCAGGGAGTGTGGGGGTCCCCCCCCCAGAAAAAAAATATCTAAATTTGAAAACGAATTTCCTGCCTTTTCCTGCCTAAAATATTAAAAAATTCAGTAACACATAGGATGGATTTTTTTTTACAATAATGTCTAATAGTGTATTGTATTACATTGCTCTGTTTCTTCTTTTTCGTTTTCTTGTTTTATTGTATGTAATGGCAGAGATTAGGGATTAATAAAGTACAACTCTAACCACAATCACATAAACAGAAATCTATATGATAGCAATATATTGGGGGGACATTTAGAGCAAATTTGAATATTCTGATGTGTCCCCCCCATATATTATAATTACGGCCTTGGTCTTTGAAACTGATTGGCCTAGACTTACCAGTGTTAGATCAGAGAACGCTTAAAGGCGAGCAGTACAAAGACAATGCACGTATCAGAACATTTCAAGCTTGGGGTGAGCAGCTATATAATGGGACCTTTTTGCCAATATTAAAGAATATCTGCAGTATATATCAGAGTCACCACAATTACGGTGTGTGGTTAATGCAGACTTTGATTCCATGCAAAGGGAATCCATTTGGTGTTTGAACATCTTAACACCTGCTTACTCCTTGGTTCTTTCAGTAAAGTCACGTAGGTAGAAAAAAAAATATTTCACGTAGGTAGAAAAATAATAAAATTTTATTTTATTATTTTTTCTGCCTACGTGACTTTACCGAAAGAAGAAAAAATAATAAAATGAAATGTTATTATTTTTCTACCCACGTGACTTTACCGAAAGAACCAAAGAGTATGAATTCCTGCGGGCACGAAAGCTTCAAGATGAACACCTCCTGTTTTATTGCCAGAAAGGGTAGACACGGATGATTATTTTTCATACACGAATGAGCGTTTAGACGTGGGAGCAAACCGGAGCATCCCGGAGGAAAAAAAAAACGCACACGCGTGTGAGGAGGCGGGGGGGGGCGGCAACGCGCTCTTCCATGCACAGATGGAACAGGTGGAGTCCACGTCCGCTTCACCGCCCTCTCCTGGCGAGCCAGGGTATTGCAACCACCTCCTCGGTGCCTCACGGGGACGGGAGGTTTCACGACGTTTCTGCTCGATCCACCAAACCCGCTCGCTTCCAGAGTGCTGGGATCACGTGCATAGCAGCCACCGCCGTCGTCTGAAGCGACAGCTACCGGTCAACACAGCTCTCCTGCTTCCGCTCTTGCCTCTCAAATTAATATTTAAGTGTTTCCATACATGGGCTGTGATCTTCTCAAAAATACCGCTGTCTGCTGCGGTGTTTCATGACCTTTCATTCTTGGGCCTTTTTGCTCATTTCCAGCTTCAACGTAAACATTCATGTCGTTGCTCATGTCACCGAGATCTGCGATTTCATCGACGCAACACAAGCCACTCCGCATTGTATTCTCTCACAATCTTGGATTGGTTCGAACTTTACCCAATTAGACATTGCCAAAACTGACGTCTTCCTCAAAAGGTGATAATTCCACTGCTGTTTCTATATCCCGTCTACTGCTGTGACCGATATATATATATGCCTTTACCACCTTCCTCTTGATACGTGTATGTAGGTATGTTGAACTCCTTTGGCACCGTACGTAGCCATGATAATCGTAGGTGCGGGGGAAGGACAACAAACTAAACACAAAACGCACTTCTAAAGAAATTACTTTTCAACATAGATTTAAAAGAGCATAGCTACAGTGGCTTCCTACTATCGGGAGGAAGAACGTTCCAGACGGCCGCATAAACGCATCTGACAGCGCGCGATGCAGTGAAATTTCTAACTCTCCTTGATGGTCTCCAGAAATCCTTCGCCAATAAAATACATAATCATCGAGAATGTAACAGCCAAACTCATCACCCACGTCACCCAAATCCTCACAACCCTTCATGATTGTGACCGCAACAACCCGGCAACGATGGAGAGCTACCGTCTTCGTTTGTGGTGACGCAAAAAAACGTCGGCATGAAAAGAGAGAGATTTAAACCCCACGTACACATTGCAAAAATTGTTCAGAGTAAATGACACTGGAAGGTTAATGTCCGTGCTCAACTCCATTATGTAACCGAGGCCTGGACATGTGGAGGGGCAATTTAAGGTAATTTTCAGTTCAATTTTCTGCCACTTGTTTAGAACCTGGTGGAGTAGTCCTTTAAATCCCCCCCCACCCCCACCGTTCTGATGGGGAGATTGGCAAAGCTGGATTTAATTGTGGTACCCGATTTTAATTACATTTATTTGCAGATGCATTATCAATCATTTTGATTCAGTCAATGTGTGTGGGCGTACAATGTTGCCTCTCTTGTGAATGATGTCACAGATTTGGTTGGTAGCAACCCCGCTCGGTAATTCGCTGCAGAATTTGCCGGGCCGAGCTGGAGCCGGTCGCGGCTTATGGGTCAGAGGACTTGGCCGGCATCGTTGAGTTCAACGGTTCAAATTAGTCTCGGTCACGGCCTTACTCGAGTTGACGATGACCTGCAGAATTTTAGTCGACGTGTTCTATGCTGATGTTGTTGTAGATGTTGCTGTCAATTGTAGTCAAGTCAATATTTTCATTTAACCATTCCCTTGGTCTAGTTGGCTGAAGCAATCAAAAATGTAGTCAAACATTCGCAGGTCTCTAAACGCCGGTGTGAGATGCGCACAATTCTCCCTCCATGACGCCGATATTATCAGCTCAGCCCATCGGTGAACTCCGTAACACCAAAAAAACGTTGAATACAGAAGCAGTAAATAGCCTATTACCAGCTATGGTCCTTCCTCCTGTCCACCGCAGCCTCCAATAACATTACCGATAGCTTGGGTCCGCGTCCTCATTCGGACTCATTCGTCATTTCGTCTCGTCGCGGTCAGCGCTTCGGTCTCTGACGGGCGGACAGCAGCCGGCCCGTCGTCATGCTGGACATATTTTCATCCACTCACGGCCAGCGTTGACAAAAGGAAGAATGAAAAAAAAAACATTTGCCCCTCGAATATGTTTACCGCTAAATTTCGTCCGCGAAATTAACACCCGCGGTCGCGTGTCACCTCCTGCTTATAGAGCCGCCGCCACCGTGCATCGTAGCGGTTGACGCGTCTTTGCGGGCCGCGCGATGGACCGGCGCGTCCGGCTCGCGTCGAATGCCGTGACGGTGACGACGGCGGCGGCGGCGCACGGTGGCCGCGTGAGTAACGAGCGCGGGAACGACCGCAATCGATAAACAGCCGGCGGGAAATGTTATCGTTCCAAAACACTCCGCGAGGCCTCGATATCTCTCCGCCGGCCCTTTTTGAGGTGCGTGATAATGCAGTTCTTCACTCCTCCCAAACACAATAAATTGTACCCGAGTCCCAGCCCTTATCAGCGGCTCATGCGGGGCCGTGAGTGTATTAACATGTAAAAGAGATGTGTATGAAATGGGAACGTAATGTAGCGCGCGTGCGTGAGCCTGCCCGACGGGACAATGAAATATCTCTCCCGCGGCTTCTCGTCCGCGCTTGCCTCGGCAGAAAACGTTAATAAATAATAAATGACGCTCTATCGGGAGAGCGGTGACTCAAGCAAACTCCGTGGGGTTGTGCCGTGTCTGTGTGCGCGTGTTTGAGTCCTCAGAACTGTAATTCCGCGCGGCAGCGGCACAAGTGATGCCGTCGTAGACAAGGTGTGTGAGTTTATATATCTGACGGGCACCACTGTATCATCATCGTCATCATGGTCATCGACACCGCCAGCACGCCACAAGTCGACATCTAGAAATACGAGTGGAGAGAGGTGAGCAGAGGCAAGGAGTCTCTTCGAGATGGTGAGGGCAATCGCGATCCGGGACCGGACTGGAGCCGGCTAAGCAGTGTGCGGATTGGGGTGGCGCGGTTTAATTTGCAGTCCAGGAAGCGGCATTACGGATCATCTTGAGTTTGGAGGCGAGGGCTTTGAGGACACGTGCCGCACACGAGGGAGCCGTGGCAGTTGATGGAAAATTAGGAGAGTTCAAAAAATATAATTTGTCAAGCTACTTGGTCGGCGGACTTCACTACGTTGCTTTTGTGTTTAGTTTGTTGTCCTTCCCGGCAACTCCGATTAGCAGGGTCGGCTACGTACGGCGGCGCGAAATAAGTTCAACATTCGCGCAAAGCACAATAAAAAAAAAACGTGTCAGTTAAATAGCGGTAAACGTGTCAAACACAAAACGGCGACGAGGAGGCCGAGACATACCTGCTAGCGGCCGCCTGCAGGTAGCGGTTGGCGCCTTGGACGAGGAAGCCGAAGAGGCGGCCGTAGATGGCCCTGGCGAGGAGGTCGCGGGCCCACGACGCCGCCTCGGCACTCAGCTTGCGCGCCAGCAGCTCTCCTGCTGCGCCAACCACACGTGGACCAGGTGGGGGGGGGGGGGG
>CM025623.2:1317130-1368299 GCA_014621495.2 Entosphenus tridentatus | reverse complement strand
GGGGGGGGGTGGACCAGGTGCGGGGGGGTGGACCAGGTGGGGTGGGTGGTGGACCAGGTGGGGGGATGGACCAGGTGGGGGGGGGTGGACAAGGTTGAGGGGGGTGGCAGTTGTTTGATGGATGGTTTCTGCTGCGCGATTACGTTACCAGGTAAGGCCCACTGAGCTGTAAAGCTCTTTTACAGAAGCGACCTGGCCACAAGAGACAGCTCAACAAAGTGGCTTTTCACGTGGATATTTACAGCGGACATATACTCGAAACGCGTGACTTTATTTCTAAATGTGGAGGGGAAAATCGGAGGACCTGGAGAAAAATCCACAAGACCACAGGGAGAGAGACACGCGAACTCCAAATATACAGCAGCAAGAGCGATCTTGGGTCAGCAAAATGACAAAAACCAGGTTCGCAGCGGTGCCAGGCTCAGTGCTGTTGATGTCTGAGGCCATCCCGGGCCGCGGGATCATGGAGCCTCTGTCACAGATTGCTGTGCACCGCTCCCTCTGGACAGAGACCGCGCGGCCCATCGCTCACACGTTCATCCCTGCTCGAGCCCACAGCTGTCCCCTACGCCAGACTGACCACACCGTCTGCTTCAGCCACGAGGCCATCTGCATTAAGGAGTTGTGCGGCCGTAATCGCTTCACCACCTTGGGCCATTAACGCCGCTTTTATAACACCAGCGTACAGAGTTAGCTAACGATGTAAGGAGGCAATGGCCCTTCTGGAAGAAAAAAAAACAGGGAGAGCGTAGCCAGATTGGCTAACAGACTGCAGTTTACGAGTGCAATGCCTGGAAAGCATTGGAAATGTTCCAAGAATCTGACAGTTGTGAACTGATGTCGCCAATAAAACCATCTCCATCGCTAAATATCAACTCTTTTGTTTTACCAGGTAAGGCCCACTGAGCTGGAAAGCTCTTTTCCAGAAGTGGCCTGCCCACGAAAGTGGCTTTTCACGTGGACAAATACTCTAAACCGCGTGATGTTGATTCTAAATGTGGAGGGAACAACCGGAGGACCCGGAGAAAAATCCACACGACCACGGGAAGAGAGAGAGAGACACGCAAACTCCAAATATACAGCAGGCATCAGGGTCGGGATCGAACCCACGACCTCCTACACATCAGCCGAGGTAGTTAACATCTCCTAGCCACCACGCGCGACGATAGCACCACAATTGTCTCAGCAGCGAAGACGAGTGCGGTGCAGCTTTCGCGTGGTCGAGCTGAGACAATCCCTCACTCATGCTTCACTCTCAGCGGTGCTCGGGTCAATTGGTCTGCGGACTCAGGCGGTCCGACACGACCGACTGTGGTTCTCGGCGAGCCACCTGCCGCGCCAAGCGCAACGAGGGCTTCCCTCCTGCTGCCCCAGTTCCTGCGGGAATTCGCGCTCTGCGATGATAGCGACGCCGAGGGGCAGCTCTCTATAATGCATGGGATCCCCAGAGTGGAGAGGCGGACGCGTCCACATGCTGTGTTGGCCAGCAGCAGCTGCCGCTACCGCCTCCACTTGTATCCACCCAGCACTGGAGCTCGTCTCAACGCTGCGCCTGTTACTCCAACATAAGACAGCGCCACTGCCGGAAATGTTCAGAAAACTCCAGATTCGCTCGAGAAAATCCAACGACGAACTCCTCCACCCACATCTTCTACTAGAAATGGCCGATGGAGTTCGCTCAACCGTTCACCTCACATTTGCTCATCCCAACAAGGAGCTCTGTAAATAAGTAGGCATCGGACCTGTAATGCCGGGCAGTGTGTGTATCGTTGGAACGTACCATGCGTCGAAAATGTTCCGAAAGAACATCTTAAAAAAACCCAACAGTTGAATTCACGGTCAGCGAACCCAAGACGTACGCAACGCGATACCTTTAGTGTAGATCGTGTCCGAGGTGAGGGCTGTGCCGAGCTCCTCCGGAGACACTTGCAGCATGTAGGCGACTGCCAAGAGAGGGACGACCGCGAGCGTGAGCAGTGGACACGCGCGCGCGGTTACACAGAGATGCTCAAATCATCAACTGTCCCAGGACGCGGCACGTGCCCTCGTCAACGTCAATCAGCTGCGTCCGTCACGAGAAAGTCAACGGCACGCTGCATCGCGAGACATCACAACGGGCAGCAAACGTCACTGTGGTCACATTTACATTTTAGTTTCCTGTCCACATTCCGCATATACATGAATTCGCCACTTGCACAGCAGCTGGGCATATATATCTACATATTTACACACCAAGGGACACAGAAGCGAGGCGCATAGAGCCAGACTAAGGCACCTTTTAGATTCTTACAGTTCAATGTTAATGCCAGAGGTTCAGAGCAAAATCAAAATAAATGAACAAGGAGTTGTTGTGACGTTCTCACCCCGTGCCCCTACCAGACATCTGTGAAGAAGAGCTTTACAGCTCATCGGATTCCTCCAGCATAAATACATGTTCCGATTCCGGTTGTATGTATGTTGAACTTCTTACGTACTGTACGTAGCCAACCGTACGAATCGGAGGTGCAGGATCTGAGTGGCGTTGGGCCACGCTCCTTGAGGCCTGCCCCGGGACTCCTGTGGGTTGTACCCCGTGATACTAGAGCGGTGTTTCTCAAACTTTCTTGGGCCCACGGACCACTCAGCCGATGCATGCAAACATTTCCACCGACCACCCAGCCCTTAAATGCCAGTAATACAAAACTATTCCTTCTGTGTTACCGGAACATTTTTTTTTTAAACGCAGCTGTACGTTTTTTTTTTTAGGGTGAAGGCATTTAGATCTGACGGTGATGGTAGTTTAATCACGGCAGACTACCTAATTAAATTTTCAAATTCAATAGCGTGAGTAAAATTTGAATTAACGTACGGAACAAAAGTGAAAAGCATGGTGATTATTTCCCGATCAACGTGCGTTTACACCACCGGCCCGCAGACCACCTGGAGGAACGTCCCAGACCACTCGCTGGTGGATCCAGAGGAAGCACACTCTGATAACCACTGGGCAGAGGAAGCACACTCTAATCACCACTGGGCTGGAGGGACGATCCTGGGAGCAGAGGCAGGCGCCCCACACCCAACGCTCTTCACTCATCAACAAACACTGCCGACAAATGGCTCCACGCGTCGGCACTGGCGATACGAGATGGGCCAGAGCACATTTACCGGTGTTGAAAAAAAAATCAATCACGGTTTAATGTCTTTTATTTGAATAGATAATAGCCCACTGATGTTAATTTCCACTTTTACAAGGGATACGTGCGAAGTTAAAGATGCAGCGGTGGTTTCTTTAATTTTAACAGATCTATGGGGATATATTTATGGATCTGCGTGGAAACTTTCCATTTAGGGTCAAATACACGTCTGGATAAAACAGTATCAAACACAGTCTGGTGGGATTCACCCCACCGATGGTGACAAAAGCAATTTTTACTCAAAATTATTGGGACAATTTTCTTCTGCTTTTGTCACTCGATTCATTTATTGACCTCTTGTGGGCATTCCTGCACAGCCTCAATCGCGGGCAAAACCAGCGAGTCACGTGAAGAGAAAGGCACGATTCCCTAAAGCAAAGCCAGACGCGTGGGAGATATTCTTGCCTGTACGGTATGCAGAGTTTTGCTCGTGTGTCTATACGCAATTAACACACGGAGAGAGCAGTACGTGTTTTCATTAACAGAAATCCAAAGGGACCGAATTTTTTCGTCGTAAGTGTCCGCTTGGTACCTTCACGTGGTTAAGGTGCTCGCTGTAGCCACTCCATTTACGATGCTACTCGAGCGGAGGCGGTGCAGGCACCGCACCGGAAGTAATGGTTTTGATGCGTCAAGGAAAGGGAAACAGACGTCGTCTTTGGCTGATTTCCCCACCGGCCGCGCGGCTCCGCGCAAGTGAACGCGCAGGAACCCGTTGCGCTATCGCTCCCCGTTGACCCATCGTGCCGGGGGCGCGCGTGCACACGCAAACGTCCCGGCGAACGCGAAACCGCGTGCCGGATCGCACGACGCGGAGGATGGATCGCGTGTGCTGGCCATGCAGAAGCGATGCAGGTGGCAAGTTCTTTCTGAACGGCTGTTGATTTCAATTGCAGTTGCTGCCATATGGAGGGGGTTAATGATGAATAGTATGCCGAAGTTGCAAAGCATAGTTTTACACTTTGGCATCCCTTGCACGGCAAGGTGGAAGTTGGTCAAATTTCTTAAATTCTCCCTGCCGCTGTTCACCCAGCAGATATATATGGAGGACAATGTATTATTTCCTTATCTTATATTTATAAAGCGCCTTTATCCAAGGCTCTTTACAAGGGGTATGAGTGGTACAATGAGGGTAGCTAAAAGTGATACGGCGAACAGGGATGGGGTATCGGGAGGGAGATTAGTGGGGGAGGGAATTACGGGGGGTACCTCGGGATGGAACGATGGGCCAGGCAGAAGAGGTGGGAGGTCTTGAGGGAGGAGCGGAAACGAGACAGGGAGGGCGCTCGCTTCATGCGGAGGGGAAGCTTGTTCCAGTGCCAAGGGGGGAAATTAAAATGGCAGAACACCACGTGGCTTGTGTGGGCATCGTTCTACGCTGACTGGTCACCGTTCGTTTTCACTCAAAATTGCACCCAACAAAGACCCATATTTTGCTCTATGCGTCCAACGCTCAAGAGCGCACAATTGGATTGCCGCTCATTCAGCTCCAACTGTACCTATTAAATTAAGCTTCCGTATAGGAGCATGAAACCATTGCGTGTCTCCACGGAGATAAAACAAAATGAGTCACAATGCAGTGGCCTATTGGCTTTCCAAACCATTATCATCCTGCAACATTTGTTTAAGCAAGCAACAATCTGGAGCGGTTTCCACCTTCTGGGTCTCTTCAGACGTCAAGGATCGTTGAACAAATGCAACTTTGCTACGAGGTGTTATTAGCAAGTGCACGCAAAGTATTGCCTTGCAGCTTTCGTGCCTGCAGGAATTCATATTCTTTGGGTCTTTCGGTAAAGTCACGTACCTACGTGACTTGGGGGCCGTCCATAAATGACGTCACGCGATTTTGGACGATTTTTTTTACCCCCCCCCCCTCGTCACACGACGTCACAAAAAGTCAGACCCCCCCCTCAAATATGACGTCACAAAGCTCTGCCCCCCCCCCCCCAAATAAAACATGCTTCAAATCGCTTTAAACTATTGTCATTGTAGTGCGTATTTAATGTGCCGCTGCACTCTGATGTTATAGGAGAAAACATTTATTCAAAAGTCTATTTAATTAAGTGGAACGTGTTGTCTATATTTTTTTAAAGTTGCGAATTTTGATGTGACGTCACATTTCTCGGGCCCCCCCCCTAGGTGCGTGACGTCATTTATGGACGATCCTTTAGCCAAAAGACCCAAAGAATAAGTGCACGCTAGTCAAACCGGTCGTGCTGTATTGCATTGAGAGTGAATCTGAGTGCGGGAAGCGTCACAGCTCTGAGCTCACGTTCCTGCTCCCCCTGCTGGTACAACTCAGGGTGGCAGGGGGCGCTCTCGATGCATCCGCTGCGTTATTGAATCCCTCGCAGTGGCACGCAATCGGAAAAATCTGCGCGCTAAAAGTTGGCCATGTAAACCCAGCCAATTTGGCATGGTCCCCACATGCCCCGGTAGACGATGAAACAAGGCTCTGTTGAGAATACACCACAATGGCTTGCTGTGTTCACTCACCTATATCAAGATACATTCATCAATTGATGTGCTTTGCTGAAATTGCAGCATTGGCGGTGCTCAATTTTGTTGGTGTCTCCTTGGCCAGTGATAGAAATTCCACATTAATATGGCAGATACTATGACGGGTATGTTAGATGCAAATTGCTAAAACGAACCCACCAAAACGATAAAACAGGGCCACAAAATTATCAGCGTTTGCTTTCCGACGCGAATACATCAATTCAACTTTAAACTTTTAAGTGTGACGCTCGGTATTTTAATAAGCAGATATTTCATGGCCACGATAAATCCCTGCTTGCATTTTAATCAAAGCACTGTACTAAATTAAAGGGGGGGGTAAATGCCATTTTTAATTAGGGGCACCGCCACGACGCTGTGAATTTCAAAATGCCACCCTGCCACCGTGCCCGCGATACAATATCGCGGGCAGTAAAAAGCGTGCCGTAATGAATTTTTTTGCCGAGACCAGTAAATTCCCCCGTATGATATCTTGACGGAGGGCTGAAGGGGGTCGCGAGCAGACATCTGCACGGCGCGTTGGGCTCCCGTCTCTCGCCGTGAAATCTGTTCGTCGTTTTAATTACGAGGGGGCGGCCGCAGATGCCCTGTTTGGCCAGCTACGCCTCCTGGCAGCCAGAGATAAGCCCAGGGGCCTGGATCTGGCCAGATGGCCTTCAGCATCTTTGGCTACACTACAGCTAAACCGTGGCTTGGGGATGGGAAGGGGATATTCTTAACACTACTATAGGTGTCTTGAAAGGGGGCAGGTCTTTGCTGAATGTTTCAACACAGATACACCAGGGTCAAAGGGAACTTATCAGGAGGTGTGCGAGCAGGGCTTGTTGTTGAGGTATGTGTATATGTACGTTGAACTTCTTTCGCATCGAACGTAGCCAACCGTGCTAGGGGTGGGGGTTTTTATGAGAATAGATTGTGTGGTAAATGGTTGAACATTTGCAGGATTGATATTTGTGTGTATTCCGATGCATACGGCAAAGACTTGTCAGTCTTCTTGCAATACCTCTTCATTTGAAGTCAATAAATATAGACACAAATTCAATATCATTATCCAACGAGATGATTGTGAATTCCACTTGCGAATTTTGATTGTGGCTGGGTGCCACTTCTGACATCCGGAGGTCCCCTAGGCTAAAATAAACTCCGCTGAGAAACGTTTTGCTATGTTATGGGTGCAGTATAAATGCAAATATTATTATGAAAATATTATTACGTAGATCATTTTTCAGGTGGCGCTGCAGGGCTGCGGCCCTATACAGTCATCAGGGCAAAGCCCTCTTGGGCTTCTCCTCCACGCACTCCGCAGAGAAGCGACACAACTGACCAGCCATGGAATGTGCGACATTGTGACTATCCTTGGAAACGTCCCACAGCAGGACAGCTGATGCCCGGCCCAGGGGGGGGGGGGGGGGGGAGCCATTCATCAGCATTTTCGCTGTCGCTTTGACGCAAAGCAGATATCGTCATCGTGCGCAGGAATCCCACGGTCCGCCACGAGCTCGCGGTGTTCGGGCAGTGTGGGAATCCCCCCCCCCCCTGTTCTTCCCCACCCCCCCACCCTTCCCCCCACGATTGACCCGCAGGCCTCTGCCCCCGAGAGGTTTGATCCCAAAGGTCGGACACGTGCTCCGTATAGAGGATGCGATTTAGCATTTTGTCAATAGCGGCGACGACAACCACAGCGAAACCCTTCGAGAATTGCGCTGCTGAAATGGTCTTTTCACAAAGCCACTAACAATTAGGGATGCAAGTGAAGAGGACAGCTTGCGTTCAAATAAATACATTCGAACATGCTCCGTCCTGAAAATCACTAAGTCCAAACACTTCCCATCCTTATCTTGTTTGCCTTTTTGTTGATCGATTTTGATCTTGATCAGCCTTCAATAATCACCAGAGGTATTCATGAATATTCTGCCTAATGCAATTAGTGAGGCGTTAGAGATGCCACGGGGGGCGCACGGCAGCCGCAGGACGAGGAGGAGCAGAGGAAGGCAAATGGAGAGATGGCTTGGTGTGGTGGAACAAGCTACGAGGACGGTGGACGTGACTTGAGAAGAAGCTCAGGGTGGAGGCGCATGCCGAGAGCTAAACTCGGTTTTCAAATTTGTCTCCGACAACTGTTTTATTTTTGCAACCTTTGCGGAATGTGACTTTTGTTATTGCTGTCGTTGTTTTGCTCAAAATGATACGTCAACAAATCAAAATGTCTGGTCTGAAGAAGAAACTGTTTGACGAGTAAATTATGACCAGCTTTGAGTTGTGGTTAAAACACGTGGAGCGCGCAACGAGGTGCAGAGAGGTGCATGCTCAGAATTGGACAGAGCAAGGCCGTAGCCATGGAGTCAACATTGGGGGGGAACAAATCTTCCAGGGGGTCTAGACCCCCCCCCCCCCAGAAAAAAATCTAAATTTGAAAACAAATTTCCTGACAGAGATTAGGGATTTATAAAGTACAACCATAACCACAATCATATAAACATAAATCTATGCATTGTTATATGAAGATAAGTCCAGATATTGTGGCCAAGGTTCAGCAATTTTGTATTCATTTACATAACATATATATATTTTTTATATTGTTTATAGCAATATATTGGGGTTGGACATTTGGAACATATTTGAATATTGGGGGGGGGATGTGCCCCCCCCACAATATATATTATAATTAAGGCCTTGGGACAGAGACAATAACAGGAACGATTTCAAACTAAACAACTTTTATTTTACCACGTTAAGGCCCACTGAGCTATGCAGCTCTTTTTCAGAAGTGACTTGGCCACAAATGACGGCTTATCATGGGGAAATTTATTGCAGCCAAATCATCCAAATGCATGTTGGTTATAAATGTGGAGAAAAAAAACCGGAAGACCCGGAGAAAAATCCACACGACCCTGGGGAAAACATACGAACTCCAAATATACAGGCATCAGGCTCGGCATCGAACCCCCAACCTCCTGCGTACCAGGCGAGGGAGTTAACATCTCGCCACCGTGGCTTAAATGGTGTTAAGCCACATCTCGTCTTGTCATCCATGCTATTTACAACGTGTAGGCTCTGCTTTGATAGCAGCTGAATACTAAGTATGTGCGTGTTATCGTTTTGTTCACTAACACCGCGCTGTGCCAAGTGTTTGAAAGCAGATGCTGTATTTGACGAGGCTGGTTAGTCGTTTGTGGTTATCTTTATATATGGCTGCTATAGCTGCGCAATTACAAAGATCGTACAAAGCAAGCTAGCAACAACAGAAATGTGTTTTTTTGTAAGATCGATGTTTAACAAAGCATGGCCAGACAACCATGTGTTAAGTCAATTGCTGACCTACAACAGACTAAATTGTCAACAGGGATGTGGAATTTCCCCCAACGTCACACGGCCACAAATGAAGCCGAGTGATGTCCCGACGTTTGTTGAAGTAACACACCGCATTCCCATATGGACTCACGTTAACACGCGCGGACACACACACCGCACAATGCTGACACACAGACAGGAAGAACTACAAACTACATTGACGTGTGTACTATGAGCGACACACTGCAGGCAGACCTCGAAAGCGGGTGAGTTTCCTCCTAATCGGAGCCGAGTTAACGCCCATGGTCATAGATCTTAGCTCTGCAGAGAGCCACAAGGGGGCACCTGTGACTCGGGCACGCAAATATCACGGAGTTATTGAACTTGATTTGGAGCTTTCGTGACTGCAGGGATTACTCTTTGGTTCTTTCGATAAAGTCAACGTAGAAAGAAAAAATGAATTCAATAATAGCGCACGACGTTTCGATCGCAACACAAGCAATCATCATCAGGTACAAATGAAAGAGAAAACAAACATATATAATGCAATACAACACAGAGAGTCGGCTGACATAACATTGCTTGTGTTGCAATCGAAACGTCGTATGCTATTATTTAATTTATATTTTTATTTCTCCGTGACTTTACCGAACGAGCCAACGAGGAGTTATTGAACATTGCTATACCGGCAACGAGCACTGCGCCGTACGTCTGTGTTGCTTTTATTGTTTCCGTCTGTCTAGTTGTGTTCACCCGCTGCTCAGGAAGGGACCATTACCATGAAGTTAGCTGCTTGTGTGAGAAGTTGGGATTGTGGTCTGGGATACTGACCTAATAGACTAATTTCTCCGCTGTGATAACTTTTTTCTTCATCATGGGACCTCCCTTGCCAGTATCAAAATATAAGAATAGGCAATTAAACAGTTGTGTTATAGATGTGAACACACCAAAATGAAACCTTTTGCAAGGAATCATGTCCTCATTGATGCTGGCAAGGGAGGTCCCATTATGTAGCTGCTCGCTCCGAGCTCTCAATGCCTTGAGAGTGGCATTGTCTTTGTGCTGTCCGCCTTTTAGCGTCCTCTGGTCTAACACTGTTAGTGAGACGAGGCTCTAAAGAAAGCTGTCTCTGGTGTGGACCAATCAGTTTCAAAGACAATGCATCATATACTACCAGAGTATGTGTTTTTTGTTTGGATGTTCACCACAAGTATATGTGGTTGATGCAGACATGCTCCCTTGCAAAAGGTTTCATTTTGGTGTTTTAACATCTTAATACGGCTGTTTTGTTGTCAGAAAGGGTAAAGCCTACTCTTGTAAACTTGTTTCTTGTTTGCGCCTTTTGTTTTGGTGAGATTTCTTCTTACTCTTTGGTTATTTCGGTAAAGTCACGTAGGTAAAACATAAATAAATAAAAAACAACTAAATTAAATGAAAAACAACTACATTTAATGAAAAACAACAACATTAAATTTTTTTTTACCTACGTGACTTTACCGAAAAAAACAAAGAGTATGAATCCTTGCAGTCACGAAAACTTCAAATCAAGAATTGAGTTTTCTCCATGTTTCATTCATTTTTGATTTCCTAAGGGTTTTCACTTGCTTGGTAGTAGCTATATATAGGAATTGGCGCTTATATATAATTAACGTACAGCGTTGTGGGATGCAATTAGCATGACTGACACGATGTGAAATTAAATTATTATTGTTAATATCTCCTGCACTGACACGGCGATGTAAAAGGGAGGTGTGCGCCAATGCCCCAATGCTCATTTGAGCAGCAGCAAGTGACCGAGCGAGTGGGCGCCACTTCACGAGAAGTCTAAGAGACTCTCCGTCCTGTGGATCGACCGCAGTCGAGTCTGGCGTGCGTCGTGACGCTGGCCTGCGGAGTCGGGTTGAGAGTCGGCTGGTGCGTGGGGAGCCGGGCGGGTGGGTGCGTGGGGAGCCGGCCGGGCGGGCGCATGGGGAGCCGGGCGGGCGGGCGGGCGGACACGTGCGTGGCACTCACTGCGCTGCAGGAGACGCGTGTCGGTGACGTGCGCCGCCTCCGTGCTGGAGATGCCCAGGAAGTGCAAGTCGCCCAGGTGAAGCACGGCCGACAGCACGAGCAGCAGGTTCTCAACGTCCTGCCGGAGGCAGCGCGGGCGAGAGAGTTAGCGAGCGCCGGTCACGGACCGTTCACACCCGATGTGCACGGCCTCCCAGTGAGCGCTGGCGGATTCTCTGTCAACGAATGCTGGGCGATCGGTGGTGCACAGCCGCCTACGTAACTGTGAAAAGACAGCTGCGTCCGCACGCAAGGAATCCGCACGGTCATCGTTAGCGGCGAGCCGGCGAGCGCGCGCTACTCGGGAGAGCTGCCTGTCAAGGAGCCACGCACGGTCAAGATTTACGCTTCCGCTCATCCTTCTTCTATCTGTGTTGCTATGAATTGAGTAGCCGCTCTAATTGGACGTCTAGGTCGTGAATCCAGCCGCTGGCTTCAGAGGCACAGCGGAGCGTGAAAATCCCTCGCTGCCCCCGGAAGTTGTCCGCAGTGGACACGGGTCCACGGTGCCGCTCTGCTCTCGCCGTGCCCCACAGCCGCATTCCCTTCGCCGCCTCCCGTAAAGAGGCTGGCAGCACTGGACGATACAACGTACAGCCAGGTACGACGCGATGCCCGATCCACAATTACGAAGGCGACATCACGGAGATACACTCAGCTGTTCCTGGCGCGGCTATCTGGTTTGACCGACTAAATGTGAAATTGTAGTTGTCGCTCTGCATCTACATCAGCAGCCGGACGAACGAAGAACACCAGATACGGCCATGAGAGGGCACAGAGTGAGCGTGAAAGGGAAGGCTGCAGCCCTGCGATTGCCCGCTCGTGGGTATTTGGCCTACTCTTCTCCACGCTGGCCAGACATCCTGGAGGAGGTGGACGCGTCGACATCTTTATCCCACCTCGCGCGACCTACTGTGGTGAATCTGACTACACTGCTGGCTGCTGGGTGGGCGCAGGCGGTGATGGGTGGTTTAGGAAACTTGCACCAATTGTCTCAACTGCCGTGCCGGGAAATGGAATCGATCCGGCGACCTCTTGATTGCAAGTCCATTGCGCGCTGACCATCACATCACTCGCTTATGGTACATTAAAAGATCGCGCGGCCCAGATGTGTTTCTTTTGAAGGGGTTTCACAGGTGATTACTTATCGTGTTCTCACCGTAACAGAACATCTTTTCCACTTTTGGCTATACTTGCACGGTGGCTATTCTTAATGTTCCTACGTGAGTATTGTAGATTTTATTTTTGCCCGTACTTTGCTCCGCAGGATAGCCGGCTCTTGAAAATGACCTCACAGCTTGTAATGTCTTCTGCACAGCAGACGGCGGCACTTGTACAATTCCCCAGACAGTTCGGGGAAAATAAACCTTTCGCCCCTTGTAAACTGACTTTGTGGTACACGAGCTCACTGCGTGGCAATTCATCAGCAATCGGAGGCAGTGACAGATTTTTCTTCTCTCCCCCTAAATGTGGAGCGCACTGCGCTTAACGAAGAGCGATCCCTTTTATGGGGGAGCTCCTCGGAGCCCTGCAAACACCAAACGTTGCCTTTCAAACGCGATGACGATGGTCAAACTTCATCGCCCTCTCCAGCCGTCATCAATCCACTGCTGGACGAAGGCCTCCCCAATCCTCAGCCCACCGCCTCCCACGATCCCGCTAAGCGATAATCCACCCGGCACCGGCGCACACGAATCGATATCATCACTCCATCTCCGAGGTCTGCGTCCTCTCAAGAACGTAATTATCTGCCGGGTGGCAGGGGAGGGCAGGGAGGGCAGCCAGGCGTTGTTATGGCTGCTCATGGCCAGGGCTCACTGGGCTGTAGGCAAAGCCTTCCTAGCCATTCGACTACCATCTGCCTCCCCACTCCGCCCCCCGTTCCACACCATGGCCGTTGCCGATCAGAGGTCACGGAAAAACAGCGGGGGACGAATATCCCTGAATAAAACTCCTGAACAATTCTGCAACTCAAAGCGGCGCATTGGCACCGTCAATGGGCTGTGCGTGCTTTCGATCCGGGCGCGTTCATATCCACACCCTGAAGTGAGAAAACGTCGCGTCGAACGCGTTCACCGCTCCCGCGGATTTTCTATCGGCCCTCTTTTTACCATCCATCAGTGCAGCTCCCCGGGGTGGGGGGGGGAGCGATGCACACCAGGGTGGATCAATGTGTCGCGGCCACTCCACTATCGGCACTGCGCACCACCGCTGAGCACCCCCACTGCCCTACCCGCCCTCCCCGGGCCTCCTCGTCCGTAGCCGGCAATGATAATGAATGGATTCGTCCGGACTGCCGCGAGGGAATAGCGTCCGTGGCAGCACGCCGAGCCCGTGGCTCCGAGATCCGGGGTGGGGGGGGGTTGAGGCCACAGCGTTGACAGCTGAGAAACGAGCGTGGGCTCTCTGGCGGCGTGAAAGCGGTTGCTGTGCTCGGGTTTAATAACCGCAGGCCGGCCAGCGTGGATGGCACACTAATGCAAGGGTCCACCACCACCACCCCACCGCCCCCCGTGTAGCCTGTAGCAGACTGTAGGCGCGAGTGCTGTTAGCAAGCAGCAGCAGCAGCAGCGATGAAGGCCGGGCACGGCACACGAGGGGGTGGGTGGCCAGCACCACGCCCGGCCGCCTTTGTCTCCCGAGTGGCGATGTTTACACACTGCACCGGGAACTCATTGTGAGGCTGAGTCGACCGAGGGGAGGCCCAGGACCGGTCCACCTTGGTGGCAATTTCCACCCCCAAACCCACCCCCAGTATTGACTATTATATTGACTACTACATTGACGACTATATTGACTACTATATTGACTACTATATTGACGACTTTATTTACCCAAGAATGTCTGTGTGTAACGCACGTGACGTCACTCCACGTCGACCAGCCCCCCTCATTAATAATCATGAACAGGTGGGGTCCTCCACATGGACCCCCCCTTCATTAATAATCATGAACGGGTGACGTCACTCCGCATGAAGAAGGTGGAGCGGAAACGAAAATTTGTTTACGCAAAACAGCTTTCATTTTGATTTTTCCTCATGGAAAGTAAAGCTAATAAAGAAATCAACGCAACAACTAATATAACGAGCAAAAAAATGACCGTGTGTGTGTCCCGCGCGTGACGTCACTCCACATGGGGCAACCCCGCCCCCCCCTCATTAATAATCATGAGCTGAACAATTTTTCTATTTAATATTTCAGATTTACTGCAATAAACATCCGTCCTTGGACGGGAAAACAAGCTAGTTGACTTATAAAATTCCTCACGAGATGACGGAGGAGATATAGACAACATCTAGAACTGTAGCGAGATGAGAAAATGGGACAGATGCAGGGCAGAGAGACACAGACAAGAGGCAGACATGGAGTCAGATGAGACAAGACAGTGATGATAGATTCATTAGCTCTTGAATGCTCATTGTGGTTTGAATCTGAGCTGGGATTTGGTTCACCCTGAATGTTGTTGCTTGAGCTCCTGAGGATTGCCTTACATTGCTCATGCCCAGCGCCCCCGCTAGACTAGGAGAACACAACGCTGGCAGCAGAGAGAGAGAGACAGAGGAATATTTTCACGCCACAAAATCTAAAGTCGTCGGGGTGACGGCAACGTAAAGAGGCTGAGACGACCGGTGACTGCGAGTGACTGAAGCTGACGTCACGCGGCAAGGGACGCTTCCCAGTAGGGCTGAACGATTAATCGATTACAAATCGAAAATTAAAACAATGCGATTAGGAAATCGCAAAGGCTGCGATTTGAAAAGTACTATTACTTTCTTGTTGGAATTGTTTTATTATTTATTATTATAACTTTATTCATTTAACTTAACAATTGATCTATGTTTGATTGTTCTATTTCAGTTAAAACATTTTAATAAATACATGTTGGAAGCAATTCATATATTTTAAGTTCTCATCCTTGCATTAGAATATGTAGAGCAGTTCATATTTTGATGGTATCATGTGGTAATGCTGCATAACATGTTTTAAATCTATTACACAGTGAATTTTGAACTGAAGCTTGACTTAAACATAAATTCATCGCAAATCAAATCGCAATCTCTGTCAGAAAAATCGCAATAAAATATTTTCTCCAAATCGTTCAGCTCTACTTCCCGGCAGAGGGCGCCGACACTGAAGCCGCGTCGCGCGCGCATTCACAGATTTCGTGAGGGTCGGGCACTGCCGATGCAGATAAGGGGACTAAATGTTGGCACTGGATGCATGTTCAACTCCTTTCGCGCTGTACGTAGCCAACCGCGCCAATCGGAGGCGCGGTGACACCGGTGCATTAGAGGGAACAAAGATTGGTACTGAAGCCGCATAAAGTGCAAGCAATTACCGGCGCTGCTATTGAGGTTTGCCTTATTTCGTTTTCTACACACAGGCAGCCGGCTCGACGGGCACATAAATGAAAGGTGACACGTGCAGCCCTGCAACTGCTTCATCACACTGCTGCTGGCAGAAGAGCTTTCCAATGGAGAGCTTCAGAAAGCCTCTCTCAAGGGAATGTTGGCTTAATCTTCGGCTCTGAAAGGTCAGCATTGACCCCGGCAGGAGTCAAGGCCTCTGAGGCTTGCGGATGCTGAGAACCGTACGGTTATAATCGGGGTTTCATCTCACTCAGGTCTGACAATATTTCCGGACCCCTGGCACACCACATCCAGGATACCACTCACATATGGCCGCGACTGCTGATCGGTCAACCGGTGAATTGGAACATATTCGGTGAGCAATGAGCCCTTGGTTGTGACTCGAGCTGCTGCTGCTGCTGCTGCACCGTGAGAAACCACCACACGTCTAGCACACGGGTCGGCAACCAAAATGACAAGAACAAGAAAAGGCATTTTTTTCGAAATATGTAAATCAAAAAACGCGAAGTATCAATAGCCGCAATGCACGTGAATACGAAGACGGCGGAGTGGCCCTCAATAAACGACGTCTCACGAAGCGGTCCTTAAAGAGCCGCAGGTTTCCCACGCCTGGTCTAGGACGCCCTCGCGTGAACGTTTCTCTGCAGGGTTTTTTTGCCGACAAGGCGTGCGTGTGTGTGCGTGCGTCGTGGGAGGGGCGCGCGTACGTTGTTGCTGAAGGAGAGCGCCTGCAGAGCGGTCTTCACGGCGTCCAGCCTCTCCTTGTCGCTCGTGCTGGCCGTGGGAGTGCTGCCCCAAGTGCTCTCCTTCAGGTACCTGTCGTTCAACACAGAGCCACCGACTCACTGCCGAAGCCACGCGAAGGGCCATCGCCAAGGTGGCCAGATGGTGACCACCTCGCCTGGTATACAGGAGGTCGTGGAATTCGGTCCCGACCCTGACGACGCCTCTTGTATATTTGGAGTTTGTGGTGTCTCTCTCCCCACGGTCGCATGGATTTGTCTACGGGTCCACCGTTTTTTTTCCTGCCGCTATTAGAATTTACATGCGTTCAGAGTAGTTGGCTGCTATAAATGTTCACGTAAGCCGCTTCCCTGAGTTATAATTCGTGGCCAGTGCACCTCTGCAAAAGAGCCATCTAGCTCAGTGGACTTTTCCTGTTAAAATAAAAACGTTGTTGGCTTTACTGTGTGTGCAACCCGTGAACATATGTCAGCATGCACGCTGCAAGGCGGCGTGCACAGCAGCCAAACCGACTGCAGCAGCAGCTGCTGTGATCTCTGGATATCGTTGTTTTGGTTGGGTCCAGGGTTGGATTGTGCCACTGTCCAACCAGGCCTCGCGAGGAAATTGTTCCTGGAGTTTGGCCAACCCACACACGCTCACCGCAGTGTATGCCATTTGCCAGCTGATCGAGGTTCAGCTTGAAGTGGGGCCCAGTGTGTGATGGCCCAACTTGCTCCATCAGCAAATGCCCATTTGCTCTTGGTCCAAAACCAACGCTATATTAGCAATGGCTCTGTTCTGTCTCTCCATTCATAAATCATGTCTTTTTTAGTCTAACAGTCAATTGGCTTTCCAGACCAATATCATTCAGCGGCATTATTTAAGCAAGCAAACTCTGGACTAGTTTCAGCCTCTTCAATATCAAATTTTGCCTGGTTACCGGACGTTATAAATTATGGGGGCCCGTTCAACACAAAAACGCGATTTAAAAAAAAATCTAAATATGTTCATATTCTTGGGTATTTCGGTAAAGCCACGTAGATAGATCGAATAAAAAAAAATAATCATAAAAATATCACGACTTTTTGATCGCAGCACAAGCTTGTGTTGCAATCTAAACGTGATATTTATTATTATTATTTTTTATCTATCTACGTGGGTTTACCGAAAGACCCAATAATATGAATGCCTGCTGTCACGAAAGCTTTAAGTCAAGATTTAAAATATGTTTAGTCCAGTGTTCTTCATTGCAAGGCCCGCGGGTCACTGGCGTCCCATGGTGACCTTTCATGTGACCCCCGACGTGCAGCCCCCGACAACACAAAAATAGTGAAGACACTAAATAATAAAAAATATATAATTGTTATCGCGGCATCTCTTGAGGAAGACCAGCGTCTCGAGAAGCTGTGACTTCTTGTCTCGTTGTCTGTTAAAACCTCTAACAGATAGGTGAAATTCCTCTCCGTAGAGGGTGTTAATTCTAGATTTGAAGCTTTCGTGACTGCTTTTCGGTAAAGTCACGTAGGTAAAAAACCTAAGAGAATGAATCCTTGCAGTCACGAAAGCTTCAAATCTAGAATTAACACCCTCTACGGAGAGGAATTTCACCTATCTGTTAGAGGTTTTAACAGACAACGAGACAAGAAGTCACAGCTTCTCGAGACTCTGGCCTTCCTCAAGAGATGCTGCGATAACAATTATATTTTATTATTTCTTTTTTACCTACGTGACTTTACCGAAAAACCTAAGAGTATATATAGTGAAGACACCCCATCACCGTGCTGCTGTCAAACCTCCAATGGCTTCAAATGTGTGGGGGGGCCTCACGTTGATTGATGTCTTATCGCCGAAAGTGACCCCCCTCTGAAAACCGGTGAAGAACAGCGGTCTTAGTCCACGGCCTAACCACCTGGCCATGGCACAGAACCGCACGGCTCGTGAAGGCAAACGGCGGTGACTCGCCGGAAGGACGCCATGTTGGACAGGTAGAGGTAGCTCCGCTCGTCGGCGGTCAGCCCGCCGGACATCAGGCGGAAGATCTTGAAGTTTCCCTGGTGCGCGGGCGCGGCCACCAGGCGAGACTTCTCCAGGCAGTAGGCGAACACTCGGGCTGCGCGCCGCGGGAGGGAGACAACCCCACCAAGTCAGCCTCACGGGCAGGAGAAGCAGCGAGCGAGAGAGAAAGAGACGCCAATGAACCAGAACGTGTGTTTATACTGCAGGAGGAATCCGATGAGCTGAGAAGCTTTTTTTTTCACAGATGCCCAGTCGGGGCACGAGGGAAGAACGGGAGACGAGCCATTCTTCCCGTGGCCGTTCCTCCCCGACGTCTCACAAACACTGCGCTTTAGGCGGATGGATAATCCAATATGTCACGTGCGTTTGTGCGTTGAACTTCTATTGTACGCGTACGTAGCCAACCGTGATAATCCGTGGTGCGGGGGAATGACAACAAACTAAAAACGAAATGGTAAATGCTCCATGTATAGTTTGTGATAATAGGATGCGTTGTAATTTACTCATCGGAGCTGAAGGAGTGCAAGATTGTCGCGGGGAGCGTTATGATTGAAGTAAACATAAACACTTTGTTCGTCCTTTCATTACCTTGCACGCGCATCTCCTCGCGCGTAATCACAAACACACGCACAGGTTTGGAGATGTGTATACAAGCACATACTCGTGCTCACACAGATAAGCATGTGTGCACAGGGTTGTATATACAACACATACATCGCCCTCACAGAATGTTGGGGAAAGTGCTGTTCACGAGCAGCTAGTCTCAGATCTTTTCCCCGCCGGGGGATGGCTGCAGGCAGATTTTTATTCATACATAAAGTGTAAATGCGATTCGTATTTCGCGTTGTTTTTTTAATTCGTGCCCCCGTATCGTACGTGCCAAAAGTGATCCCTCGCATGACGCCAATTTCTCTCGACGCGCCGCTTTTCCAGGGACCGCGTCCTAAGCGCGCTGAGCGAGGCAATCAGCTCATCGCGCACGGCCAGCGCCAAACCAACGCACGCAGCCACGCGCGGGGAGGACCGGCGCTCGGCACGTCAGCGCCGCGGGTCTCACGCACGACGCCGGCCACGCCTGCAGAGTCCGCGCGGCCGCTAATTTGCACTCGCACGGCGGAGCTTTGTCGCGAGCCGCTCCTGGGTGCGGGGCTAACGGCCGCGAATTGGCGGGTCCCGAACTCCGCGGCGGCCGCGCGATGGGCCGGGTGAGGCTCGCCGCTAATTGGCCATCGCGCCCCCCCCCCACCACGTGCTCCCCCGTCACGCTTCGCCGAGGTGATACCTTCCGATGGCAATTACACCGGCGTTGTCGCCGCTGCCAAGGTGTTGGTCTGACACGCGGAACCCATGGATTTCCGCCTGTACTGTATTTAGAAATCTTTCTACTGGTGCTGTAATGTGTGTGCGTTTTTTTTCTTTCCCAATGCTGTTTCATTTCCTTTCATGCAGGACAGCAAGACCCAATTCTAGTCACACCTTGCCCCCCCCCCCCCCCCCTGGGCCCCCCCCCCGCTCGTAGGCCCCACCCACTACTCAGGTATTCCGACTCACAAGTCGGGTTTGCGAGCATGTAAGTTGAACTTCTTCCGCACCGTACGTAGCCAACCGTGCTGATCGGTTGGCTACTACCCAGGTAGCCACGGTAACTTCTGCACTTGTATGGCTCCGCCCGTATACTGTGTTGAGCATGAAGCCAGGAATTAAAAAATAAACATTAAAACAAACTTTTTTAAAAACACGCTTTCATGAAATGTACTAAAAAGTTAAATAGTAATGGAAGAACTCCACGACTCCAGGAAGTGGCCCCGAAGCTTGCCATAACATAAGGGACCGTGGGAAATTACAGCCAACGTTAGTTGACCGTGGACAAATACACCCAAGCCGAAACATAACATATAAAAAAAAACGTTTAAAATATATATATTATATAATAGAATATAGTATTGTCATCAGTATGACATAAGTATACCAAGTTTGCAGTCGATACCACATTGGGAAGTGGGTTAAAATAGAGTTACAAGATTTGAGGATACAACAACAACAACGACAACAACATACAGAGTGAGTTAAATGAAAGCGTGTAATAAAAATAGTTTTTTTCACAAACGGCTGGGGGCACCGGTCCAGCCTTAAGCGAGCGACGGCACAAGCTGGCGCACCGCGCACCTCCTACAGGGCGGCCGCTCCGCGCGTCGAAGTGGATCTCCAGGTGCTGCGAGAAGCGGCTCGACTCGGCGTTCACGGGCGTCACTGCGTTGCCGAACGACTCCAGGAGGCAGCTCACCTGTCCCGGCAACAGGCACAGCGTGCAAAGACAAAGTTCCCCTCCCCCCCCCGTATAGCCTCAACAGACCTGTGGGGCAAGTGCACATGCACACACACAATCATGGTGTGCTCACGTGGCGCCAAGGCCAAACCCAATCTAACCTGGGATTTTCTCATCAGAATCTGGTAAAGACGAGTGAATTTCAAATGCCATTGTGGCTAAGGGCAGCTCAACACCTGAGCAATCACTCTCGCTCATCGCCTGCTTACATGTGGACATCTTCGGTTTGCAGAGCTCCACTTCATTCAGTCCCACGCACTACCGAGTTGCATGCCACTCATCATGAAGGCGTGCCCCTGACTTCCGAAGATGGCTGCGACTTGGGGAGAGCCTTCATCCAGCAGTGGACTGATCATGGATTGATCACGAGTCTGAGGGTTCGAGCATCGGGCTGGAATTTAAATTTAGTAATAGGTTTTGACCCTTTCAACTGGTACAAAAACTGACACCTTTATACAAGGGCCTTTTGGCGTCATCTGGTCCAACACCAATGGAGACTAGGCTCTAAGAAAAGCTGTCTCGGGTGTAGACCAATCAACTTCAAGGACAGTGCATATCATTATCATTATCAGAGTTGTTTCTTTTTGACTGCTTGTGTTGTGGTTATTGCAAACATGATCCCTTGTGGAAGAAGTTCAACACACGTACAAACACACGGAGAACCGTACGTACGGTGCCGCACGCTCGTCCCGGCGCCGTATCAATTCCGCACGCAAGTACGGCATTCCCCGCAATTCCGAGCGGATCGCAACTTCGTTAAAACCGTAGTCAACGGAGATCCTGCCGAGCTGTATCCGCACTGAGCGGTGGTCACCAGCTTAGCGGGAGGCTTAGCGGGGGACGCGTTGCAGCCGCGCAGTTGAACATCGCCGGGCGCTTTCGGCCGCGGCGGATTCTCACTCGGTGCTGCTTTTTATTTTTGCGGCAGAGCATCGGACGCAAGCACGCGCGCCCTCTCCGCCTGCAATCACAGCCACCGCCGCCACTTGAACTTACACACGTGGAAATCTTGCCCTTTCACCCTGCCTCCTCCAACCCGAATTGCTTCGGTGCAATTTGAGGGAGATAATTAGCCACGGAGGGGGGGGGGTCCCTCTCTATTTGCGCGGTGCCCCTCCTGAGAGCGACACAGCTGCCGACGCACACGGAGGCGTGAAAGTCAACCTGGTCATAATTTAATCTAATCAACGCGTTCAAAGAATTAAAGGTTAAATGGCTCGAGGACTCTCCAGGAATACACCAGCACTCCCCCCTCTCCCCTCCTCTACCGTACCTCAAGTGCGCTTACATAAGCAGCACAACAACACGCGACATCTCAACTCCCAACATTGAACGAGCAGCACACACGCCCCGTGCAGACACTGAGCTTCCACGCCACTTCAACTATTTGAACGGAAAAAAAAGACAAGGGAAGGTGAGATGGAAGGATACAATTAACAGGTCTACGACAGTGGCTGGCATGGCGTGAAAAAACGAGGGAGGGGGATTGGGGGGCGTTGCGGGGATAGGAGGATGGGGGGGATGGGGGAGAGACCTCCCAGCGGCAGCTTTCCCTGTGCAGTGGTGGGGGTGGGGCGTGGGGTGACATCGCCCATGCTGTAGGCGCTTGGAACAGGTGAGAGCACCTGCACCTTACCCCACTGCAACACGTGCGCTCACCACGGATCACTGTGGTTGTCCCCATTTATGCTGCAGGGTGGACAGACGTCGGTGACGCCGAGGACTTGAGGAAACTTGCGGCAAAATTAAAACGAAAAATTATCCATCGCGGCGGCGCGTGGGACTCCATGGACACGTTACGAGGCCATCGGCTCGCGATGCGTCACATCGAAATAATTTTAGCCATGAAAGCGAAAAGGGCAGCAGGGATCGCAGCATTCGTACGCCACCAACTCACGACAGACTGACATCTCCGCATTGCCTCCAAAAATGTTCGCAGGCCGTTTTGTATTTGAATGGCAAAACCCCCCGCTATGTATTTAGAATAGAATGGTGGGGTGGGGGTGGGGGATGAGCCGAGACCTTGCTTCGGCATTCTTACATTGCACGGTCCATCACGAACGCGCGGCGTTTCACAACGAATTTTGACCGTGACTCCAGCATGCCAATGGCACTACTCATTTCGAATGACGTCAGGATACCTTCAATGTCCGCAGTGTAGTAGTTGGGGCACAATATTTCATGATGAATACGCCCGTGGCAATAACAAGGGTGGCCTGCTGGATTCGAACCACGATCCACTGGCACCGCTAGGACATGTCACCACCATTGCCATCAATATTCATTGTATTATGTTGAACGTGACAATCTGTCCGTCACGTGAAGGTCTCTGCTGGTGGCAGTAATTGGGGATCACATTAGGTACGTCTCGAGTCGAGACCTTTCATCGGGAATGTTTAATTTAAGAGCGTCATTGTTACCCCTAGGGTATCATTACTGGGTGAAGGCCTGCTGAGGGAAAATGTGAAATGAAAAAAAAAGGGAAGGTGAGCATAGACGTGTCTTTATATAGCCGGAAAATTACACGTAGAAGTCATTTATAACCAGTTAGTCTGCATAAAGAATCCATTTGGATCTCACGCAGAGGAGTATGACTCTGTTGCTATTAAATCTTGATTTTAAGCTTTCGTGACTGCAGGAATCCTTGCTGACTCCTTGCTGCGTCAGAATAGCCGGTGGATGGTGATATCGCAGCTGCTTTGGAGATGCCTTCACGTAACATCGAATCCAGACACTTCGAGGGGAAGCCCCTTTCCTCCACGCCCTGCAAAGTGAGAAATCATTGTCGCTTGCTACAAAGCGAGGATGCGTTTTAATTACGGGCAGCCGAATTCCTGGATTCAAACCCCTGGATCTCAATGACGATGCTGGCTCAGTGTTTCTCTGACTCTTGAGCCTCTCCCCCCACCCCCTCCTCCAACATGCCATCGTAATCTTCTTGGTTATTTCGGTAAAGTCACGTAGAATGGAAATAATAAAATAAAAAAAATTAAACATAATAAAATAATTCTCACGACGTTTCGGCCACAACGCAAGCAACCGTCCTCAGGTGAAGACCAGGTCTGTCGGGGAGACAGCGAAAGAACCAAGAAGATTACGATCGCATGTTGGAGACAGCATGTTGGAGACAGCGTCTCCCCGACAGACCTGGTCTTCACCTGAGGACGGCTGCTTGCGTTGTGGCCGAAACGTCGTGAGAATTATTTTATTATGTTTTATTTTTATTATTTTATTATTTCCATTCTACGCGACTTTACCGAAAGAACCAAGAAGATGAATCGCTGCAGTCACGAAAGCTTTAAATCGAAAAATGCCATCGTAAGTTTCCGAACGGCCACTCGTAAACACTCACGTGGAGAAGTCGCGCGTGCAGTTCGGGACCGTCCCCAGGCCCGCGGAGCAGCAGGTGCTGGGCGATGTGCTTGCTCGCCTCGCTCTTCCCCGAGCCGCTCTCTCCACTGCCGCACACACGCAAAGACAAAGATCCCCCCCTCTGTATAGCCTCAACAGACTGCTGGGGCAAGGAGCCGTCCATAAATGACGTCACGCACCTCCCCGCGGGGGGGGGGGGGGCCCGACACTGGGGGCCCCGTGTGCCCCCGGGGGGGGGGGGGGGTGAGTATTTGTGACGTCACATCAAAATGCGCAACTTTAAATAAACATAGACAACACGTTCTACTTAATTAAATAGACTTTTAATAAATGTTTTCTCCTACAACATCAGAGTGCAGGGTCACATTAAACACGCACTACAATAACAATAGTTTAAAGCGATTTGAAGCATGTTTTATATATTTTTTGGGAGGGGGGGGGGGCAGAGCTTTGTGACGTCATATTTGATGGGGGGGTCTGACTTTTTGTGACGCCGTGTGACGATGGGGAAGGGTCAAAAATCGTCCAAAATCGCGTGACGTCATTTATGGACGGCCCCCAAGCGCTGTTAGCGAGTAGCAACTGTGAAGGCCGGCACGCCACACGACGGGGTGGGTGGGGCCATCACCCCCATGCTGCCGGCTGCATTCATCTCAACAGTGCTGATATTCACACACACCGCAGAGGCTGAGTTGACCTAGAGGAGGCCCAGGACCGGTTCAGATATTCGCCACCGTTGCTGATCGTGAGCGAGAATCGAACATGGGTCGCTCGGCTTGTAGCGCTAACCATTACACTACCACTCCCCAGCTAGGTACAAAGAGTACACACACACACACATAGATGACACCGATGTACTCTGTAGTCAAAATTAAATATGTTTAAGTCAGAGTGAGAGAGAGAGGTCAAGCCAACGTCCACAGAGGACATCGGTCTTGAGGTATGGCCACCTCCTGACACACACATCCACAGCGCCAATCATTGGCCAGCTGAATTCATGTTGAAGGTGGGTCCAGTATGCGATGGACCAAATCCAGGACCAACTGACCGCATCAGCAAACGCTCAGTTCTTCTTTTTCGAGAGTCATTGTGTCACCCCATGGTACAACCAGGCGGACGCGGACAGATGCACACACAGACGTACGGACAGACGGAGCTAACGCATTCATGCTTTTCAACTCTAGTTTTGGAATACGTTAATAACAAAAAAAAGAACAAAAGTTCCTTATGGATGGGGAGAAGGGAGGATTGGGAGACTGAACATTGGTGGAGACAGCCGCTCAGAAAACAGCGACGATAACCTTTGCATTCGTTAGAGAACAGAGGAGTCGCAAGCGGCGTGGAGTGAGAGGCAAAGAGAGTGGAGGGGATGTGGTGCATTTCATCTTGGAAACAGCCTCGGTATTTCGAATGAGACGCTTCACAGAGGCTTTCACAGCCGTAGCAGCAGCAGCAGCAGCCGTAATAACCCTTGGGAGAGCGTGGCTAGGGAGAAGTAAGGCTCGTCCCAAGATTGCATGGGTTAGGCTCGAGAGAACATAATTTACAAAGATAAGGGGGACGAGATCGGAGGCAGCTTTGGGGGGCGAACATGAGCCAAATAGCCATTGCTGTGGAGGATAAGGAGGGCGGCAGGCAGTAATATATTTCAATATCAGAGAGACGGCTTTGCGTTAAGTCACGAGCACTTCACCGGCGCCCCCACCCCACCCACGAGGCAATGCTCTCTGAGTTACTGCCGAGCACATCCATAGGCAACCCCTAAAAACATCACCCTCCCTCCTCCCTCATCTGTAAGCGGCTCCAAGCAACGACAAGCGTCACGGGCAACCGACTGCAAGATCCTCAATCATTCACCCGGGCTGCTGCTCTCTGGACGCCCCCAATATGTACATGTGTACGGTGAACTTCTTTCACACCGCACGTAGCCAACCGTGCTCATCGGAGGCGTAAATCTGCACAGCTCCCCGGTGAGACTTCGGGCCGTGGCTCGGTGTCGAGGCCTGACGTTCGCTCCACGTTCGGGGAGCTTCTTCAGGAACACGTGGGAGAGAAGCCTCGGAAGGGGCGATACTTCTTTAGGGAGGCCAGGAGAGATATCTGATCTCTTGAAGCTGCAGAGGCTTATAAAGGACGTCACTCAAAAGGGTTTAAGTTGGTAGTTGCATGGACCTCGTCACGGTTGGGCAATGGTGTATTTTCCTGTGTTGAGTCAAGAGAAAACTCCGTCTCTGCACTTCGACAAATGCCATCTTCAAGAACACACGTTAAGCCTTTAGGAAGCACTGGGGCAATGCTTATCTTCATTGCTGTGGGCAGGAACGAGCATAATAATACTTTTACAAATTCAATAAAAAATGTATAACAACCATTTGTGGTCTCCTACCAAGTGAGACAGAGAGGATGATTCCCACTAAACCAGATCTAGAGGTACGGTGAGCCAATGACATTTTTCCCCGAAAACTGATCAAATATATAGGCTCTGTTTGAGATCTGGCCTAGTAGGCAGGGCCCAGGTTCCCATAGTAACTCTACTGGGTGAACTAAACATCCATCAGGCCTGCGAGCAGCAGTACCTAAGCCATTGATAGGGCCACCATTTAGAATGTTCTTCCAGGTGCCACGTTCTGTCAGGCCCTATCCAGGCCTATTCCTAGATAGGCACGGTCCGTATCAAGTCACGTTTGTAGGAAGAAAAAAAAACCTCCCACAATTTTTTTAAGAGTGAAAATTTGCAAAAAAACAGTGCCATTTGAAGTCCATTAACATTTCATAATTACACCGAAATCTGCGTTAGATGCATAAGAAATCCCGAAGGGCAAGAGGTTTCCACACAGGGCCAGCTGCTATCTCCATCCATGCACTCCCACTTCTCAATTGCTGATCTCATAGCGCCCGAGAGGACAGTGCGCTCCCCTCTGTGAACGCTGCCCAACAAAACCTCCTCGTAAATCAGTGGGGTGTTGGGTGGGGACACACTTCCCCACTCATTTGCAATTCAACCGTAGGCGACTTCACGTTCAGACCCAGAGGCCCTGTGCAAACAATCCTCCGCCGCCGCTGAAAACCTCTCCCTCTTGCGTCAACGCAGACATGGCAAGGAAAATGCAAAAATGCGCAACGTACTGGGCGACCCGGCCGCTTCATTCGCAGCGTGTGACCACCTCCTTAATCACACCCGGCACGACTCGTGAACGTCTGCATTTATTTACAAAATCATTCTTCTCCCAGCTTCCACTTGCGTACTATTGCTTTAGCCGAGTTAATATTTCAGACTTAATAAGCGCCGCTGAAGACTTTTGCACGACAAATAAACGACCGTCATTCAATTACCTGCATCGCACCACACACAATGCCCTGCAGTGAACGAATCCTAAGATGGATCGGTGTAACAGGGGCACGTACGCAGTTCTGTTCGGCCTGATGCTGGTGCAGTGATCTCTGAGTGTACATACTCTTAGGTTTTTTCGGTAAAGTCACGTAGGTAAAAATAAATAAGAAAAATAAATAATAAAATGATATAAATAATAATAGAAATAAAATAATAAATCACGACGTTTCGGGCAGCGTCCGTCATCAGGTGGGACAACCACAGCAAGAAACAAATGCTGAAGTGGGCAACAAATGCTGATTTATTATTTTATTTCAGTTATTATTTCTATCATTTTATTATTTATTATTTATTTTTACCTACGTGACTTTGCCGAAAAAACCCAAGAGTATGAATCCTTGCAGTCACGAAAGCTTCAAATCTAGAATCTCTCTAAGTGTAGGCAGCAGAGGGATGGGCCACCCGGCATAACTATACACTTGTGCCTCACAGCAGGAAGGTCCTGGGTTCGATTACTGGCTCAGTTGCCTGTATGTATGGAGTTGTTATATGCTGCCCCTGTTGTGCATGGTTATCCTGTCCCTCCTGTAGCTAGAAAACAAAACGTTAAATCTAACTGGTACTGACCAAAAACAACCCAATGGTGAAAGTTACCTTCGCAATACTCAATTGGGATTCCACACCGGCAACGTTAGTATCTCTTATGAGTCCAGTCCGATCACAAATTCGCTCTGATCACACGGTGTACGCTCTTTGGAACAACAACTGTTTAAAGCCAAAACTAGCTCACACTCAAGGATGGACCCTGAACATCTACCGCTAACTGGTTCCAGGTTTTTTGGGCCAGAGACCCATACTGAAAAAAATGCTTGACAGGACCATTTTGAAAAACGAGTCTTGAGACTGAGTGAGGCTTTACTGGGTAAACAAGAGCGCTAATTTAGACTAATCAGAGTCAAGTCCTCCTACACTCTGCTTGATTTCTGAGGAGCCACCGTACACTGTACTGAACGCGTAACGATTCGCTACACAGCGCGGCCCACATTCAGTTAGATCATTACGTGGCCTAAATCCCCCAACAATCTATTAAGAATCGCACAACAAATTATTCATCTCGTGAGCAGTGAAATCTCATTCAGCCACGAGCCTGACTGGGTGAAAGCGGCTTTAACATCTCGCAGCGGTAAACCGACGCGGGCAACATTTCAGTCTCGTTAGGGACGGTCGTTACTGTGCAGACTTGTTATGAACCCCACCGCTACGAATATACCTGCCTAGGGGGGCATTAGCCACAACGACTCTCTTCACACAAACGGGAGGGCCTGCATACAAATTGGGCACTGGCACGCTCAACAATCCCATTCCCAAGACTAAATGAGCACAGATCCTGGCTTTACGGCCGTTCGGCTCTGGCCACCGCACCGAACGGCGTTACAATACAACGGCTCTTCCCCCGACAGAATCGCCAATTGCTTTGCCGCTTTCAAAAGGCCACGTGCTCAGCTTGTTTAAGCTGTTGACCAGATCTGCGAGCTGCGCACGTGTGATGCGTGCGGGTTTTTTTGGTGAGGCTTGCGAAGCACCGAGGGGGTTTTTTTTTTCGATCAAAATGCCGTTCACCGTCAACGTCTTCCGTCTGTCTTAACGTGTCACGCGACGGGCGGTGCGCACAGATACGCACACTTGAGTCATGTCACGTACGCAATAGAAGTAGTCTTCCCGTATTATAATGAGGACGTGAATTTAGATTCTCGGGATCTGCGTCACTGCCCATTATCGCATGATGTCCCAATTTGCCTGTGGTGGCGAGATGTTAACTAGCTCGCCTGGTATACAGGAGGTCGTGGATTTGATCCAGACACAAGTTTTATTTGACCAGGTAAGGCCCATTGAGCTCTAGATATTTTTCAGAAGCGACCTGGCAACAAATGATAGCTCGAGGAAGTTTCTTATCACGTGGACATTTGTAGCAACCAAATAATAAGGAGGGAAAAAACAGAGGACCCAGAGGAAAATCCACGCGACCACAGGGATTTTGTGCAAACTCCAAATATACAGCAGGCGTCATGGTCGGGATCGGACCCATGACCTCCTGCATACCAGACGAGGTCGTTAACATCTTGTCACCGAGGCGCCCCATTAGACAAAGCATTAAGGGAAGGATGCAAAGGAAGTAAACAACGTGGCAGGTTTTTGCCCAGTCGTGAGAAGTTACAGGCTGGCAACAACGGCAACAACCTTATCACGTACCACTCGCCTGTCCTGGCCTATACACACAATTATTATTGTTATAATTTCAACACGTAGGCTTTCACGACAAATTTTTTCCATAATAGAGGTTTTTGAGTTAGTTCGCGTAAATATAAATGTGTTGTTAAACCCGACAGCTATGTCTGTCACCTGATGATGCAAGTGGTAATTACGTGGTACTCCAATTGTAAATGTTGTGGGTTTACTCTCCAACACACCGGTGTGCTGTACTAGTATTGAATTGGCACGTTTTGTTTACGTGACAAACCTTACTAATTGGCTGTGCTGGGTGGCGGTGGGTTTAACGACACTTTTATACACTATGAGACCTCCTTTACCAGTGGCAAAATATAGTAATAGGTTTTAACCCTTTCAACTGGTACAAAAACTGACACCTTTATACAAGGCATCATGTTTGCAATAACCACAACACAAAATCTATTACTATATTTCGCCACTGGTAAAGGAGGTTTCATAGTGTAAATGCTTACCCCGAGCTCTCAATACTCTAATAGTGCGCTATGTTTGAGTTGTACGCCTTTTGGCGTCATCTGTTCCAACACCAATGGAGACTAGGCTCTAAGAAAAGCTGTCTCGGGTGTGGACCAATCAACTTCAAGGACAGTGCATATCATTGTCATCATCAGAGTTTTTTTTTTTCATTATTGCAAACATGATGCCTTGTATAAAGATATCAGTTTTTGTCCTAGTTGAAAGGGTAAAAACCTATTACGACACTTTTATATTCGATCTAACCCAAAAACCTCTATTATGGATTATAGTTATTTTTATTTCAGTGGATGGAAATTCCCATTGGTTGGGCTGAACGTTGGTTCGTATAACGCACGGGGACTAGCGGCGCAAGTGGGGTGGGGGGGGGGTCACAGCTCGGCTGGACGCGAAGGGGTGCGGGTGGTGAACCAGCGACAGCCCTCGCTGCGTGTGCCCACCGCCGCCGTCGCGATTGGTGGCTGTTGCAACATTTTCGCAATTCATGCAACGCCGCTTGCAATCCATTACCACCCAGCACCGAAACACCTGCTCGCACCGCTGTGTGCGAACGTCTTGAAAATAGGCACGCGCGCACACAATCACCGCTCTCTCGTTAGTGATGGAACTGGTTCAAGCCGATTCTTGTTGGTGCGTTATTATCCGGTGTGAAAAGAAAATTGCCAATGTCTTTCAACGTACACACACACGCACGTGTGGCACATGCAGGCCGGTGGCTATGCACGTAGCCTGTGATCCAGCACTGTCGAAGCGCTGTTTGGTGGATCACTTAAACGTTGTGAAACTCCGTTCCCGTGGGCATCGAGGTGCCAGGAGGCAGTGGTACAGCAAAGTGCGGGTTCAATTCATCCGAGTTGGAGAGCAATACGACGTTTCACTGGTAGTTACAGCCAGCATATTCAGGCGGTTGCCAGAAATGTGATGCAAATGTTACATATGCGATCTGACCCAAAAATCTATTATGAATCGTAATATCGGTCACAGAAGCCTACTACGTGTTAATTAAGCCTTTTCTGTATCAGATGGTGCACCATCAATGCTTCTGTGACTCTCTGCAGAGCCATGCCAATCAGGCTATGGCAGTGAAGCGTGTAAATGTGCCGACGTAATGCTTCCTGCCCTTCCCCAATGATGCTTCACGGCATTTCCCTGGGTCAAAACTGCAAACACACAGAGGGCTGCTAGCCTCCATGTAGAAATGCACAAGCGTTAGGAAGTTCTTGTGTGCTGCTCACAATACAGATTTTATTCATTTTCACACAACACTAACGCCGTTACATTTTCCACGACACACAAACACAATATTTTCTGTCCCCGTTAAAATCCCTCTCCGTGCACGTCATTTATCTGAGAGAAGTCTCATAAATCTACGAGGCCTCGTGTTGCAACCAATTTCGCGTAAGATTTCCCAAAGGTGGAATAGAACCAGCATCGTATATTTTAATAAAGAGAACCTGAGGTGTTTTGGATAAGCGAAGGTCATTCGGTCCGTCTGGCTCGCACACAAAAGCCGTCTTGCTTAATCTTGTTTATAAACAGTATGTAAATGTAAGTATGGTCAAACAAACTCCAATAAACATCACCCACATTGGCAGGCCTTCATCCAGAAGTGGATTGAAAAACGGCCACGAATTATCCGTCTGATATTTTGAAATAAATCCTTCACCGTCTTTTTGTTTTGGTGCCAAGTCTTTATTTTTTATTCATTTTTGATGTTGCCTGTCAGGAGGGTTTTAATTTGCTTGGTGTGTACATGCGTGCACATTGGGATTCTTTCATGGCATAACGCAGCAAACTGCGTATACGCGATTTGGTCCTTATATATCTATCATTTTATGTACAGCTTTGTGGGATGCTGTTTGAATTAATGACGCTGCATAAAATGAAAGTAATTCTTCTTGGTTCTTTCGGTTAAGTCACGTAGAAGGAAAAGAATAAAGTAATTTAAATAAAACATAATAAAATAATTCTCACGACGTTTCGGCCACAACGCAAGCAGCCGTCCTCGGGTGAATAACAGGTCTGACATGTGTGCATGTCAATGGGTTTGATTGTGTCTTTCCGACAGACCTGTTCTTCACCTGAGGACGGCTGCTTGCGTTGTGGCCGAAACGTCGTGAGAATTATTTTATTATGTTTTATTTTTATTTTTATATTATTTCCCTTCTACGTGACTTTACCGAAAGAACCAAGAAGATGAATCCCTGCAGTCACGAAAGCTTGAAATCGAAAAATGAATAGTAATCATTATTATCACCGTAACTTTACGAGACGATGCGAAATCCTCAAGACAGAAGGCAATGGGAACAGCGTGCGCGTCGGCCAGCCTTGAGCAAACGCCAAGGCTCCACGGAGGTGTGGTGGAGAGCTGCATATTTTAATAGGACAAACCCGTGGCGCAGTGTGAGGCTTGAACCCCCACCGCTACCTAAATTGTGCTCTTAAGATGAACGTCGTTATTACACGCGGCCTTACTGAGGGCCCCCCGCCGAGTGCTCGACACGAGAACGTCACGAGAACGTGAAAAAATGAAAATCTACGAAAATAAAAAAAAAGACATGGAAAGAGACGACTACACCTCGAGTGTAAGGGGGTGGAAACGTACCCATCGTGCGGTGTGAGGGCTTTACTGGTTTGTTAGTCACAGTGCGCGTGTGCCCAGAAGTCGGGGCTTTGTCTCTCGTCGAATTAAACCCAGGGGGGGGCCTGATACATTAGGTAAAAATACAGCCCGGATAATAGCTCAAAACAATGGTTTTTTCACCAATCTGGGAAGTTTTTGACAAACGGATTCGCCCACCGTGCCCTTCTGCCAAACAGATGCACAGTGGGACGAATAGTGGATTACACATACCGTCGTAATCATTGTCATTTGCATTGTTATCAGGTTACCGAGGGAAGGTTAAACTCAAAATGTCAAGTCAAAGTGCTCGACCGAGCATTGAAGGTGGTTGCTCATCTCCCGTCTAGGGCCCTGATCCAGTGGCGGGGTTGTGGACGGTATCTTCATGGGAGAACTCCTCTTCTCCGCAGTGATGTGGGAGCACACAATCACAATTCCTATGCAGTTGTCTGCCTCTGTCACAGCACACAGAGGCCTCACCATGTGCCGTGAAGAAGGGCCCAGTGCCCGAAAACGTCACCAATCATTAATTTATTTTTAAATGCCGCAGTATTATTGACGAAGGTGTCGAGATGTGTATTTAAATCATGAATTGTGCTTCATATATTTTACTTCGAAAACATCGGTTAGCAATCAATAATTATTAATTTTAAAAATAATTAAACCTCCAAAACAATTCGCACAATTCAGCCCCGCACATTTTTGCTTTTACTCTATTACTCTTTGGTTCTTTCGGTAAAGTCATGTAGGTAGAAAATAAAATCAATCACGACGTTTCGGGCACAGCACAAGCGTCCATCATCAGGTGGGAAAGCATGGTCTGCTGCTGAGGCAGACTGTTTAAAAAGGTTTAAAATGGGTGAGCTACACCCATGTCAAACCTTTTGATGCTGGACGCTTGTGTTGCGCCCAAAACGTCGTGATTTATTTTATTTTCTACCTACGTGACTTTACCGAAAGAACCAAAGAGTATGAATTCCTGCAGTCACGAAAGCTTCAAATAAAGATTTTACTCTATTGTTATTGGGTTTTCACTGGTATGCCAGTGTTTTATTTTTATAACATTTTTTGTTTGTTACCTTTGACGCACAGCGCAACGCTTTGAAACCACCCACTTAAAAGGCGCTTCACAAAAACCGAGTTTTCGTTGTTCCGATTATGACCTATGAAATCTCACCCGAGGATGAAGCACTGTGAGCGCCGCTCACGCAGCATCGTGTGGAACGCGCGCTCGGCGCAGGCGAAGACGTGCGGCGGCAGCGACGGGCAGAAGCGACCGCAGTGGTTCGAGTACAGCTGGGTGGCCTAGGCGGGGTCAGGACGAGGCACCCCGCATCGGAATTAACTCCCCGTTGCCGTCTCGGCCTTTTATTATTTCAGCCAGCAAAGGCCCCACTGGGACAAGCAGCTCCGTCGCAAGGATCCCTCGGCAGTGGCAGCAGTAAGAGCCCATCGCGGGGCGGAGGGAATGTGGAAACTTAACAAGGGCAAAAACACCTCCAATGACATACACGAAACCCTTGCCAAAACTTACTGCAAACAGGGTAAATAATAAACAGTGCTTAAATACAAATAACAAACGGTGTTAAAATGTCATGCCACCGACATATGCAAATAAACCGTATATGTACAGCCTCATTTCATAACGTAGCTTAGTTAATGCATTTATGAGCACATACAGGTGGTCCTGCAGCATGGACTTAACATAAACATGGCTAGGGAAGGTACATGTGGAGTATTTAGTTTGGTGATGAGGACATTTCAGAATGTGGATGCTGTTTAAGAGAAGTCCGTGGAACCAGTCTGCGTCTTTTACCCCAAGCCTTGCAAAAAATTCCAGCAACGTGCTAATCCATATGTGTTACAACTTTCGTAGTGCTGTCTTTGCTACTGGCCGCTTCTCACTGTTGGGTCCTAAGGCTTGTGCTCAGCAACTGCTTAAAATGAAACTAAACAGGACACAGCGCATAACATATTTACAATCCTATTCCTCGTCCTTCTCCCGCACCCTCCGATGAGCACGGTTGGCTTTGTACGGTGCCAAAAAAGATCAACATACAGACATCCAATTGTGCAGTTGACCTCCCACTGGCGGTCACTGGTGCCAGGTTAGCAGAAGCAAGAGCTGAGGGCCCCCAAGCAGATTCAGGGTAAACATATTACGGACACGCAAAATCGAACACTGATCTGGATTTTAACAACAATAAAACACAGCCACCAGTTCATGGGCCACCATCGAAATAATAAAGTGTCATCACCCTAAAATTAGCACGAGGTGGTACTCTTAGCGCAATGCGCTATTGGAACAGTGGTGGACATTACATGTTCACAAGGCAGGCCAAAATACTTTTCCGAAGACAACTGTAAAAATGTACCCACAAAAGAATACCCATTTTATCAGTTCCAGAAGGATGATTTGGCGGTCAAGCACAAACTGGGATTCAATTCCACATGCCAACCCGTGAGACAAGTGCCCTGCCAATAACACCATCTCGGCCAGCAGACATCAGTAGGTTTACCGTAACGCATTAAACATATATCATGCTGAAGACATCAAATGTATGCATACGTAACACAGAGTCACCGAATGCATGGGAAATTTGAATTACGGGGGGTTAGGGATATTGTGTAGGGACACAAAGACTAATGCATGGGACCCGTGCCATACCACTTACCATGTTCGAATAAATCGGGAGCTCCTTGCAAGGGTTCACAACAAGCAGGGTATCTCCGATGTACGTCTGCAATGACAACAAAAGTCAGAGCGTTGGTTACGTGAGACCGGTAAACATCGCCACATCGCAGCGCCGTCTGCTTGGCAAATGACTCCATTGTTCCACCGCCGTTCCAGTGCCTCGCCCCTGACCCTACGAGCATTGCCCATGCAGCTCATTATGCTACTATCGATATACAGAAATGCATTTGTTGTTTACCATTCTGCCTGCAACTCACGAAGCTAAAGTACCACAATGGATGAGTAAATCACTGAAAATAGAAAAATAAAAATACCCTCTTTCCAAAAAACGAGTGTTTTTTGTTTTTTTCAAAAGGGCACGACCTGAGCTGAAGGAGCAGGAACACACAAATGTGATGCAGAGAACGGCTCGGCAACCACTGCCTCACTGTCATCTGCGAGTCGTAAGACGACTAGATATTGCGCGAAAGCCAGTGCACACACGGAGCTTGCTTTGGACGAGGCGAAGAGAGGAATGTAGAGACCGCACGCCATCGGTCCTTCCATCCCTTGAGGCGGACAACCAATGGCAGACACGACCGCGAGCTCCTCGAGATACAGGGCTGGACTAGTTAGGGCAGTGGTGGAAGGGGTGTGAGTGGTGTGCACGACCAGCAGTGGTACATATGTATGTTGAACTTCTTTCGCACCGTACAGAGCCAACCGTCCTTGAGCGCAACTTGTTTATTGATAATATAATATTTGTATTCACGTCGCAGGAGTACATGTGGGAGTTATAGCTTTGAATGCAAGGCCGTTTCCCTCTTTCTATCAGTCAGCGGATTTGAAGGTTGGAGCCGGGGAAATGTTGACCTGGTGAAACTGGGTCGGGTAGAGATGGCCAATTGCGGTAACTGAATTGTGATTGGTTAGGAGCTCGGCTTCAATTTCCCAGAGTTCTCTGGAAAGTTCCTCCTAGAGCTTTCTAGAAAGTTCCCTCTCTAAAGCTCCCTCTCTCGTGGAGGCACCTTCCGCCAGAAGTGGACTGAGCAAGAACATGCAGGGCTGCACCTTTACCTATTTAAAAATAATAACAATTAAAATACCCTCTCAGACGTAATCCGTGCCTTCTAATATCCAATGAGCATAGAAAGGGCCACAGAAAAAATCCGTAGAATAACACGCTTTCCGCGGCCTAAATTTATACGAGGCCGCGGTGCCCCATGCCAGCCAACTGCCGAGCCGTAATCAAATCTTGTAGCGTTAAATTGACATACCAAGGTGCAGTTACGGACGGCTCAAAGCGGCAGGCAGGCAGGCAGCTCAGCGACAGTTTTACGCTTCGGGAAGCTGGCAGCCACCACGGCTCGGCTTGCGGGAGCATTCATCGCATTAAACGGCCGTTCAGCAACACGGGGGCACCGAGGAACGGCGGAATTCACACCGACTGCAATGCTACGATGGGCGACTTCTTGCGCACGATGTTCCGTGGGCCAACACAGATAAACACAATTCACTTAGCTTCTGCGTGTTATCTGCTACACTGCGGATTAAGGATTTTTTTATTGACGCTATATATCAGTAGAACAGTGGTGTCTGGATGTGCATGCACACACACAGACGTCACAGCAAGATCAAGACCGTGTAAAATATACATTTTGTCGATTTCCTTGTCTTATTATAAAAAAATGTTCGTGACTTTGTTGTTGTTGTTATCCAAACCACAAATGTGATCAAATATTGCCGTACACAATTATCGCGTCATCCACACCAGCAGCACGCCTCTCATATGCCCTGTAAAGAGTACTGCTACGCATCAATAGAGCAAACAAATCATCGTTTCCTTCTCAAGTAACATGACGCAAGAATTGAGATGGATTTATTGTGCATCGAGAGCGAGCTAAGAACGATTCTTAGTTGACCATGCCAGTTGCACGCTCACAGTGCATCTTGACCATGTGCCTTCGTGTATTTGTGGTGTTGGAATAATATTAATAAAATAACAATTTATCATCATCATTTAATTTTTACATGGCACCCACGTGGTAGGTGGGGGTTTCAGTTTGATAATCGGTGGTTTCCACGATTTTCAGAATCAGAATCTTTATTTATCCTGGAGAAATCCGATGACCTATCAAGCTCTTTTTAACAGATGTCCAGTAAACCAAAGGGTCTCAGCTCAATAATCCACTAACAATGGCAAGCGTAAACAATCATACTCTAGGTGCAATAGGGGAGGGGGGGGGGACCCCCATGGAATATAAGATATGGTAATCATGAGAAACCTTTGACTAAAAAAAAACATGATCTATTTTTAACTATTTGAAATTGTGGACATATTTGAGAGGATCTGGTCATGGGAATTGTATCGTACAGTAGTTCTAATTTCCTGCATTGTATACTGCTTGGAGGAAATCTCCTCTTATCTGCAACCATCTTATCTGCTGCACCTTTGATCGATTGGGGCTGGCTTTAAATTGACGGTGTATTTTTTCTTGTTAACCGCAGGCTTATGATTGACTTTTTTTACATTATCTGTAGGTTCCTTGGACTTCCGGCAATGACACACGTGATCAAAAGACACAGAGTGACGGCTTAAGATTTCACATGGGATTAACATACTCTGATCGCACGTATGACCATGCATTTACACAGATAAAAACCAAACTCCCTGGTTCTTTCGGTAACGTTACGTAGATAGAAAAAATAACAAAAGAAAACACAACGTTTCGGTCGCAACACAAGCGTCCGTCTTCAGGTGACTCAGTATAGTTGCTCGGCACGATGCCGACGTTTTCCCCCAAGTGACGGGAGCTTTCGCTCGGCACCGAATTTAATTCAGAGAGTGAATTCACAAAAAACCCGTCGGAGAGCCACACCGCACGACTGCTACAGCGCCCGAAACGTGCGTCAGCATTGCCAGGGGATGAGCCCGTTAAGAGCTGCGCTTGTCAAGGGCCCCCTCTCTGCCTGGTCCCGAATGCGTCCGAGCGGCTCACTTTGCGGCCGCGTGATTCGACGGCAACGTCAACCGGCACGGCGGCCGGCCCGTGCGGTCAGGCATTAGGGAGGCCGTCATATTCCGACGCTGACCCCATCCCTCGGCGGGGTCTCGATGAGATAATTTGACGTGCGCGGAGGTGAGGCTTAATGCGACGGCGTAATGCATACATCGCGCTCATGAATAATGCAGTGGCTACGCGTCGACTCACGGTTTTGTTTTCATTTTGTCAGTCAGCCGCTTTGATGGTGGCATTGGGCATTTGGCTGCCTCTCGCGTCTGCTGCGGTTGTTGCTATGGAACTCGATGTTTCTGCATTTTAAAACATTTAATAAGTCCGTGCGTGCGCCGACGATGTGCAATTATTGCCGCTAAGCGCTCACACGTTTAAACTTTGTTCTAAATCCGCTGCTTCTAGCAACGTGACGTGTCGCCGTTATGTTAATCCTCGAATTGTAATGTTTTCATTATAAGAAAAGCAGGGGGAAATAATCACGCGTGTGAGCTGGAGCACTCGAAAGTGCCGGAAAAACGATAGACGCAGGCATTCGCTGCTGCAGCGCCATCTAATTCTGGCCTCCGTGCAGGTCAAGCCTACAACACCTGAAATGCTCACTTGGCAGTATCCCATCCAAGCACGCAACAGGCTCACCCGCTGAACAGCCTCCCACGTCGAACGAGATCGCACGAATTAATATAACGTGCTTAGCGCAGCTTTCATCACCTCTTCAATGTAATGGCTTCGCTCACGTCAGGTGCACTCCATTCCCTCTCGGCGTGCACAGATGAACGAGTCGATAATGTAGTACGCGGGCATTGGTAATTGTGCAAGAAATGACAGCCCGTCTTTTTATTTTCGTGCTAAAAATCAACCGTCAGCGGGAACTAGAAGCGAATCGGACAGTTCGCACGGCCCGAAGATTTACCCTCGTCACGAGTTAACTTCGCGCAGTCAAAAAACATCGGTCGCGGCGCTGCTTGTTCGAGGCGTCGATGATTTGGTGGAAATCCGACGGCATTGGCGCTCGGCAGCCGCACTGCGAATCACCGCTGCCTGAGACTCGCGGCTGTGCCACCACCCCCAATCATGTGGGGAGAGGAACTCCCGTCCGCGCACAGACTCTCCCTCTCTCGCAACGACATCGGGCGACCGTGGCCATCCCTACACAGTGATCGCTTGTCCATGTTGTTTACTCAGGAGCTCGTGTTGTTGTTGTTGATGTCGCTCTGTGGACCGGGAGATCGACGACCGATGTTCGGTCGCCTCGTTGACGGCATTCGTCGCGATTTCTCACTAAACAACAAGAGGGGGGCCACGTGAAGGCTGCCATCTTCCACTAACGTCGCAAACGCCTGATCCACAACTACGAAGGGGACATAACGGCGATCCACTCCGCCGCTCTTGACGTGACTCTCTGGCTTGACCGCCTGGAGGTGAATTCTTTGTTGTTACTCGGCATCTTCGTAAGCCACACGAAATAATAAGAAGACGACTCAAGAACTCCTCTGCATTAGATCCTCGTCCCCGTTGCATCCAGTTATTCAAATAGCTCACGGTGTCTTGTGCTACCTCGAATGTTCCCAATCAAGACACATTCATATTCAGTCTGTATTCACGTTTCCTCATTTCCATTTCGACCGCTGACAGTGATGAACGTTAAATTACTTATCCTTTATTCTATCAAGCGAAGATCAAATAAGATTTCATATCCCGTGCGCCAGAGTGACCTATATCGTGGCAGTTATATATCGATAGCGCTATATACATTCTTAATTGGTACAGACGGAGTTTATTTAGCTATAAAAGCCTCAAAGTCTCAAGACTTTTTTTGGAAGCATCCTCTTGAGGAGCATAGACAAACTCAGTTGGCATTTCTCTTGCACGCACAACCGAATGGAACGTGCCAGCACATCGCTTTTAGTCTGTACCACGAAGTGCACATCCGTTAAGCAGAGTTCGCACGCCAAAAGACACCGGGGGGGTGGGGGGGGGTGAATACGAGACAACGTGGACCTTTCGAAGCGAGAGACCACTCTGGCGTGGTGGCATGTGCATGGCAAGGCTGGCGATGTAGAAACAAAACAAGCATCCTTTCATGATCGACCGAGACGAGATAAGCCGAGAGGAAGCATTTTTGGCTGTGAGCATGCAGAGCCTGGCCCCACGACTCGGTCAAAATGACTCGTGCCACGAGCTCCCTGGCTAATGTGACACAGCGCAGCGTGGTCCCATTACTGAGATGCAATGGGACACCCCCCGACATTCCCGCTTAATGAAACGCACGCAGCGCGGCCTCTCGTTACTGCAGTGTGGCGGTTACGCACCAAGAGGCGGAGATAATGCGGGAAGACACGCGCGGTGCGCTGACGAGACCCGGCACGAGATTCGGCGTTCGGGGCGTGACTGTTCAAGTTGGCGTGGAGGACGGGGACGTGAGGGGCGATGGTGGCCGAGACTGGCGATGGGAGTGGTTGTGCCGACAAATGGAATTCGCCCGAGAGACGAGGTTGAGATGACATCGGCTTGTGCGCTGGAGCTCGATGGCTCGTGACATCAAGGGACGACGAGGGATCGTGACAACAGTGGAGGCCTTCATCCAGCAGTGGATGAATCACGACTGCTGCTGCTGATGATGACGATGTTGTTACGTCTATGCTTATGGGATGAATACAGCTATGCAAGTGACACTAAAAATGGAAAAACTATACAAACGTCATGGAAAAAAAACCAGAACAAAAATATGTTATTGATGAAAACTTTGACCCTGAATAGTATTCATTCGCAGACTCACTGGGGGAGTGAATCGTTGCATGCAAAACAATAATAACATTAATGACGGCACTACTGATGACAATATTGACAATGGCAACGATAATGACAATGATAATGATGCCACCAATTACTAAACCACTGTGGTGTGCTCTAAGGAAGGGCCAATGCCCAACTGAACTTAATCGGTACATGCAGCAGCTATCTTCCTTCGGTAGATTGGACAATGGTAAAAATATATTTTTTAAAAATGTGAATTATAATTCAGGAAAGTACAGTTTTATGTTTTCTTACTGCCAATGCCTGGAAGGAGGACTTTTCCAACCAAAGTCAATATTTATTTTAAAAAGAGATAATGTGATTTTAGAGTAAGCCACATCTGTGATAACTCTTGCCTGTTTACACGTGACACGTCGTTGTGTTCGGCACTGGACAATGGTCCCATTATAGTTAGAATAAATAAACTATTGTCCTTTTTTCCTTTTAAGTCATCGTTATTGACGAACGTGTTGAGTTTTGTTCGTATATATAATATGTTTTACTTTGTGCACCACTGCCAAAGCAGCAGCAGCAGCAGCCATCAGCATCACCAAAGAATTCGTGCAATCTCTGTGGAAGGGTTAGCCACGGAATCACCCGGGACAGAGTGAGCTGCGATGGCGCGCGCCACGGACGCCGTAGCCGCCGTGGTGCTCACGTAGATCTGGTTGTTGCTGTAGCGCTTCTGTATCTCGTAGAGGAGGCTGCTCTCCGTCAGCTCGCTCAGCGTGGCCAGGTCGTCGCTGGGCGCCGGGGGCATCAGCTTCACCTGCTCGCCAGTGCCACGCGGACGCAGAAAGCCGCGCAGGGTCAGCCGAATGCAAGCATCGCTCGAGAAAGGTCGTGCGCCTGCACATCACTTTTTCACCGGCATTTCCGAGCCGAGACAAATGTGGGGACCTCCTTGTCAACGGTGGTTTGCTGAGCCACTGAATGGGGCCAAGTAGCGCCAGGGGGTGGGGCTAATAGAGCTGTCATAATGTACATTTCATCACCGCGTCATCTACACGCGCCTCGACTCATTCGCTGCGTGCGACGTCGGTGGCACGGTTCGGCTTATGCAGTGGAAAAACAAAGCTTGTGCCTCGTGAGCCATGCCGGGCTGGCTCGGGACGGTCCCCAGCACAGCTCGGTTGTGCCAGTGGAAAAGTGCGGTCGAGCATCTGATGTAGCTTATCCCTACTCTTTTCTAAACGAAACAATTATTTTACCAGGTAAAGCCCACTGATTTGTATTGCTCTATTTCAGAAGTGACCTGGCCACAAGTGATAGCTCAATGCAGTGGCTTATCGCGTGGACATTTATAGTAGCCAAAAAACTCTAAATGCATGTTTCTAAATGTGGAGGGAAAACCCGAAGGTCCTAGAGAAAATTTCACGCGGAGAGAACATCCAAACCCCATTTTTCAAGGCATTGTTCGGGTCGGGATCGAACCCACGAAGTCCTGCATACCAGGCGAGCTAGTTAACATCTCGCTACCATGGCGCCCTTTACCTAAGCGCGTGGGAATACATCCCTATTTCCACCGTGGCTGCGCATCACTAGCCGTGGCAAATTATTGTCGTGTAGCCTTTGTGCCCTAGAGTTAGGAACGGATTACACCATCTTTAACAGCACTGAGCCCAAAGGGCTCTCACCTGCTTTATAAACAAAGCATTTAATCCATTCGTTACCGCCATCCCCTTGAAATAACTCAGATAGATATTCAACGCACCGCCGCACAGCCAATGGCAAATGTGGTCATGCTGTGAGTCAGCACGCAAGCTAACGCTTATCGCTGCCGTAGAGGTGACACCCTGGGCTGAAAGATGATGGATGCAGCCTCGCATTAACACACGGTGGCCGGAGATAGCGGCAATGTGCAGATGTAAAGGAATTACTTTATTAGCCAGGAATATTGAATTTTCACAAACGCATTACAATCGATAAGATAAATTTATGCAAATAGATAACCCATGTTCATCTGGTGATACGGCTACCCCTACATGGCCATGAAAGATAGTGCCAAAAGGATAATTGCGTGCGCAATCTCACCTTGTATCAGCTATTTCTCACAATATTTTACCACCATCCTATTTCTTATTTTCTTCATATTCTATTTGGCCCAGCAGTGTACTGTTGGTAATGCAATCTTCTCACTTGTCATCAGAGTAACAAATAACCAATCCCGATTAAAGGCCTACTTAGCATATCATACTTGAAGGATCTATATCTTAAAGAACATTGGTTCAAGCAAGGCTGACTGCTGATGAGTCACTTTTATACCGAAACCAGTCCAAAGTTGGCTTGTATTGAACCAATGCTGCTGAAATAATGTGTCCGTAGAAGTCCTTGTATTTTATGGGAAGCATGAAAAAAAAATACGTTCATTTTTAACGTGCAGGGTCAGATATGTAAAGGATATACATATATATGTGTGTAGTGTCGACCTTAATAGGTGCTCGCTAACAGCACTACCTCCAATAGTCTGGTCAAGGCAATGCGGGGGATGTTTGTCATTATTTAATACTGTGGATATATAAACCATTTGTAAAGTCTCATTGTAAATCGTACTGGTGTAAGATAATGCAAGTATAATTTTTAACAATTGTTTATTGATGAGAAGTTAAGGGACCACTTGTAAATCTATAGCTTCGTCGATGCTTTGCTTAGAAAACTAATACGTAAATTGATGGAAAGAGACAGCATGATTTTGTATCGTTAGTGGATTGCCCGGATGATGGTAAATGCTTCTCAAGAACGTGTCATTGGATATTCCTCCTCCTTCTCCTGTCACACATATCTAATGGTCTCATATATAATTAATCCGCTATACATTTTATTGTGATCGCAATGATGTACTGAGATTAAATATGCATTACCCAGCCCGCATAAATCTCTGCTTGGTACAGAAGTCAGTGTGATACGATACATGTACATTATATACACCGCTGACGCAAAGTAATACGCCACAATAATTTTAAGAAAAAAAAACCATGATAGTCAATATCAGCTGGGTCCATTCTGGTCGACGTCCGGGATAATATTTCCACACTCAACAAAGCACGTCCAGTGTACCTCTCGCGGCGATGCCTATGGCTCCGAGTTATGTGGCCTCTGGAACTTGATATTCAGTGAAAAATTCAACCCTGGGCTAATGTGTACGTTGGGATGAATGAATCAATGGAGAGATGCATTCTGGGCAGTACAACTCGTGGCTCTGCAGAGCTGTAAACGTCAGGTGAGCACCAATGCCTCGATGCTCATTAGAGCACAACGTCACTTTAACATGCTGGGGGCATTTGTCTCTTCATAGCAGATGCATCATCGTACAATGCCTCTTAAATATATTTGATATATTTTCTACAAGACCCCTCTCACTAGTGAGGATTGAACCTACGTGAAGATGTTTTAATCTTGATTGAAAACTAATTTCATTAGAACTGCCTTTTGTGTTTAGTTTGTTGTCCTTCCCCGCACCTCCGATTAGCACGGTTGGCTAAGTACAGTGCGAAAGAAGTTCAACATACATACTTACATCATCACCGGCATTGTCATTGCCATTAATGTCAATATTGCCATCATTAGTGAATTCATAATAATCATTATTGTTCTGTATGTAATGATTCACTCCCCCAGTGATTCTGTGAATTAACATGATTCAGGGTAACATTTTAATCAATAATCTATTCTGCTTGTATTTATTTTGTCCACCACATTTGTGTAGTTAAATTTTTTTCGTGTCGCTTGCACAACTGTGTTCGCCCCATTAGCATAGACGTAACAACATCGTAATTACCATCATCGGCAGCCGCAGCCGTGGATGAAGGCAACCGCGACTTCTCTTTCCTATGGCTCATGTAGATGCAGAGCAAAACTACAATTTCACCTTCAGGTGGTCAAGCCAGATAACTGCGTCATGAGTAGCAGCGGAGTGTACCGCCGTGTTTGTGGATCGGGCATTGCATCGTGATGCGTTTTATGATCTGTTGTGGATGACTACAGTCGCATGCTGCTGGATCGTTTTTAAGTTTCCATTCGTGCAAATGACCCCGCCTGTTGTCAACAAACATACAAAGATGTTCGATCTGCACTGCATCTTCCGCCGTCAGTTTGGCCTGCGAGACGCCGTGAGTTCGCGGAGAGCGGCACGTGGTGGGCGGGTACCGACCTGCTCGTATTTGTTGAATATGCGGCTGTGGCCGCCGCTGCCGTCGTCCAGCGAGGCTTGCTTGAAGAGGGCGCTGCCCTTGAACATGGCGTCCTTCTCCGCAAAGCTGTCCTGCTTCGAGATGGGCAGCAGCAGAGGCTTCCTGCTGCGGCACAAGGGAGGGCTCGAGTGAAGATCGTGGGGCGTTCGCGGGGCCAGGTGACAGGTGCGGTGAGCTGTGGTTACGATTTGTTTCCTGAATTTGATTACATCCCATCGTCGTCGTCGCCATCATCATTACGAGTTCATCAACGTCATCATTCAGCCTTTCTCATCGCGATCAGCCAACGATTCATGATGGTCGTTATTCATCGAGCCATCAGGATCATCATCAATCCATCACGATGATCATTCATACCCATTGCTATCATCGTCGCTAATTCATTGATCATCATCATCATCAAGCATCATCGTCATCAGCAGTACCAACAACGGCGGCAGCAGCAGTAACAGCAGCTTCAGCACAATATTATTGAGTGTATACCATTCATACAACACTCAAAGCATGCTCCGCATCACCTGCTGTGCTTTTGGAGTGGTGTCAAGATGTAAAATGTGTTACAACGCGTGAGAGAACGTGTCATCACTCATCCTCATGCATATTCGCCTTCCTGCATGTGCTACTAAAAAGCAATGTCATGCAGATTCCCAACCTACAGTTCTAACGACCCACCAATCGATCTTCTCCGTTAAAAAGAAAACATAATTGTCACACGCTGGACATACCTGATGATTGTTAAACACATACCACGTGGCCTAGACAGCGCTAACGGCAATGAAGGTCTCTATTTCTGTTCATAATAATTTTCGATTTGATTAGATAAACGTGTAGGTACAATGCACATTACTTTTTTACTTGTAAATGTTTTGGGTTTACTCTCCAACACACCGGCGTGGTGAACGAGTAACGAACTGGCACGTTCTGTTTACGTGACAATCCTTACTAATAGGCTGTATCGGGTGTTGGCGGCTGAACGGCACATTTATTATATTTACGGGTTCTAAACGAAAAAAAAGAACCCTTTACGATGGATAATGTTGAACATAACCCTCCACCACTCGCCACAGCCAATCAAATCAGGTTGTCACATGGGCAGACATGCCTTCCTGCCTGAAGGCTGCGAGTTCAAATCCTGTTGTGTGGGGGGGATTGAATCGGCCCATCTCCTCTCCAGGATCGATTAAACGAGCACCGCTTTGGCGGAAAAGTCCCGGTGGTTGTGCTACGGATCGACTCTCCTCCCCGCCATAGCAATGTGGAGTTTCCACCACCGACTCAGGGCTGTAGACGAGCGACGAGCACTAGGAGAATTACTTTGACAGCAAATTGAAATGCGTCTTCAAAACAAACGTGCTCGAAGGCTGTTTGACATACGCTGAGATTACACTGAGATTTCACGGCTTCACCTTGGCGCAACACCTGTCAATCATCCGCACCCTCGCATCTGATCGCTATCCCTGCCGCAAGCCACGGCGACCTTCAGGACGTGCGTATAAGCCGTCGCTTGCCCGCGTTGTGACCGTGGAAATGTTTAAAATCATGAAGATATTTCATCGTGAAAAAACTCTGATCTGAAAGTTACAATGAAAACCGAATAAATGTAGCTGCCGAAAACTAAACCAAAAAATACTATTCACAAGAACGTACATTTTACATTTAAAACATTTACTCAAGCAGTTAAATTGTGAACACCAGTATGTTGTGCTGGCAGCGCGTGTATGTATAGCCAACTCATTTCGCTCCAAACGTAGCCAACCGCGCTAATCGGAGGTGCATTAAACAGTGCAGTTTTCTTACACTGCAACCACCTACAATGGGCGAGATAATGTGTGCAGGATAGCACGCGGAATGCAATGGGCCAGTGTTAAAATCTCTCTACAGATTGACGTGCTCGATGAAGTCTAAATTGCATGCTATGTCAGCAATTACATTTTAGATCAATTGTACCCCCCAAAAGTAGGTATTAACAGCCTAATAAATGAGGACCCAGCAGCCAAGGAAATCTCGAGCCTTGGACCCGAGCGCTTGGCGATGGCGTGAGACGTGCGAGCGAATACGATTGAACGCAGGTGGGAGAGAGGCAATGGAGCACAAATGGGGAGCGCTGACAGAAAACCCCTAAAAATGATGAGTGCTCACAACATGAAGTTTTTCGTGAAGAATGGCAGCATGCTGACATAAATATACCTCCAACTGTTGTTCTAAAATGTTTTTTTTTCTCCTTCTGACATACACGTTTGCAGCCGGGGACATGTTAGCTAAAGGTTAGGCTGTCGTTTGCTGTTAAATTAAAATGAGGTTGTGAGCAAGGAGTTAGCAGAGGCCCTCCAGAGGAGGCGGACTCAGGCGGGTCACACTCCCCGTGGTGTAAATCAGCAACATGGGGCGCTCAACACAGACGTCTCTCATCGCTGCTCAATCCGCAGTCGTCCCAGGGAACCCAGCAATGCACACACCAAGGGCGGATTTAATATACATGGAATAAAGCCCTCGGGTCAGATTCCAACGTTGGATACTTCCGATTTGGATTGAAAAAACACAAACCTCCCACCGTGTGCGTACGGAATTTAAATGTGCGAGTGATCGGTTGTGACGGGACGCTTGGCATCGTCTCTACGCCGTGGCTGTTGGCAGGGAAAAGCGACGTTCAACTCCCGCAAGTTAAAAGTGGAATGAATGAAGGTGGAACGCGTTTCAATCAAATCGATGGCGTTGTAACAATGTTATAACAATGTTATAACGAATCACGACGTTTTGATCGCAACACATGCGGTCGGAGGTGCGAAAGGTGGTTTATAAATGTGTGAAGTTACATCATACGTGAGATTCATCGGTGAATAATTTAATAATGTATGAATCTAACAAAAATAAAATAACTCTGATAACATTGAAATCCATACGGTAACGTAGAGCGATTTTAAATATCTTTATAAACTCATTGGTCGTAAACAATGTGGTTTCCAAGAGGAACCAGCGAGCACAAACAAATATCGTCACGCATGCAGTGACCAGCTAATTATGATATTTTAACACGTAGACTTTGGCAACCAAAATCATCCATAAGGGTTTTTTTTGGGTTACATCGCAGAAATATATAAATGTGTAGTTAAACCCGCCACCACGCGACACAGCCAACTAGTAAGGGTTGTCACGTAAACAGAACGTGCCAATTCATCACTAGTACAGCACACTGGTGTGTTGGAGAGCCAAGCCACAACATTTACAATCCGAGTACGACTATTTGCCAGTAATTACAACTAGCTTCATCAGGCGGCAGCAAGATTTGTGGAGACGTCTTCCTGTTTGGTTCCTTAAACAAAGTGGTAGATGTGATGACATCGCTTGTGAGCCCTTCTTGGGCCAAGCGGGGAGGTGGGTTAATAAATGCAAGTGACGATACCGCAACGTGTGGGGTGGGGGGGGAGATGGGGGAGGAGTTGCACGCCAAGTGGCCGCGCGTGCCACGTACAGCTTGCGGAGCAGCGCCGCGTCGTCCGTGGCGACGTCCGGGGCCCTCCCGGCCGTGTCGGCTCCGGCGATCGGCAGCGGGCGGTAGCGCTGCCGCTCGCCGCTCTCCGCCTCCGCCTCCAGCAGCAGCTCCTCGATGGTCTCCGAGTCAGACACCTCTGCGTGCGGCAAGCCCGTACCCACCCCCACACACACACACACACCCCATCCACCCCCGGGGGTCAACACAGGGCATACTATGACGTATATTATGTAGGATCCTACATAATGCACGAGCATAATATGACTTTGAGACCACCCACCCCTTCACCTACACATTCCACAGGTAGTGACTAATCCCATAAATATGCTAAATTCCTGTTGATATGCAAATTCCTTTGTAAAGGCTCCCTCCTCCTCTAACCCAGCTTAAATATACGCTGCCAAGCTTGGTGGTGTTCATTCAGACGCTGTCTTTCCGACAGCCCTGTTCTTCACCTGAGGATGGCTGCTTGCGTTGTGGCCGAACCGAAACGTCGTGAGAATTGTATTTTATTATGTTTTATTTGTATTATTCTATTATTTCCCTTCTACGTGACTTTACCGAAAGAACCAAGAAGATGAATCCCTGCAGTCACGAAAGCTTTAAATCGAAATATATGCATTGTCCTTGAAACTGATTGGTCCACACCAGAGACGGCTTTCTTTTGAGCCTTGTCTCAATTGGTGCTAGACCAGAGGACGCCAAAAGGCATCAAAGGCAAAGGAGGTCTAATGATGTGTTGAACTTATTTCGTCACCGTACGTAGCCAACATGCGTTGAGATTTAGATAATTTTACTGCTTTACATTTCCACACGATGATGAGCCACTTCGTTGATCTATCATCTGCGGCCAGGTCGCTTCTGAAAAAGAAGCTAATAGCTCAGTGGGCTTTACATGATACTATTAACATTGTTTAGTTTATTTGTATATATTTTTACGTGATTTCTTTACCTTTCTTATACTGTGCACTCCGATCGTGCTTTTGTATTGTTTGTTGCTGTAACGTCCTGACCTGCACTTACTGGACATGTGTGAAAAAAGAGCTTTGTAGCTAATCGGATTCCTCCAGTCTAAATAAAGATTCTGATTCTCCGTGCGTCTGTGTGGGCGTCACCTGAAGGCTTCTCTCCGTTGCAGTTGATGACGTTGGGGTCCGCGCTGTGCTTCAGCAGCAGCTTCACGATGCACGTCTGAGAGATAGAATGGAAGACCGCGGGTCCAACAGCGATAATGGTAATCACATCAGGATTGAGCCTCTCATCAAAAGGGCCACTCCAAGGCATGATTCATTGCTGGAAGCCAATGGATCATACCTCGCTCAATAATTAATCATCAGCATCTAAGCATCAAAACCACACGTCCTCCAAAGAAAAAAAAAACGTGCTCATTTCTTTAAATGCAATAGGAACGAGGCACGCTTTCACGACTCACGTTAACACAGACACAGAAGGGCATGACCAACGTTGCAATGGAAAAGGGGGCTTCATAATGACGACGCTAATTTCACGAAACTTATTTCAATGCTTGGAAGGCAGATGGGTTCAGGGGGGGCCCTGGCCGCGATGGATTACAGTGGCCGGGCCTAAGATGCTTGGGGGGAGAAGGGGGGTGGCTCTGAAATAATCGGGCGCAAATTCACGGCTTCACCTTCAAAACGTCGGTATCCAGATGTTGCCATATCTGGCGGGAAGTGCTCATTTGTTCCCCTCTTCCACAGAGTCGATCAACCGCGTGGCTGCAGTTTGTAGCAGCTGACAATTTACCTTGAGCCCGGTTGAGTCAGGAAGAACGCCATGAATGGCAATGCCATTGTCGCACTGCTGGCTAGCCGGGAATCGCCCATCGGTGACGGGGAGGACAAACCCGCATCTTGCAGTGCGACTGCGCTCCGAGTGAGCTTTCAAAGCGACTAAACAATGACAGCCCCAACACCCCCTTGAGACCCTTTGAAAGAGCAATTCATGAATTATAATAGCAGTGCCTCTCGTTTAATTCACCCTCGTCGTCGTATGTGGCGTACGTTTAACTTCTTTTGCACCGTATGTAGCCAACCGTGCTAATCGGAGGTGCGGGAGGACAACAAACTAAACACATAAAGCAGTTCTCAATAAATGATTTATCAATCTTTCATCATACATTTTACGAAGCCCTCTTAACCTCTGATTAAAAACACATCCGTTAAAACTAGACTAGTTATATTTGTTGCTAGCCCGCCCTTGGCATTTTGGGCCTTTTGTGCCTTGTGTTTACAAACAACAACAACAACACTAATCACAACAAAGAGCCTCGCGAGTGCCACAGCGGGGGCCCATTGGCGGAGGCCGCCCGCGCTCGCTGTGCTCCGAGCCGCCTGCCCGCCCACCCACCCACCCGCCCACACACCCACCCGCCCACCCACCCACCTGCCCACCCACCTGCCCATCCACCCGCCCACCCACCCGCCCACCC
>CM025623.2:1287490-1316730 GCA_014621495.2 Entosphenus tridentatus | reverse complement strand
CCACCTAACCACCCACCCACCTGGCCGTACTTGGCCGCCAGGTGAAGCGGCGTCCAGAAGGTCCCGTCCAGGCAATTCACGTTGGCGCCCTTCTCCAGCAGCAGGCTCGCCACGTCCACGTAGCCATTGGCGCACGCGATGTGCAGCTTCCGCGGCGAACACAGAGAGGAAGAGAGAAGAGAAGAGAGAGAAGAGAGAGAGAGTTTGCGAGGCACTGACTCTGCCGCAGGGGTCAATGAGCCCCCCATCGAGGCCAAGCAGCTCTGCAACGAGGACGACCGCGGGCAGGGCCACGTGCGTCGGGAGTGACGGCGGTGAAAGTCCAACGCAGGGTGAAGGGAACGTGCTCAGCTTAGCCACAGCAAACAGGATAAACGAAAATTCGCTTAAAAAGCGCGTAATCAAAAGCGAAAATTCCGTCACGGACGTTAGCGTATAATAAACCCCACGTTACCGTACAGCCAGAGACGTAACGGCGCATAGCTGCAGCGTACGTAACAATTGGATCTTGTAAATTGGTGGATAAGATCATGGCCGGTGCTAATGATGGTGATTATCGAAATATCATCACCACAGCCTCGGTCAATCAACTGCTGGATAAGGGCCTTCCCACCTCGTCTCACGATCCTACGATGCCAAGCATCCAGCTGGGATCCTCTGGGATGCGTCCTGTCTCTCAGCTTCCACTCCGTGGTCCATCATGACCGTGTTCCATAGCCCCCTCGTTGTAAAATGCCGAGCTTCCTAAAGTCGACGCATTTTGGCCTGATTCTCGTTTTCAGTGCCGGGGTGCACGTGTTTGTGAATGTCAACAACAACGGAAAGGAAACAAACTCAAAGCAGCGTAAGCTAAGAATTCAATGATTTTTAAACCATTAAGTCACATCCAATTTCATAGTCTAATCTCACTCAACGTTTAACTCATCCTTGTATTGACCAATTGTAATTGTTACTTAACGTTTCCAATATACTCTGTCACTGCGCGTGATGCCGGATTTGACACGTTTTGTTACATTCCTGTCTATTTACATGAGTAGTGTCGTGGCAAGCGCTACGCTGCGCTATGAACCCCAAGCAGCCGCGTTCGATTCCTGCTCACAGCCAACACCAGTGACGATTGTCTGAACCGGTCCTGGGCCTCCTCTAGGTCGACTTAGCCTCAAATGAGTACCTGGTGCGGTGTAAACATCGCCACGAGGGAGACAAACGTGACCGGGCGTGGCGCTGGCCACCCACCCCCTCGTGTGCCTTCATAGGTGTTCGTCAACAGCACTTGCCAGAACAGTCTGTTAAGGCTATCTGGGGGATCTTTGTCTTATATACAGAGTACATGTTATAGCATTCGCTTTGAAATCTGCGTGTCTCTCGTAAAAGAGTCGTTCGGTCTCAGCAGAGTCTTAGCTGCTCTGTAAATAACGCGTGTGAATCCCCTGTGTGTGTGTCACTGCGGAGTGACACACACACACACAGTGCTCAGTGTTGCCCATCAAGTAACACTCGCACGCCTCAAATGCCATTCTCTTTATTGCACGTGTCGGCACACTTTGCTCGTAGCACTTGGCTTCGATTACTATCATAAATTTAATTTACTCAGCCCATCAACTGTTCGGTCAATTAAATAAGCAACCACTTTGTGAGAATACAACAGCGGTAGTCTCTTAGGGAGTGACTGGTGCCTTTCCATGACAATGTGGAATTGCCACCGCTGGCTCAGGCACTTTAATGTTCGGCCATGCCACATGTGAACCCCACCTCTAGATGCGTCTTTAAACGTCACGCCAAGCAACGACCCTGAAGGTGACACGTTAAGACCACTGGCACAAATCTCTTCGCTTAGCTTTTGTCACCAAATCCCATCCAATTGCCGCAAGACTGCAAACCCTCCAGGAAGTCCAGAGAATCGTGGAAGTCCGTGCATCTCCTCACCAACCGCAATCTCAATAACGCCCCTCACCACCAACCCCACTTGAAGTCACTCCAGCCATTTTGGATCCAGGCCCTTAACCTTCAGCAATGCCACTTCGACCCTGATGGTGCGTGGAAAGCTTAATGGAGGTCACAAGAAGTCACGAAGACCTCGTGAAAGACCCGACAAGGAATATCCCTGGCTTCCATCTTCCACAGAGCTCATAGGCCACGCTAAACCACTTCCATACACGAACCATGGCAAAACATGCGGATACTTGACTCAAGAATGGGAAAATAAAAACTCTCCGGTGCCACTGTGGTCACCAAGAACAAAACCGTGGAACATAGAAGGTTGCCTCAAAGCCCGATTCACAAACACGCCAGAGCCATCATCACAGCGATGGTGCACCACTCCACTAGCCCAGACACATTGATCTGGCTCGATCACCTCAAAGTAAAATCATAGTTGTTGCTCTACACCTCCGTCAGCCATACAAAGAAGAAGACGCAATACAATGGCCTTGTCCCACATTGACACTCTGCAAGGCACAATGTATGTTCGCAATTATCCCACTTGGGGCTTGGTCACTTTCTTTGCCGAATTATTTTTAGCAATTTTGAGGAAACCAGTGAACCTAGAGAAACGTTGGAGGCAACAGAGATACAATCAATAAATTTACGTTCAGTTAAAATCAAAGTAATACATGAAGGGACTGCAGGCACGGTGATGTACAATGCCCCTTTGTCACAGCAGTCTTATCTCTGAACATGGGCCACTGCTTGAAATGCTAATTCATTGTCAATGTGTTATACCTGTAACATGGTTAGAATGTCGAAACTTGTGTTTCTCTCTGCTTGGTATATATACTGATATATATATTACTTAAACAGCGGTAGATTGAAGTGTAAAAAAAAATATTGGATGTGTCCTAAACAGTATCATTTTTTTTCAAGGAAAAATGGGAAATTGAATGAAAAATAATTTAATCGGCACAAAGCGTCGCGCTGTACAGACGGGGGCGTTGAAGCAGATTGGTTTGAAGGGACAAGTGCTGAACTTTGGGGAAATGAGATTGGCTCACTTTGAAGAGAAAATTACGACGGAAATATATATATTTTTTTAAAGGATTGTGGCGAGCCGGCCAAGCTCAGCATTGGTGTCAGGGACTTCAAGAAGGGCCTTTCAGTGTCTCATCGCTAAAGTGTTTCCCTAGTTTTAGGCTAAATGAGGTGAAATACACCAAGAGTAATGCTTGTGATGCCATTTCTGCCCTGCCAACCGATCCCGACAATCCCCGAATAAAACAGCACGCTTGGTACAAAGGGTGCAAGAGGTCAAACACTTGGCATCAGGTCTGCAGACACCGTACTCGCTTCTCGTAAAGTCCAGAACTGAGTTCCAAGCTCGCAAACTTGGATTTTAACATTTATTTTTACCTACGTAACTTTACCGAAAAAGCCTAAGAGTATGAATCCTTGCAGTCACGAAAGCTTCAAATCTCGAGCTACCTACTGGGTCCCGTGCCGTTGTTCGGCAACTGAGATGGGCAGATTTACGGACTATTTTTAAGAGCCGCCTTCTCAGGCTCTATAAATTGCACCTGACAGGTAAATCAGGTGTACGTGACTAGAATGCACATTCTCTGCACATTCGGCCTTTAGACGCTGGCAAATGAAAGATATATTGGTGGGGCACGGAAGCCTGTGGCGGTGAGAGATATCTCGCGTACTATATATATGTTAATCTCGAGTGAAAGGCAATGCCCCAAAGGCCCAAAATGGCAAGCGGCCAAAATGAAACGGCGCCAATTAAAGTCGTAATAGACAAGAGTGAAATGATTTCTTCAATTACTGAACCAAAGTTCTTGTGAGATCTTGGGAAGATAATCCATTATAGGAGAAGTTGAGCACCCGCGAGGGGAGAAGCAGGAGTGTTGCGTCGTGGTTCACACAGTGGGGGTGAGACTAAAGAGTCAGTCTGGCAGACTGAGTCGCCAGCATGGGTGAGGAATCAATGAGTGATATTCACAGGAACATCAACCATGGCAGGGACACAGTAGACATAGGTGGCGGCGGTGGTGTGCAGTTTGTTTATCGTTATAATGAACAGGCAAGCGTTGTTACGGTGTTCTGTTTTCTTGTGGGGACCGACCCCACATGGCCACAATGACTGGCAACCACCGGGCACCTGAATTGGCCAACACCTGTCGGACAGAATTGGCAGGCTGGTCATGATGTGCCCGTGCTCCCTTCCCCCTCCCACCCTGAGACCGACAGCGCTGCTGTTATGTTAGTCATCATGTATTAATCATTCCATAATTACATGGGCACGCGCGTCACCCTCTATTGCCAGTAATCGCATTATCTAAGGCTCAAAGGGGCGTATCGATTTCACAAAAAAAAGTTCCAACGTAATTAGGCCACAGAGTGGGCGACGATGTATGTACGCTTGCATCGCGAAGTTGGCAGTGCGAATCCAAACGTGATCTGAGCTTTCACTCCAAACTCATCGAATCTTGTCAGCAGAAGGAAGGGAATGTGAATGGCTGGGAATTCTATTCTCTCCGTTAACGTCACGGCGGTATTGACGGTGCTACAGGGGAGGGGGGAAGGGCAGGGGAGGTACGTCCCTTCACGATTTGACAGATTTTGAGGGCGTATGATAGCGACCCCCCCACCACCACCAACCGATATCCGTCAACAGGAGGTTATGAGCCGATCGACTTAAAGTTAACAGTAACACGTATATGTACATTATTATTACGAGTGAATAATCTTGTGTGCACTCGTTCATTTTATATGTAGTCTGTCACGATCAATACGATTTTACAATTCGTTTAATTTTGATCCGATCGTGTAGGTATGCAAACATTGTTTTTTACACAATAACCCTCCGCTACCCACTTAGCCAATCAAACGAATTTGTCACATGAGCAAAAAGTGCCAATTGCACCAAGTGCATTGCAGCAAGAGAACAGCAGGTTCGCGAGGAATTGGAACGTAAAAGCCCCTGGCCACGATTACGGCACGACCAGCAGTGACAGAGGGGGCGTGAACGCGATGGGAAGCGATCAGCCCCCGCAGGTGAATCCCCATCAAGGTGACGGTCCAAGCACAAACACATCCAGGAGAACGCGCAGGGCCTGGGTGTGTTTGCGTGTAAACATCACAATCGCAGCTGTTGCGAGTGTGAAATTTGCTGTGTACAAATATTCCCCTATGGGCGTTCTGGTATGTTGCCGACAAAGGCTGTTTGCGGCAGTGGTGTAGGAAGTGTACAGAGAGATAATGGGCGTTTGCGGGGGGTGGGGGGGGGGCATGTGGGCAGGGTAACTGGCCACATGTAAACACGTGTGTGCAGACTTGACGTGTGTGTGTCAGTGGTATGGGCAGGGAAAGAAGAGAGGCTCAACGCAGTTTAGGCATCTTAACGACACGTCGATCCATCAATTTAAACATAATTTTACGGTTGCACGCATTGGATTGTGGCTGCGCGCGTAATAATCGATCATCTATAATGTGTGCAGATCGTATGCAAACGAGAACAGGCCGGTGCGGAGGAGACGGGAGAGAGCAAACGACACGAGCGACACGTCAAAACCCAGACGAAATTTTTAATCTGGTGAGCAAGGCAGTGCTGACCTTTACAGAGACCCCGATGTGTGTGTGTGTGTAAGGAGAGTGTTGGTGTGTGTATGGGGACCGTGTACGTATGGAGAGTGCTGGTAGAGGAGAGGTGGCGTATTGGTTCGTCCCCTGCGCTACGATCCCGATGACCTGAGTTCGATTCCAGCTCACGGCCACCAACACCAGTAACCATTATATGAACCGGTCCTGGGCCTCCCCTAGGTCGACTCAGCCTCAAATTATTACCTAGAGTGGTGTGTTAACGTCGCCACGAGAAAGACAAAGGCGGCCGGGCGTGATGTTGGCCACCCACCCCTTCACAGGTGCTCGCTAACAGCACTTGCCCGAACAGTCTTTTAAAGCTATACGGGGGATCTTTGACTTTCATACATATATACAGTATAAATATAGCATTTGCTTTATAATCCGCGCATCCCTTGCAAAATACTATAGGGGGGATCTTTGTCTTGTGTAGGTGTTGCTGGTGTGTTTGTATGGCGAGACCCTGCGTGCGTTGGTGTGTGTGCGTGTGGAGAGAGGCCTCGTGTCCGTGTGGGCGGAGGAAGCGTCACTCACCAGCGTGACCCCCTCTTCGTTGGGGAGGTTGACACAGCTGCCCGAGGCGACGAGCTTTGTGACGTCAGCCAGCATGGACAGGGGCCTCTGATTCCTGAGCTGCCTGAGGGCTCCCACGTCCACTCCTGAGCCGGGTGCGGAGAAGAAGGGAGACGCAAATGAATTTAAAGTAACCAGTCACCAGCCCTACAGCGTTGTGCATCCTTTATTGAGACCCCTGCTGTTGTACCATCAAGCAGTGGGGGCCACAGGAGCGACATGGGCTGGCTCAGGAGGTTAATGTCAGGGTGCTGAGCCGAGTCAGCACCTCGGGAGCGTCAGCCCTGGGGGGTGCAGAAATAAAAATAAATATAGCCCCCCCCACCCCCACCACGAGCCCCCTTCAGTGGGAAAGAAAATGTTACACTGTCGGATGTTGATTGATGACCGGGCGTGCATTTTTTTAATGCAGATCGCGCGGATGAACGAGTTTATTTTACAGAGAAAAAGCCTTTGGCTTGGACAGCGACGTTCCTGACCGCAAGCCACAATCAGCGCGGACTCCACCACCTCTCTCTCTCTCGGTGTTTGTAATTAAATCGCCGGCCACCGTTCCCCCAGGAGTAAGAATGCAGAGAGAGATGGTGCAGAGAGAGAGAGAGAGTATAACATGCGGGGAGAAGAAAGCGATTCGCCAGCGAGAGGGATCGGTTCGCTACGCAGGGTACGAATCGACTCCGACATCGGGGCGAGTTTCCGCCAAATCCGCGATTGTTTAGAGCCGTGAGCTGAGTGACATGGGAGCAGCGACGATGAGAAGGCATTGCTCCCCCGGAATGCATTTGCAAAGCTGTCGCACAATAAAAAAAACCAGAAAGAATGAAACTGTGAACCCAGTGCATAGGAATTTGTTTACGCACGAGGAATATGAAATAAGAATGCGGTCCATAGACGACACTATGAAATGTGATTCTGTACTGCGTTAATAATTAGACATTGTAATTTCACGAAGACAAACGTATCGCAAGGCATTAACAGTCATCGTAACGATGACTGGTGATCGCAATCATCATCAGAAATACTATAATGGAGCAAGTGTGAGTTTGTCTGTTACTCTGTCTACCTGAATTTGTGATAAGTTATAGCATTATGATTGGTTAATACGTTGTTTATGTAATTAATTAAACTATTCCTTCACGTTATTGTATATTCATTTCTTACTCAGAGTAGTAGTTTCGATTTTACTAATTCTTACTTATGAAGCCTAACTTTTCGTTAGGCCCGAAGGCCCCCAAGACCTCCGCATGACCTAGGAGATGAGAGCCCGATAATTAGATTCAAAACAAATAACACAACAAAGTTAAGACATTGCACAATTAAAGGGAAACTATCGAACATAGGAGCTATATTCTCTGGCTAAACAAGCGGAACAATAATTGCATCTCCGATTAGCACGGTTGGCTACATACGGTGCGAAAGAAGTTCAACATAAATAATAGAAATGTTTAATTTTAGACAGGCCAGTCACAGGAAGAAGACAAGACGACAGACAGTCTTGGGCCCTGATCTGAACAGGAACTTTGGGGGGTGTGGAGTTGGCAGCATTACAACAGGCACGAGGAGAGAATCGCAGACTGGCAGTCATTTGAACCGATAAGTGCATCAATATTTGTTGTGATCGGTGCCCTTTACGGCTGTGAACCGCCGCCCCCGGTGGGTGAGCGGACAGGTCAGATCATCGCCGCATCATTCTTCTTTGAGCAGCGAGAGCGTGGGTGGGAAAAAAAACCCACCATCACTGCTCGCTTAATCATGCTAAATATTAAACATTCACACTAAAAAAATTGACCAGACTCTAATGGGAAATTCTTAATTTCCCCATATGTAATATTAACAAGCTGAGATAAACAATGAATTAAGTGATGCTGCTGCTACCTCGTAGGTTCTAGTGGGTTGCACTGTCTGGTTCTTGAGTTGTGTTTTCGGGTCGTAACAGCATGCTGTTCAGAAACGATGTCCGACGTTTACATACCTGGCAACCCCTTATCAGTGCCTCCCTTACCACAGACCAATTCAGACCGTATTGGTCACCCCGTGCCCTTATAAATCTCAACGTTCATCCTACAAAGTCCCATCACAAGGGAGAAACACAAACAAATAGACATTTTCCCGTATTGAAACGGCTGTAGGCCGTATGGACCTGAAAACTCAATTTCCCTGGACAAGAACACGGGTTAACCGTATGGGTTGACAGCCATGCGTTCAGCTCCAGGTACCTGGCAGCTTCTTCGGGAGCTCAGTTCCTTGAGTAATTTAGTTCCTCAAGAAGCTCTCAGCGCGTGGAGCGGAACATTCGACATCGTGCCGAACAACACTCGGTGCTAATCTACGAAGAGAAGCCTTTAAATGGCATTGTACGGAAGAGGGGCCATTTCCAGAGAATTCCATTTATGGGGGAGCAGGTGTGAGGGCAACCATAGATTTTGAGGGCACAACCCCTCGGGAATGGTAGCAAATAACCCTAAATCTGCACCGGAGCGGTCAGACAGAGACGACTTTGCTCCGAAGGGGAGTGGCAGATTGGTCTCCACGCAAGGACCTCCCCACCGATGTAAAGAAAAAGCGTAAATGCGCGGAGGGTTTATTGCTTACAGTGACATGCCGTGCAGTCATTGATATGAACTCTATTAACTGCCACGCACATACTGAAACCCATTAACCTTTGTAAATTTCCAGAATGTAAATCTTTGCTCGGGGAAATAATTCAGTGGCTGCGCTGCTCACAAAGAGACGGAAATAAATTACGGGGCCTGCTGTTGGCAGTGGGTGCAGAAGGCACGGCCAGGGATTAATTACTCACGGAATATTTTCTCGGTCGCTGGTAGACCGGAGAGGCTGGCATGGGAATAGTGGCCACAGCTATAGCCACAGGTGCATTATACTGGATGTGGTGTGTTGGGTGCAAATATATTTTCCAGGTCGCTGACCCGCACAGAACCCGGCTGAAATGAATCCCTGGGCACAGCTCAGAAAGCACTCACACAAACGTGCCTGTGTGCATCATTAACACTGCTTTACAACAGAACAATATAGTGGGCCGACATGCTGGACAATGGCTGGCTACTCTGATGGAATACTCGCTCACTATCTCACTCACTCGCTCACACACAATACTATAATATGCACTTACGTGCGCTGCCCTTTAGACGGGCCATTGCCCAACATATTCTTATATATATATTTTTGTCCATGATAGACCGATGATAATATGATAATTCATGTGGTGAGTGGGTTTTTTTATTCGTGCTAACAATGTGCACGTGTTACTGTGTAAACAAATGCATTGATAGAAAGTTCCTTCATAAAGCCTTTATAGATTTTTAGGGGAAGTGCTGTGAGTGAGCACCTATGAAGGCCGGAACGGCACACGAGGGGCGGTGTGGCTCGATGGTGTTTACACACCAGGCCAGGTATAGTACTCACTTAATGCTGAGTCGACCTAGGGGGGAGACCTTTGACCGGTTCAGATAATCGTCGCCCGATGGTGTCCGGGTATAAAGCTCTCTGTGTGTTGGAGTGCAGTGTGCTAACCATCACCACTGGCCCTCCTCTATCACACACACACACTCTCTCGCACTGCTTCCCAAGTACTCCCAGGAATACCAATGTTGGTTTCCATGAAAATAAAAAGGACCAAAGGGAGAGCTGTTTGTTTTCCCTTCCAGCGGAATGCCCCATCAAACAAAGAGGCAATGTTTGGCTCTCGAGCGCTGGGGGAGTGTTATGGAGGAGCTGATGTTATGGGGGGGGGGGGCGAGGGGGGCACCTCCATGGACAAATGATGCACTGCAGGCTACGCTGTTTGTGCTTGGCATGTTTATGTACATTACCATCTAATGCTGCTCGCGAATGGTCCCGATGTACATCAATCTGCATTACGACGAAACGATGCACGCGCGCATCGCATGGTTTTTTAAAGCGCTTGGAAACTAAAACTCCGCGAATTCGCTCGTCAGTAGGTCCATCGCGATGGAGTCACGGTCCAGGCCGTCTCCCCGCTCAAGCGAGCAACACCGCGTCGCTCGCCTTTCTTCGAGGCCTCTCACCACGGTGGTGGGAATTCCACATTCCCACACCGAGGAGGCCGGTCCTCTCCATTAGGTTGACAAGCAATTTCTGTAGATCTACTTTTTGTGTTTAGCTTGTTCATCACCCCCCCACCACTCCCGCAGCACCACCGATTAGCACAGTTTGCTGCGCACGGTGCGAAAGAAGTTCAATTTACTTCGGTGAATTGTAGCGACCAATAGACTCGCAACGATGGCTGGTGATGAGAGCACAGACATTTGAAGCTGAAAGAACCCGATGCACTGTGAAGAGACAGGCTAAGCTGGGGTTGGCGATGGTGGAACATTGCAGAGGAAGTTACATCTATACATTATAAACAGGCATACATAAACGCAATTGTACGCGAAATCGAATAAAAAAAATCATATCGAAATGAGAAACATAGCTATAGTTGTTAAAAGTACACAAAGTTAGACTTGTGATATCACAACTCTAAAACCGTAATTTGCAACAGTAGTGATGATACCAGAGACACGATAATGAATGCATGACCTAAACGATGGATCTATAGCGATTATCGCATATAGTTGGCGACGATGATGACGACGACGACGACGACACAGAGGGTCAAACAACAACAACAACAACACGCCCTCGAATCGCGCCGAGCGACGCGGAGGTGAGTAGCGGGCGGGTGGGTGGGTGGGTGGGTCTCCTGCGGAGCCCACCGTTCTCCTCCAGGTGCCGCAGCAGGAGGTGGCGGCACTGGGTGCCCTCGTGCGTGTAGTCCAGCGCGACATTCCCGTCCACGTCCTGCAGGAGCACGTTGGCTCCGGCCTGCGGGCAGCGGCACGGGAGGAGAGGTGGGTGGGGGGGGCGTTACCGCAGCGCACGGGCCAGTAGCTGCACGTGGCCCGCACCGACAGAGACATTCACGGCAATGCGATCGTCGTTGTGAGCGGCAGCAGCCACCGTCAATCGACTGTGGGATGAAGGCCTCGCCGTGCTGTCGTCTCTCGCACGACTCTGCAATCGGCTCATCTGCTCTCTTGCACATCCCGAAGACCCTCCAAAAAAGGCCCCTCTCTCTATCTCTCTCTCTCTCTCTGTGTATGTTCACGACGAGTTTGTTGTTGAGAGATTAAATATCTGCGGTGACGGTAGTGCGGCGACGTGGCCCCGCGGCAGCGAGTTCGCCACTTGTTGCAGAGGCTCATGATTCGAACTCCAGCGGTCGCGCTGGTCAATAACTGCACCGTACGCTGCCCTCTGCTTCACAGTGGACGTTAAATATCCTCTGATGTTATTCGTAAAAGTAGGCCATTGTGTGGCGGTGTCAGGGCCCAAAATTGCCAAATTCATCGCCCCCAAACTGGCATGACGCATACCCCAGGTCACTCCTGTGAATGAGACTCATGCTGATTCCTTTAGTTCTCATCTGGTGAAACACCTTGTCCATGAGCAAACTTGGAAGAGCCTTCTCTGATAGAACTACTGGACTGATAAACGTGCATACAAGTCATTGTGAGCTGTGGTGGTGGAGCATGTACCATCGTCATCATCATCAGACATGATCAACCCTCTTTTGGATAAAGCGTTCCCAAAGTCACCGCTATCCTTTATTGTTCCGTAATGCAACACTTCACCTAGCACCTACAAAAACGTTGAGTTATTCGCTCCATTTCCCCAGTGGACATCCACTCGCGTACCTTTCCTTGTTTGACAGTTCGTTATTATTCTTAACCATCACCAGCACTCCTTCAACAGTACGAATGATATCATCAACTTGCGTTTTTCCCTTAATGAGCGTGCTATCCTTTTCTGTCTCCCAACTTCATTACAACTATTCCCCTCTCCATGTTTCTTGGTGCCATTTAAAGCCATGCATTTCACCAAATGTAATCAGCATCATCATCGTCGTCAGAGTTATGATGTTAAATAGAAATCCGGAGATGGCCACGTGGCTCTGGTAGAACCGAACCAGCACGCCCGAGATTCTGGTTTGCACCGAATGTGACGATGGTGTTCGGGGGTTTAAAACGAACGAACGAACGAACGGAGGTGCCCTACCAGAAGGAGGAGGAGCAGCACGTCCGCGTGGTCGCACGCGGCGGCGGCGTGCAGCGGCGTCCACGAGTCGTCGTCCTGCGCGTTCACGTCCGCCCCGCGCTCCAGCAGCAGCTCCGCCGCCAGCACGTTGTTACTGCGCGCACTCTGGGGACACGGGGACACGGGGGCATGGGGGCATGGGGACACAGGGACATGGGGATACAGGGACACGGGGACACGGATATACAGAGACGTGGGGGACATGGAGACAGGGATACAAGGACATGGGGACACGGAGATACGGAGACACGGGGGAACATGTATACAGGGGCATGGGGATACAGGGACATGGGGATACGGATATACGGAGACATGGGGGAACATGGGGACACCAGGATAGAGGGAGATTTGGTCAGGAGTTACAGAAACATGGAGACACAACATTTAACAATTGAGTACAACTGTACCAAACTGGGTACAACTGTACACAATTGTGAAATGTGGATTGCTCTCCAACACCACACCTGTGGTGCTGAATCAGTAATGCATTGGCACGTTTGTTCAAGTGTCAACTTTATCAATTGTCCGTGTCGGGTGGAGGAGGGTGCACGACACATTAATTCACGCGATCTGACCCACAAATCAAAAATGACTCATGATCTTAGTGAGTGGGAGCCCTGCACGTGCTGTTTCACAAGCTCTTTGGTGGTGAGGGGTCCTGAGAGCCCACACTGGAAGGCTGTGACTGATTTCTATTCAATGTCATTTGTCTCAAAGCTTTTCAAAGCGTGGTCAACCTACGCGGAGACTGGCATAGAAATGTGGAATTCCCATGCCTGTCGTGGGTTGCCAATGTTTTGAGTGCAGGGGACAGTTTAATTGTGAAAGTTGAGGAAATGCATGCTGGGTAATGCATATTTAATCCAAACATGCCACTGCCACTGCTCAGAGGTTAAAAATGTTGAGGTGGTGATTATGAAATATTTACATGCCAATGTGTGCGGAAATAAATTGGTTTGTATGAATTATTAAAACCTATATCCTCCACTATTTGAAGGGGCTCTGTAGCAGGAACCTTAGCTTCCTGCTATGGGCAAATATCTGCACAGATGAATAGAGCCAAGGGTATGAATAGTTCCAGTGAATATAAATTGCACCCATCATCATCATCAGCCATGATCAATCTACCGCTGGATGAAGGCCTACAGTCATCACAATATGTCAAGCTCCTGCGATGTAATAATGCACCTGGTACTTGAACGTGTGTGCTGATTCCATCGCTCCATCTCTACCTTGAGGCATTCCATTCGTTGGCTGCCACTCCATAACCCTTGAGAGCAACTACCATCATTCTTTCTACCAAACGAAGTGCATTCTTTGAATGTGTATTGTCTCTCTCACTCGTCAGCCTAAAAGTAGTAGCATTTGTATAAAATTGGCATGATTTTAAGATCATTCTGACAGGGGCAATTCGAGTGTGCGTGCATTCATTCCACATGTCCAGTTGTGTCTGGCACACACACTGCCCGTTCCCTTCCCAGATTTCTCCACGATCGGCTGGCGCAGAGGGCATCCATTGCCTCGGTACTGTCTGCACGAGCCGTCTAGTTCGCGTTGTCTTTTAAATCCGTCTCCATCATAACGATCTCTCTTGCTTCCACTCTGCCTCGGTATGTACACTTTCATCGGAGCCATTCATCCACATTGCATTTCAAGCCACGTGACGTACGCTTACCAAATTATATTTACACGTGTAAATTATATTACGCACGTGTAAATTATATTACACATGTGTAAATACAAAGTGACGTCGTCTTACTCTCAGATTCATTTCCTCTTTCGAAGCAAAAGTCAACGTGTTTTCCTGCACGACCGAGCATTCGCCGGTACGGTCCCTACAGGAGAACCCCTCTCATCCGTGGCCCTATTACCCGCTAATCATACTCTCCGTGGCCCTATTACTCACTAATCCTATCTATGGTAGCTGTCGGGTTAACGAAATCTACTGTAATCCGCGGCCCTATTTCTTTCCCTTATCTGTGGTTATTCACCCAGAGTGAATGTAGCAAAGTGGCCTCTTAATGCTCGCAATTTTTGTCAGGGATAAGAGGAGCCGCGTGGCAAATTCATCGCATTCTCAGCGAATATGATCAGGTTATTTGCATAATTGTGAAAAATCGTGGATAAGTTTTCATCCACAATTCTGGCAGTCGCCACATAATGCTGGTTGTGAGCAACAGCGAAGCGTCATGCTCAAATTGTAAATGCTGTGGATTAGCGCTCCAACACACCGTTCCGTTCACGTATGCCGGGTGGAGGTGTGTTTACGACACATTGACATTTATGCGACCTAACCCCATAACACGTTGTGATGAATGCATGTATATTATTTGTACTCTCTGCACTCACGACTCTTCCCTTTTTTAAACAGAACCATCTCATTGGTGTTTCACCAGCCTCTCCACCCACACTCAAAAACGTGTGCTTCATTTTGAAATCTCCATGTATATTGCACTCGTACGAGGCTTATACCTACACTGGAACAGCCCCGCACAAGGAGTCGTCCAATCTGAGGCGCTTTCATGCATTATTACACACAGCAACGTGCATTCTGCAAAGAGCCATTATTGAACAATCCTTTATATAGAATCGCGCGAATGTCAATGAAATGCCACGCGGTAACTCTTATCTCGGCGACCAGAGGAATGACAATGCATTGGCATTACAATCCACGTGATTTGATCAGTGGAAATTAGAAAATAATAACAGCGCAGTTATTAGCCTTTTCGGCACGTGTTCTTCTTCATCACCGCCCTATTACATTTCTATCCATTACACTTGACCCTGACACTACGGAGGAAATGAAGATCAAATTGAGCCTCATAATGTGTAGTGATTAACTCATTGTCATTATCATCAACAGCCAATATCATCTTTCTCAACAATTACGGCCCGCATATTGGGGACCACGAGAGAGCTATTGTCAGTGGGTTGCCACGATTAACTAAAGCCCAGGGCTCACAACGTCATACCTGGCCGCCGTCATCAGGCCGGTAGTGTCATCACGGTTATCGGGTCGGATTGAAAACGTTCTCTTCAGCGGCGGCCGCCTGTAATTGTAGTTTGATTGGGGCAGCATGATCACCCCGTTCCACTCCCACGTTGATGACACGGGCCGCTGTGTTGGATGATTGGGCGGCTTACAATGATGCCCGGACATTTGGCGCAAAATCGATTCCTCCAATCCCGCCACGGTGCCACCTTTCCCTTGTCCGTTCACGTGCAAACGAAGTAATTGTGCACCCGCACACACGGCCGATGACTGCTCATTTACGTCTACGTTTGTGTATATTTGCATCCCATGTTATATAGACAAGAGCGCATTCAAGTTAAGATATTTCAAATGTCAATATGAAGCAACGACTAAGATTCGTCGTGTAGTCTTAACAGACTGTTGGGACAAGTGCTGTTGGCGGTCACCTATTAAGGCCGCAATGACACACTAGGTGGTGGTTTGCCAGGTACCATGCCCGGCGCCTTTTAGTGCTGATGTTCACACACTGCACATGGTACTCGTTTAAAGCTGAGTCGACCTAAGGGAAGCACAAAACAGGTCCAGATCATTGTCACTGAGCTCACGGTCGGTAACAACCATCGCGAACTCACCGTGTGAAGCAGGGAGTTTCCATTCAGGTTTTTTGCGTTGGGGTTGAAGGAGTCTTTAAGCAGCTTCAAAACTGTGGAGAGAAAACACAAGTCATCCGACTTGTTCACAGTGAGCAAGCTATTGATGAATTGTAAGGCATACCATCCCAATTTCATATTCTTGGTTCATTCGGTAAAGTCACGTAGATAGAAAATAAACATGAAAAATAAACCCGACGACAAACGTCGTGGGTTTTACTTTTTATTTATTTAAATTTTAATATTATCATAAGTCACGCTGCTATTTTTGTAAATGCTCTTGATGAGAACATCGTCTAAGTGTTCATCCTCATCTTTGACCATGCTCAATCGACTGCTGGACGAATGCCCTCCCAGACCACCGCCACCACCCTCGTGCAAGCATCCGCCTCGCACCTGCAACGTCAACCACCGTGTGGACGCGTTCCATCCCTCGTGTCGCATTCTGCACGCTTGAATCCCAGAGTTCCAAGGCTCATTACGTTAAGAAGATTCAAATTAAGATAATTGTCTCATTCCCGAGGAGAAAAATAAAACACAATTTTAATTTTACTAAGTGAACACTCGCATTTCATTGGAAATGCTATTGCTCTATATTTATAATCAATTTCACACACCGACGACTCGCAGATGCTGAGCCTGCAGCAGGGAGTGGGGCATGGTGGCTCTACAGCCACATGTGTGGCCGCTTGGCAAATGGCAATGCCCAGTGCAATTTCACTAAAAATCAGAAGCTGACAGTCCCGCTTAGCGTCAACCACACCCTGAGTGAGAGGTTGTTTGACGCAGGACAATCACGGAGACATATCAAGAGCTGCCGAGCTGACGCCGCTCACATCCACGTTAATATCACACGCTGACGCGCACGCAGGACGAGAATAAGCCGGGTTCCTACCTCATGTTTAGGTAATGGTAGGTAGCTTGGTATTCAACGGCTACAAACACATGACGCGCAATGCGTTGTGGCCAATCAATCGCTTGCTCGCACAACTGCTGGCGGATGGGCCTTCGCTGCAGAGGGCTCTAAAGGGGCCCTCTTCTCGTGGGTACCTGGCCTTCACCTCCACGCTGGCCAGACATCTCGGAAGAGGTGGGTTTACCGAACGTGTTACCCTACTACAGGCGGTGGTGATCGACTAACCGTTGTTGCAGGCGGGGGGAGATTTGAGATTTGGACAGAGGTAGACATGGGGGGTGGGGGAGATTTAAGAAACGTGCCCCGTTGTGTCGATTGCCCCGCCGGGTGACCGAGCCGGCGTTCCCTGCTGGCTGATGCAACCGACAAGGCAAGCATCCGGTGCTCAGATTAAACCGAACTTAAATTGAGAATAATACGCAAAACAAATCAATGCTGCCATTACCGTGTGAAGTTAATTTAATTGACAAGACAAAGGCTAAGATGGATAATGGCATTTTAAGTCTCGTTTATTAGCTTGCAGACTGGGAAATTAAATTGAGGGCCTGTTTATAGATTATCCGGCAAGCGGAAGACAAAGTGCGACATTCTGCAGTCTCGTCCCACCAGATTCAAATTCATCTCGAAAAGTGCCCCAACAATGAGATGCTAATTCTTGGCCGAACGCATTGGATTTAAAACGGCGTTTGGCTCTCGCCATCGTTACAATCTCACAATTCTATCGATTGCTTGAAATCCTCAACCTCCAAGTGAACGTTGTGCCCACGTAAAATTGCGTCTAAACTCAATAAACAAACGCTACAATTCTCTGAACACTGATATATAATATGACAATGCAGCCTGCCTGGCAAGCAGCTCAGACATGAACGACCTTGCTAGGCTGTCACTGTCCAGAAACATTGTTATTGATTGCCGTCTGGATGTCTGGGTAGGCAAACAAAATTGTTCAAGTTTATTTGGGGCACCACGGTAAAAGAGAATGCTATTGAATGGCAATCTCAGAGCAATTTAGCAAATTTTCACATTTTCCTAGGACCAGTCTGAAAGTTGGTGCGATCAGGGAGAAGCGTCTGTTTTGTTTAATGAGCGAGGCATTTGGATAAAAAGAAAGTTCAATAGTAACGTAGACTGCTTTAGTATACTTAAGGAAAGACTAAAGTTGGCAGCAATTTATAAAATGTAAGACTCGCTCCATTGTTTCAGCTGCTGCGCCGGGAGTTAGAATCGAACCGGCGACCTCTGGGTCGCAAGTCCCGTGGTGATAACCGTACCGTTAGCACCACGGTAGCGTCCACTCGACATGGTTATGGATGATAAAATAAATAATGTAATCAAGATCAACCCGCAGTCTGATCTCACAACCTCATCGCTTTGGATATCACGTTGAAGGAGCCCCCATCTGCTGCGCAGAGACAAGAACTTGCCAAAAAAAACCTGTAATTACAGAACGGTCGTTACAATCTAAAAAAAGACTGCAATTGTATGTCCCAAAAGTGCAGTTTTCAGGCTGTTATGCCCGGAATGCAGCGACCTCTTGACGATCAATGGTGTCACTTTTTCTTACGGCCATTTACAGCAGATGATGCCTCACCGTAAATCAAAGATAAATCACCGCGTGGCCCAAGGAATGATACCATCGACCTCCTCCCCAACATGGATTGGCTCCGTGGTGAGAATGTACGTGGGACAGCGTGTCCGCGATTGTCCAATCGGCAAGACGTCTGGAAGTTGTGTGCTGTTCCACAATTTTACAGCTGCTATTTCAGGACACGCTTTGCCAGCAAATCACCTGGAATGCACCCGATCCCATCAACTTCACCGGACTGAGCCTGGACGAGTGTTTTCATTGGTGAGCACCGTGCACATACAGGATTGTCGTAGGGTTTGCGGAGCTACTACGGTATGCAGTAGTGCAGATACATGCATTGTTGCACTGTACTTCTGCGTCTGTGCTGTCCGCCAGCACCAACCAGCGCTGACAGGCGTGGTGCATTGTGGTCAAACAACCTGCCCTTTCCCATGGTACTCATCCAGCAGCGGCGTGCAAATGCACATTCTGTACAGGGGTTGAGTGAGTTTGATTCACGGCTAACGTCAGTTGCTCGTAATAATCTGAAGCGGTCTTGCGCCCGCCCCTTCAATAACCTGCACTGACAGGCGTGGTGAAGTATGGTCAAACACAACGCCCCATTAACGACACGGCGTGGCGAGGTCTTCATTCAGCAACGTACCACACTGCCTTGAGATCCAATGGCCTTGAGATACGATAGCAATACAAAACTGTGGTTGTAATTGCATGCCATTTGTTACACCCCACCTATTGTATATCAATAATAATAATAATACAAAATGAAAACTCTTAACTGCCCTTGATGTAATGCGCACAATGGTGATCTCCAATGTTGTATACTCTATTAACTATAAAGGAATAAAAATAAATGGACCATCACTTGGTGAGAGATGGTGTAGGCTTGCATGTCCCCGGACAGCAATTAGCGCTACGCTGCGCTATGAACCCGGCGACCCGAGTTCGATTCCCGCTCACGGCCAACACCGGTGAGGATTATCTAAAGCAGTCCCTGGGCGTCCTCTAGGTCGACTCAGCCTCAAATGAGTACCTGGTGCGATGTGTAAACGTCGCCACTGGGGAGACAAAGGCGGCCGGGCGTGGTGCTGGCCACCCACCCCCTCGTGTGTCATTCTGGCCTTCATAAGTGCTCGCTAACAACACTTGTCCCAACAGTCTGTTAAGGCTATACCGGGGACCTTTGTCTCTGTATGCGCTCGTGTTCATATATTCCCAGTAAACATGCCAACGTTGGGAAAACGTTGGCATGTGGTTGGAACCGTTGGCCCAACAATACGTGTTCAGTGTGTTTACGTGTGTGTGTGTGTTCTAGTGGGTGTATTTAAGGCAGTGTGTGTGTGCTGCATCTGCGTGCGTAATATGTATGTATTTATGCGTAAGTGCATGCGAGTGTGTGCTTGCCTCTGTACGCAATATTTGCATGAACGTGCTGACATGTGTGTGTATGTGTGTGCATGCACACGTTGGCGCGTGCGCGTGCTTGCATCCGTGTCTGCAAAACTCTCCGCCACAGTAAACGTCGAACGTTGGAGCAACGTTGGTGCGACGGTTTCGACTGCATGACAATGTTGGGCCAACCTTGGCAAGTTACGGGTAACACTGCATATTGCTCGGCACGATGTCCGACGTTTCACTACACGTCCTGGGTGCTTCTTCAGGAACGGAAACGCCCGACAGAATGCCGAACAGCAACGCTGTATCAGCCCCCCAAGTAATACATTGGGGAGCCTGTGCAGCGCCAAAGGCAAACACGAACGCGGTGGTGCCCGTGAAGATGTGAATTTGGGTGCTTACGGAATGCGGCGTGTGTTTGTGTGCTCAAGCATGCGCACCATCACACGTGTGTTTGTGTATTGAGTGTGAGCTTGTGTGTGCGTGTGTGCGCGTGTGTGCGTGCGTGCGTGTGTGTGCGTGTGTGCGTGCGTGTGTGTGCGTGTGTGTGCGTGCGTGTGAGCGTACGCATGTGTGTGGGTGTGTGTGTCCGTGTGTGTGCGTGCGTGTGCGTGCGCGTGTGCGTGCGTGTGTGTGCGTGTGTGTGCGTGCGTGTGTGTGTGTGTGCGTGTGTGTGTGTGCGCATGTGTACGCATGTGTGCGCGTGTGTGTGCGCATGTGCGTGCGTGTGTGTGTGTGCGTCCGTGTATTTGGGAGCACAGCGGTTGGCGCACTGCGCTCCGCATCCCGTCCGCGCCAATTCACTTCTCAGTCGCGGTCAACATCGGTCGCGATCATTCAAACCATTCCTGGGCCTCCCCTCGGTCGACTCAGCCTCAAATGAGTACCTGGTGCGGTGCGTAAACATCGTCACTGGCGAGACAAAGGCGGCCGGGCGTGGTGTTGGCCACCCACCCCCTCGTGTGCCGTGCCGGCCTTCATAGGTGCTGCTCGCTAACAGCACTTGCCCCTGCAGTCTGTCAAGGCTACACGTGGGGCGTGGGGGGTAGGGGGGGGGGTCTTCATCCTTGTCGCGTGTTGTAGACACGTGAGCCACCGCACATTACACAGCAGCAGCAGCAGCAGCCTGCAGAGCCTCGCCGGGGTCCCGCGCCGGTCGACTGCCTCGTCAGCCCGTTGCCGGGACGACGGCGAGCGGCGCCGGGACGTGGTGGCTAGGGCGCGCGTAATGGCGTGATGAATGAGAAGTGTGACCTTGCAGCGGCAGCAGCAGCGGCGGCAGCAGCGGCAGCAGCGGTGGCCTCTGACTGCACTGCACTGGGACTCGGCGAATGCTCCCTCGGAGATCCACGCCGCGCATCGCCATGGATACCTCCTCCCGCCTCCATCGCCACCACCAATCTCCTCTTCTCGAGGACTTCAAAAAAATATTTTCGCGTCTTTTTGTTTTTTTTTAGAATAATACCTCGACACGTGACAGTATTTGAATTTCAATGAGAGACGGAGTGCGGTAGATGACGAAAAAAGGAATGCCACGGACAAAACCCAGAGAAAGGCAAATGAGAGACACGTGATGTGTAAAACGTGAATGAGTAAACGTGGGCCTGTGTGTGTGGTCGACTCAGCCTCAAATGAGTACCCGGGGTGGTGTGTAAACATCGCTACTGGAGAGACAAAGGCGGCCGGGCGTGGTGTTGGCCACCCACCACCTCGTGTGCTGTACTGGCCTTCATAGGTGCTCGCTAAGAACACTTGCCCCAACAGTCTGTTAAGGCTATACGGGGGATCTTCATCTTTGTGCAGGGCACGTTGACAGAACGTGTGACGGCTGGTGGATGGAGACTTACGGCTAAATGGCAGTCAAAGATTGAAGAAGTCTCGCTTTAAAGAAGGGAAACCCCCAGGGAGATGGAGCGAGATCATCGTGCGTCCAAGAATGGAAGTGGATTGCATTGCAGGGTCCCGAGGGATGATAATGACGACGATGATAACTCGAATAGCCCTCAATCTCGCAGTGGCTCTACCATAGCTGATGATGAACATGGTTTGGATGTCTAGATTTGAAGTTTTCGTGACTACAGGAATCCATACTCTTTGGTTATTTGGGTAAAGTCATCATCATCATCATGTACCTAATGATGATTGCTTGTGTTGCAATTGAAACGTCGTGATTTAATTTATTTAATTTTATACATACGTAACTTTACCGAAAGAACCAAAGAGTATGATTTGGATGTGTCTAATTCTAACCCAAAATATTGTCCAGTATAATAATTTTCTTAGCTTTTACTGTGTTTGTTATTATTATAATTGTTGTGCCACTGTGAGTAATGGAGCGATGTGATATTCGGCTGGTGTATCACCGTGTTCGGTGTAAAAACGAAATTGACTGAAATTGCTTCACAAGCGTGCGCCAGAGTCACGTGGTGATGAGGAAGCGGCGTAATTTCAGCAACAACAACAAACTAACAACGTCAAGCAATGTCTCTGCAAGCTACATGGCATTTGTTAAGGTCCCAGGGCTGCCAAGGGTTTCAATCTGTTTCTCTGCAGGTTTCTTTCGCCAACGATAAATTGCGTCTGAAATGGCTCTCACCTTGACCCAACGTTTAATTGTAATTCAAATAAATGCCCTCCTCCGTTAGCCTCATTAAAGGTGGACGGTTGAGCTTTCGTAATGCACCTACGTTAGCCCAAGTTTTTGCCACACACTCGCTAATTCAGCCACCCAGCTGTAACTTAACAATTCCAACATATTTCATATTACGTGAATGGATAGGCCAGTGGTGTGTGTGGCAAGCTTGGGCCCATACAGAGCATTACTAAGGCTTAACCATCCACTTCCAAGTGTCCCTGAGTGCCCCCTGTAGTGTCGGGGGGGAGGGGTGGGGACTGGTGGGGGCTATGCCCCCCCCTTCCGCGCCACCAGTCGCTGAACTTGAGCCCCCCTTATAAATTCTAACGGCACAATGAATCCACAGGGCATCGCAGGCTTTCCTCATATCACATCCGAGTGAACGATAGTTTTAAAAAAAATTGCTGATGCCCCAACTGCTAACTCGGCATAATTTGTGAACTGAGTTCAGATTCGTCACGTTTATATGCCTTGTTTAAATACTGTGCACTTCCAATTGTTCGTGATGTAACCAAATCGCCCGTTGCGAAAGAGGGCAATGCTATTCCACGTGCCTCGATGGTTTCATTTCATGGGCTGGTTCAATGAGGGAGACGAACGTGCTGACCGATATTCGAGATAGGGGGTCAGAGATTGTCTAGAAAGCAGTTGGACTGTAAATGAATGAACAGCCGAAATCAGCGTCTCATATCGGGTTGGTTTAGGTTAAATAATTACAGCCAATTTTGGCAATGTGAATGCTAAATGGATTCTTCTCGTTCACTATAATTTCAAAAAAATAAACACACTCACACGTCCTAAGTTTCTCACGATGTGAAGCTTTAAATGTTTCGCAGTTTAAGACAATTTAATTGGGTTTACTTAACCAGATGGTGGCCAACTGAGATTCATTACGTCTCTTGGTAGACAGACTCGAGTGACAGTAATTGCGTAGAAATGAGTAAACACTATTTTTATTCCCTTACTATTACATTGCAATTTCCAAATTTGCGGAGTCTGGCTCTGGACAATATGATAAAATAGCCTTCCTTTGTACCACATGTTACACTTTCAAATCAACCCTTTCAAAATGACTTCACAACCGCCGGGATTTAAATGTCGCAAGCTAAGCTACCTGACGATCCAACGCTATCAGAATGAAAGTGACACATACTGCTGCTTTTCCATTGCCATGGAGACGAATCAAATATCCCCCGTGTAGCCTTAACAGACTGTAGTGGCAGGTGCTGTTAGCGAGCACCTATGAAAGCCGGCACGGTACACGAGGGGGTAGGTGACCAGCACCACGCCCAACCGCATTTGTCTCCCCAGTGGCGATGTTTACACGCCGCACAAGGTACTCATTTGAGGCTGAATCGACCTAGGGGTGGCCCAAGACCTTTTCAGATAATCGTCACTGGTGCTGGTTGTGAACGGGAATCAAACCCGTGTCGCCGGGTTCGTGGCGCGGCGCGCTGACCGCGACACCACCGCTCCCGACACACACACACACTCCACAATACACTCCACAATACACACACAATAAAGAAGACAACGATCCTCCGCATAGCCTTGACAGACTGTTGGGTTCAAATGCTGTTCGCCAGTAAGCACCTATGAAGGCTGGCACGGTACACGAGGTGGGGGTTGTGTGGGTGTCCAGCTCCACGCACAGGCACACACGTGCGTGACTTCGGGAAGAGAGACGTGACAACAGGGCCCGGCCCAGCACGGCCCCTGTCCGTCACGCCACCGGCCAAACGACCCCCAACCACCCCCACCTCGATCGAACCTCCTCGCTCGCTCGCTCGCTCGCTGCCCTGCTGTGAAATCCCGATCGCCGCGTGCGGCGGTGTTGCGTCGGTTCACGGAGAGCCGCATTTGTTCGCGATTTTTGTTGTCGTGAATTTTCTTCCACCCCCAGTCGTGTCCTGACTGCGATGTCGTCGTCGCGTCAGGGAGACGTAGCATCGTCTCGGGCCTCTCGCAGAGCAGGGTGCAAGCCCTTCGCGTCGCAGAACGGCCCACGGAAGCGGAGATCACAGAGCTACCTCTGAGATCCAGGCAAGCAGTAGAGGCCAGCACTTTCACACCTGCTCAGCGTACGAGAGTGAGATCAGACTCACAACAGGCTGAACGTTACATTTTGCAGAGCTATAACAAGCGAGTGGACGGTGGCGCAGTGGTTAGCGCGCTGTGCTACGAACGCGGCGACCTGAGTTTGGCCAACACCGGCGGTGAGTGATATCCGAACGAGTCACGAGTCCTCCCCCACCCTTCACCAACCAGCACCAACCTCCACTGGCTAGCGCGGTGAAGTATGGTCAATCACCCACGTGATGACACGGGCGTGGTGAAGACTTCATACAGCAACAGATTGACGTAAAGCCGTACAGAATGAGCGAAAGCGATGGATTTCAATATGGGTGAATATTTACATATCTTAAATTTCGATTTAAAGCTTTCGTGACTGCAGGGATTCATCTTCTTGGTTCTTTCGGTAAAGTCACGTAGAAGGGAAGTAATAAAATATTATGTTTTCTTTTATAATAAAAATAAAACATAATAAAATAATTATTTTATTATGTTTTATTTTTATTATAAAAGAAAACATAATATTTTATTACTTCCCTTCTACGTGACTTTACCGAAAGAACCAAGAAGATGATTTACATATCTTATGTAGATACTTAATTTCATGCTGCTGAGAGAGAGACAGAGAACTGTTTCTGCTAAATTTAAACGGATAGGAAGATAGATTTAGCTGGAAGGGCTCCCAATCAGAACGCCACATTCAATTCATATCTTTACACTCGTCTTGTCACTTCCATTGATGGGGAATTCACTTCCTCAGCCAAATCATTTGTGCACGTGATCGTTTTTTTGTTATTGAAAAATGACCGAACACGAACCAATAACACTCATGCAAACAGCGGCCATAACGACAGCCTTTAAAACTGATCGTGAATCATAATCACAGAATCGTCGCATAGCCAACCCGAACAACAACGCAAGAAAAAACAGATGTTTTTAATGAAATTATAGAATATCAAATATACAATGGTGAACGTGAATAAAAATCGGGGCGGAGGGAATTATTACAAAACCGATACAAATGACGGCGCTAAATATCAAAGTATTTATCAGCAGGGAAGAACCAATTCACGTCGATTATCTGTTTAACAAAACAATTAAATAGGAATAATGTCAGCAATTTTGATTTAATTATCTTCGTGCATTCGCAAATAATGTTTGAATTTTTTTTATCAATTGGGTCCATGAATAGGCACAGCGAGGGTTATAGTGCTGTGAAACCAACACACACCAGATCCCAGTGTGCGTAACATTTTCTATCTTGTCATTCAGTGTTGCTGGAAGGTCATATTTCTTTCAATTTGAAGATTTCAAGGACAATTTTCACGCCCATGAATCTCCCGCACATTTCGGGCCAAGGGCAATCATAGTTTGCCAGTCCCATGTGCATTTTCACAAATTTGTTCAAATCAGGCGTGGTGAGTGGAGCGGAGTTACCCCGCCACACACAACGAATGCTCCGCTGTAGCCTTCTGGCCAAGCGCGATACTGGGAGCGTAGAAGAGACGAATCGGAGGATCACCCACGCCTGGGCCTCTGTCTGCAGTAAACACCTGCAAGTTTATTATGCAAATGTCAGTGCTTTGTTTGAAGAGGTAATACAACTCAGTAGGAATTCTGGATGATTTCCCCTTCCCTCTAAAGCGAAGCCTGTGGCCAGCGAATAATGTGTGTGCTTTGAATGGTAATTTGCAATTCCAAAGAGGATTCCCCTTCATCTGTGAACCTTTCACCCCGTGCTCTCTCTTGCAGGGACATCACAATAATTAATAATGATTTCAACTTGTAACGCTCCCGCCGCACGCTATCCGCTCACTCGTAATGAGAGACAATGACGCAGAGGCACGAGGAGCAACATAGGAATCGTGGCATCTCGTGTCCGCTGACATTTATACGATCAGTTATTGAAAAAAAAACAGACCAAAATCACATTGAACAAAAGCACACATTTTGCGTTTCGTAATTTGATGAGCGAGAGAGTTAATGAAGAGTCGTGGATGCAGCAACCTCTCGTGGCTGCAGAGGTCACGTGACCCAATTACATGCAACTTCTACTTCAGAGTGTTTACGTACATACGTATTGTGAACTTTTTTCGCACCGTACGTAGCCAACCGTGCTGATCGGAGGTTTAGCCATGGTGCGGTGATGAGCGGCAACGGACATCAAAACCCAGAGACCTGAGTTTGATGAACGTCTTCTGCTAACATTGGCGGCGAGGGATATCTGGAACCAACCCTGGGCAGCATATTCACCGACAGGCACTGACCAACGTTGTGAAGTATGGTCAAACACTCCTCCCGGTGACCCGCAGGGCGTGGGTTAGACCCTCACCCTTCAGCGGGGCATGCAAAGCTGTGTTTGTGCCTGTTTGTATAGATGAGGATCGGTAGTGTTTCGGTTATCGCAAAACACTACGAATCTTGCGACCCGAGTTCGATTCCCGCTCACGGCCAACACCGGTGACGATTATCTCAACCCCTAGGTCTACTCAGCCTCAAATGAGTACCTTGTGCGGTGTGTAAACATCGCCACTGGGGAGACAAAGGCGGCCGGTGTTGGCCACCCATTCGTGTCTTCATCGGTGCTGGCTAATAGCACATGCCCCAACAGTCTGTCAAGGCTATTGCGGGGGGGCCTGCGACAACCTCTATATAGATGACGCGCTGCTGCTGCTGTAAACCCATCAGTGAGGTGGCAGGAGGTGCCCCATCTAGCAGCGGTGGCCGCGATGGCAGTCAGTGTGGGCGGCCGGCCGCGGCAATGGCAGTGTTGACACTCTTCCATTTCTGCTCGATTGTAGAACACAAAAACCGAGCGCTCGCAGCGAGATACATTCCTGACCCGCATCGGGGGCCTCCACCCTGACCCGAGCTGCCGCGGCACCACAACACCGGGGCTCTGGTTTGACCCAATTCAGACTGTTCAGGCTCTCTCTCTCTCTCTGTGTCTCTCCACTGCTCATCATAAAGACTTCGGTGGCACGCAATTGCTCTTCATCGATTCAGCAATTATGTGACAGGGTGGCACAGTGCTTGTGCGTTCTTCCCCTTCGGGTTGTCCGCTTTCTTCCCATAGCTAACCTGCCCCCATGCAATGTATTTCGTGTCGGCCAAACATCCTATTGCTAGCAAAACATCATCCTCAAATTATTGAATCGGGATGATTCAAGGGAACATTTCCTCGACTGTGAAAACCTGACAGGGCTGTCATGAAAACGAGTATTGAGACTCAGGGCTTATTGGGTAAACAAGCACACTTATACAAAACATATTTCTCAGGCTTCTAATAAAACCACTAAATAGCATGTGTAGGGAATTTATCCGTTATTTTGTAGCCTTTTCCTGTCTGCAGGAATGTATCTTAAGGATATATTTTTCAACCAGTGCACACTGCCAGCTATAACATGGCTGAACAAACACTGAGAAGTACGCAAATAAGCACGGGGAGATGCGCGCCTCGTATCACACTCCTACCACACTCGGTCCACACTGAGGGACACTGAAGGGAACACGTGGACTAGGGGGCAGACACACCATCTGAGACATCTTAGCGATGAACACAAACAGGAGGGCCATGGGCACGTGGTGGAATGCCATCCGAGAGACGCAGCACGCGTTCAAGACAACAACGACGTCGACTACGCACTGATGTAACGGTGAGCCAAGTTGAAATTCACTACGAATAATCATAACACTGCAATGCACTTTGCTGTGAGCTGGTTTAATTTGACTTGAGTTCACAATCGTATCTATCTGCACTTCTAATTAATAGCGCATCTGCCGACGGAGCAGCCAATGGGGGCTGACAGATGGGGCTTATGCCTATAAACATGAAAAGGCATTTGACTGCGATAAAGGAGTTTGCTGACAGTTGGATAAGGCTGTGAACGATGAAATGTCTCTCAATAATTATTTTGTTAACCCAGGAAAGCCTCTGCTGAGCCTCGAGACTTTTTTCACGAGGGTCTCGGCTAAGTTTTTTCTTCTCTCGCAGAAGGCGGTGATGTTGGTGTGTAACCCCAAATGAGTGATTTTAAGGTAATGTTTCAGCATCGGGATGTTTGGCCAATAGCAATTACATTGTGAGTGTGTTTCTTTTGCTACAGGAAGAAACCAGAAAACCCAGAACTCCCATTCAGGACAGCGGGAGAACATGCAACGCCACATGCACACAAAGACAAAGACAAAGACAGAGCTCCCCTGTATAGCCTTAACAGACTGTTTGGCAAGTGCTGTTAGCGAGCACCTATGAAGGCCGGCACAGTACACAAGGGGTGGGTGGCCAGCATCACACACACCGCACAAGGTACTGATTTGTGGCTGAGTCGACCGAGGGGAGGTCCAGGATCGGTTCAGATAATCGTAACTGGTGTTGACCGTGAGCGGGAATCGAACCCCGGTCGCTAGGTTCACAGCGCAGCACGCTCACCACTACACTACCGCTCCCCACGCACACACTCACACACACTCGCACACTCACACACTCAAATACTCACACACTCACACACTCAAATACTCACACACTCACACACTCACACACTCACATACTCACACACTCACATACTCACACACTCACATACTCACATACACACTCACTCACACACTCACATACTCACACACTCACACACTCACATACACACTCAAATACTCACATACACACTCACTCACACACTCACATACTCACATACACACTCACATACTCACACACTCACACACTCACACACTCACACACTCACACACTCACA
>CM025623.2:1270564-1283197 GCA_014621495.2 Entosphenus tridentatus | reverse complement strand
CGACTGAATGACCGACCGACCGACCGAGCGAGCGAGTGACCGACTGAGTGACCGACCGACCGACCGAGCGAGCGAGTGAACGACTGAGTGACCGACCTAGTGACCGATCGAGCGAGCGAGTGACGTACCCTCCTTATCGTCGTGCTGCAGAATGGCGTCGTGCAGCATCTCCAGGCGGCCGAACGCCGCTCGCGCCACGGTCCGGCGCCCGCCGGCGCTCCTCCCCGTCCTGGGCGCTCCGGCCCCACCGCCGGCCCCACCACCGGCCCCACCGCCGGCCTCACCGCCGGCCCCACCGCGGCCGCCGTGCCGCCGCAGCTCGCGCTCGCGCTGGTAGTAGGCGTGCAGCTGGGCGCAGCGAGCCCTCCGCACCAGCCGCTGCCGCTGGCCCAGCGGCAGGGACTCTAGCAGGCACTGCTCCACGTCCATGTCATAGGAGCGGAAGGCATGGCACAAGCGGTAGCAACCTGGGGCGGGTCACAGCAAAGACAACGGTACCCACGTGGAGCCTCAGCAGACTGTTGGGTGCGAGTGCTGTTCGCGAGTGGCACCTATGAGAGACCGAGGGCGTGGGTGGTCAGCACCGTGCCCGACCGCCTTTGTCTACCCAGTGCGTGGGTGAATAGGTGGGTAGGTGAGTGAGTGTGTGCGTGGGTGGGTGGGTTGCATGGTGATTGGACACAGTGCTGAGGGATTTAAGAGTCAGTTTGGTAGACAAAGTTCTCAACATGTGCGAAGATCACGGTAACAGTAACCTTGGCATGGAACTTCCTTTACAAATGTAGCGACTGAAACACGTAACGTGCATTAAAAACCCCAAAAATTCCACTATCGATTCTGCTCTCTCTCTCTCTGTATCGACGGATAACTGTGAAACCCATTTGTTATTTTTCCGTTCGGGCGCAGTGTAAAGTAGTCATTCACACAGAACCACTCGAGACATCGGGGGGGGGGGTCTCATGGCGCATCACCAGCTGTTCATAGGAGCCGTTCACTCCACGAACCGCTCCACGGCTGTAGCTACGGGCATCGCCATCACAGCACGAACGAAGCGCAAGGTCGTGCGCTCAAATCCCTGGTGAGAGGTCACCTCAGCCTTACAACCTTCTGGGTTTGACGGAACGAGTACTGATTTTGCGGGGCAGTTGTCAGCAATGAGTCTGTGGAAAGCCTCACTCCCGGCATGGAAATGTGGAATTTTTAGCACTTGCCCGGGGCTATAAACAGGAGTTGAGCGCTGCTGGACGCTCAATTGAGTGGGGAACCCATTTGGACTTTTATGATAGTGGGAATAAACTAAATTAAATGCCAAGCCCAATTTATGGGATGGTTCTTTTTGTGCAGCCATTGGTGACGGAGTCTATTTGTGTGAGCTGGCTACAAGGGGGGTGGTGAATTACCGATCCGGCCACCTGGGGCGTGAACCCAGAATCTCAGCGGTGCTGAAAACGGCGTCAAGCTCCCCTGAGCTCCCTGACTCAACTTTAGCGGTCAACGCTATTTTCATTATCATAATCTGTACGTGGGAATGTGTGCAACACTAATTCTGCTTGTTCGTTTACCAAAGTCAAGTATGTCAATGCTCAAAAGCCTACGATGAGCAGATCAATGCGAACGCGCCCGCTCTAAGTCGGATCTCAGCAGAGAAGCTGGGCTGATCATTGCTGGGCAGTTGAACAGAACCCCGGGGCTTGCCAGGTTCTGTAGACGTGGCGCTGCGAGGTGTAACCACGAGATGACAGTGCCGAGTGTCACCCCTCACACGCGTGGGGATTTCTCTGGGTTCTCTGGCCTTCGTGTCTTCAATGGTATTGGCCAAACGTATAAATGCAGGTCTCGATCTCTCCTGCGAAAGTGTCTTAAGATTGCAGTGTGGCTTTTCAAGATAAATAATAATTATAGGCGTTATTGATAGTATCTGTGACGGTGGAGGGCGCAGGACTGGTTCAGATCTTGCTCACCACTGATGTTAGCCATGGCCCTGGATAAAGCTCAGCTCGCCAGATTCTTTAGGCAGAGTGTTAACCACTGTGCCACCACTCCACCCCAACCTGCTCGAACCAGCGTTGTGAAGTACAGGGAAACAGCACCCACGGTATTTGGTGAGGGGATGCCTTCATCCAGCAGTGGATTTACAAAGGGCCGAAGCAGGATTATCATAAAATGATAATCCATAGGTGCCTCTGAGCCAATGTTTGAATTTTCACATTCCTATGACGGAGGCCAGCTTATCCAGGGGATCCCATGGGGACGATGGGCCACGTCAATTGAACTTTCAATTCGAATCCCTCCGCGTAGGGGTTCCCGGTGGTGTTACAGCTCTCCACTGTGTTTTCGGGCCGTGCCTCGTGCTGTTCCGGCAGCTCGTCCAAAATCTTGGCTTCTTCAAGAAATGGAAACATTGGACATCGAGCCAAGCAGCCCCGATTTACAACCCCGGTAAAACGCGGTAACTGCAGCACAACGCGTGCACATTTTGGTTTTACAAACGAGTCATCTATAATGCAACGCTCTCGGGCATTGTTTCACTTGATGCACGTGCATTCGTTGCGTGTGCTTGCTCGCAGATTGCTGGGCCCCCGTAGAATTGCTCCGCGCGTGCGTACACGAATGCGTGTGTTGTCGCGCCAAGGAAAGTGAGAGGAGGAGGCGTGGGGCATTGATTCCCGGTTATTGAACACTCGCCCATTGCTCTAATCACTTCATCCAGCAATTACGATTGCTCAGATTTTAACAAAATTATACCAAAAAAAATCTATGACGTTACACGTGGCGCAGTGCTTATTAGCACACTGCGTTGTTAACTTGGCGAGCCAACAAATCAGTTGTGATTGACACCTGAAGTGGCTATGAGCCGCCTTTCTCTAATTCACACTGACCAGCATGGTGAAGTATGGTCAAACAGGCCCCATGAACAACACGGCTTGGGGAGGCCTTCATCCAGCAGGAGATTGACAAGGGGCTATAAATTATTATACTCCAGAATTCACATTTCAGATCATGTCCTTAAATTAGTGAAAACATCGCATCACGTGTGTAATTTCAATGAAGATGATGCACTGCAGTAAGAAGCAGTTACATAAGTAATGAACTCAAACACGGGACTCTAAACCCTGAACCATAATTTGAACCCTGAAGTTTTGCCCTGACCTTCACCTCCTAATGTGGAACCCTGGAACCGTTGACTGTGAACCCTAAACCTGAACCACAATTTGAACCCTGAAATCTTGAGATGGAACCCTGGTACCGTCGAATGTGAACCCTTGAACCCAGAATCTGTGAAACGAAACGATCACTCTGAATCTTGAACCGTGAATGTTGAGCTCTGAAGCTGGCCGTGGCCTCTCTCTTGCAAGCGAGATGAGTCATCTCAGTGGCCTGTTAACTTAACACGTAGATGGTCGTAGCCAATACAATGACAAGATGTTGTAGGCAAGAGCACGTTCACAAATGGGTGACCTTACACTTGATTATAGCTGCACAGGAGACGATTTAGCCAATTCCCACGACAAAACATGGCCCTCTCAGCTGCGTCACACACACACACACACACTTCCCAGTATTATATTCTCCTGCACGAGCAGCGTGTGTTGATTTTCAGATCCGCAGGGAGACTTTCAATGAACGTGGCCCCACTTTCAATGTACAGCGGTGAGAGGGCCGCTACAATCCTATTGATTTATGCTGGAGACACTTCTTTAATTTCAGGTAAAACGCATGGAGTTAAACTGAGAAATCTAAGCTATGTCATCCTAAACCCTAATCCATTTGAGTGACACTGCCACCCGTTTCGAAGTCATAATTAAAGCAGCAGTAAACAAAAAAAAAAACTTTTTATTTTACCAGGTAAGGCCCACTGAACTACGCAGCTCTTTTTCAGAAGCGACCTGGCTATCACAAATAACTGCTCAACGAAGTGGCTTATCACGTGGACATTTCCAGCAGTCGAATACTCTAAACGCGTGACGTTGATTCTAAATGTGGAGGGAAAACCCGGAGGACACGGAGAAAAATCCACGCGACCACGCAGAGAGAGAAACGCAAACTCCCAATATACAGCAGCAGCAGGAATCAAGGTCGGGATCGAACCCACGACCTCCTGTATACCAGGCGAGGTAGTTAACATCTTGCCACCATAGTAGCGGCAGCAAACAGCAGCAGCAGCAGCAGCTGATGTTGCGTTGCCAGAGCAGGTGAGTAATCAGTGCTCGCTGTAGGGTGAGCGGTGTGGCCGTGCTGCTGCTCTTGCTGCGGTCAATTCTCCGAGGCCCTCCAGATCAATCACAATGTGGCAATCGCACTCCGTGGCTGTTAGCGGGAGCTGCCGCGCCGAAGGGCACTTTGCTGCCGGTGTGCTTGGAGAGCGGGGACGCTCGCCAACGAAAGGGGAATTCTGCTTTCTTTTCTCTGAAAAGGGGCGAGCAACGGCGTTAAGCCCTTGAGCCATCGGGCCAAAACGGCTTATCGGTACCGTGCAGGGGTGGCAATTGCGAACAATTATTTTCTTGAAGCATGCTATCTCCAGATTACAACTGTTGACGATAGCAAGGTCACCGTGGTAGCATTTTATGGGCTAACGGTCGTTAAAGAAGGGTTTTTGTAGCATGTTTGACGGAGAATATAACTCTGGCGGGGGGGGATTGTGCACAAAAATGCTATGAAACAAGTAAATAAAGAGGAACTGTGTTTATAACACAGACTGCATCGCGGACGCTGCCCATGGTGCTGCATAATTGTGGCATTTCCCACCCCAGGTGGAGCCAACCAGCTGGGTCGTGGGCGAATGGGGGAAGTGGCCCCGGGGACTTTGGGGTCTTGAGCCGTTGCCAGAGCAATCGGCCGACACAGCGGAGATTCGCGGGTTCAAATGTGGGTCTCAGAGCCACGAACTAAGTCAGAGTTCTCCCACGTAGTGTCTGGAGGGAGCTGTGCTCCACCTCCCTCTACAGCACACCCCACAGGCACCTTCTCACTCAGTCTCTGCATCACGACGTTTGGTGCCGAGCTGCCGATTATTTACGATAACTCGACTCGCAATTGCACCATTACCTTCGCGCGACGCTTTGAAATTGTTCACGTCCAGGGTGCGGACGATTCGGTTCAAGAATCGTTCTCGCGTTTAGTCTCGATCGTGACGGGCGTCCGGCACCGCGCGTCTCTCGTCTGTCTGGTTTGTTCTGCCTCGTTAGATTCATGAATTCGATTGCGACGTAATTCGAAAGAACTCTACGCGCCTGCTTCTGACACGCACCACTTGATGCACGTCTCTCGCGAAGATGGGATTCAAGTGCATTCGAAAGATTTCGACGTTTCTAACGCATGTGTCATTCCCCCCCCCCTCCCACCGGTGTGGCCTCCACAGACTGTTGGGGCGAGAGCTACTGGCGAGCAGCACCTACGGACACCGTTACCGAGGCACGCGAGGCAGCGGTGTGTCCAGCACCATTCTTGGCCGCTTTCTCGCCTCCATCGTGATGTTTATATTCTGTGCCACGTGCTCGTTTAAAGCAGAGTCCACGTGAAGGATGTCCAGGAACAGTTCGGATATTCACCAACTGGTTGTGCACCCATGAGCTGGAATCAAACGCAGGCGAATGGTTCGTAGCACAGTGCGCGCTAACCACTGCGCCACCGCTCCACTCTAACACACATACACACGCACAAAGACAAAGGTCCTCGTATAGCATCAATATACTTTTGGGGCAAGTGTTGTTCATGAGCACCTACGAAAGCCGTCACGAGGGGGTGGGTGGCCAGCACCAAGCCCGGCCGCCTTTGTCTCCCTAGTGGCGACGTTTACCCACGATGCTTACACATTGCTCTAGGTGCTCATTTGAGGCTGAGTCAACCTAGGGGAGGTCCAGCACCGGTTCAGATAATCTTAACTGGTGTTGACCGAGAGCGAGAATCAAACTCGGTTTGCTGGGTTTGTAGCGCAGCGCGCTAACCGCTACACCACCGCTCCCCACGCACACACACAGACACAGACACACACACGGGGTGGCAGCAGCAGACAGCACACAACCCCGAGCGCAATGTGTAAATGGGCCTCTCAGGACCGTCACCACATCACGGAGCACACCACACATTCTTCAAATTGCGCGCTTCCCTCTCGAATCTCACGGAGCCCAAGATAGAGCCGAGCTCTGGGACAAACGTCATTACAAAAGAAAATCACTCGCTCTCCGCAGCCCAGCACAGACACCGACTCCGGATGCCCTCCGAGTCTGCCGGGTAGCGGAGGCCACGGCTATTTGGCGAGAAACTCTATTCTGGTCACGTCCCGACTCCGCTTTGTATTCCCAGTGCTCTTGGGCACGTCCGTAGCCTGTGCCAGGCGCTCCATTCCGAGCGAGCTGACCGAGAGCCACCACGCCGGGGTTGTTGTTTTTTTACCGGGAGGCTCTGGGGCAAAGAGAAGGGTGGCGGTTGGCTCTAAATGGTGGCAAGGGGTTCAAAAGGTCGCCCGCTGACCGCCTTTCCACTCTCTTGCAGAATATGATCCCGCCGGCGGCCTTTGGAGAGCGGTGAGGTCATTGCGGCGGCAAGAGCGGGGACGGCTGCCGCTGATTCGCCAGAATCGACAGATTAGCTTCCAAATCCGTTGAAGGTATCGCCCAGAGAACAAGCAGCTGTTATTTTGGAAAAAATATACAGAAGCATGACGTGTCTCGGGTTGACAATGCACCCTAAACCGCTACTCAAGGTCGTCACAATTCAACTTCTTTCATCCATATATCTATTAAGCGACGCATCCGAATCCATCCGTAGAAACTCTTATCCACGTTATATATATTTTTTTGCATTATCATCAGCGCTTACGCATGACCGAGAGGAGGTGCCGTGAAGTGGCAGTAACATTGCACCTCTTAGAGCAGCCGCGATTTGTACGGCGCCGCCTGTAGCCTCTCATGGCTCTCGGACAGAGAGCCGCCACTCGGGGGCGCGAGGAGGAACCACAGACAAGCCGGTGAGCTGGCGGCAACTTTCACCCAGAGCTCTGCAGTCCTCTATGTATATCTGTTATTGGCAATTAAATGAGCATTTAAATGCTCATTAATACATCGTACCCGAATTGTTAATGTTGTCTCTCAACACACCGGTGTGCTGTACTATTAACGAGTTGCCATGTTTAGTTTACGTGACAAACCTTACTCATTGGCTTTGTCGGGTGGTGGCGGGTTTAACAACACATTTATATTTACGCCATCTAACCCCAACAAAACCCTGTATTGTGGAGCATTTCCATGTTAACTGAGATCAGTGACCTGCAATTGGTGACGAATTAATCCTATCACCGAGTTCATCTGTGCTCTCGTCATCTCGATCCACGGGCAGATAGCTCGTCAACGGTGTCCACTGCACATTTCGTCATTTGTTATTCCCAACTTTCCCCTCTCTCTTGGAGCGCCAATGTCCTCAAGTGGTGCTCCACACCTTCCAGGCACCAATCTCCTTTGACGTCAACATGGTGTGACTTTCATCGATAAACACAGATAATAGGACCCTTCCCCATCACCTTCCGGATGAAATCAGATGGTGGGCAATCCGTTGTTGTGGGCTTCGCCAGAATGCAGTTAATCATCCACATTTGATCATTTCAACGTTGACATATGGATCACCATACGTGCATGCGTTTGACGTTTGTCGTCTCCGCGATGGTTGTCTACGAATGGAAAAACTATTTACGTGACAGTTAATTTGTCAACTTTTTTTTTAAATGCCCTCCCCCCCCCCGTTCTCTGAGAGCACCCGCAGAGAAAAGTGCGGTCTCCAATTACAAGGGCAGTCACTGCCACTGTCCTGCCTTTTGCTGTGCTCTGACCGATGCACTGTGTAATGTGACAAATTATCCGGTGCTCCAGTGGCGCACGAAACACGAATAACAAAAAAATAACCTCTGACAACATTCTTCAATATCAACACTCCGTGTGGCCTTAAGTTGAAAAAAGTTAACAATAGGTGACGTTTCCAGCAATGGCAATTCTTCATCGTACATAAATAGAAAGGCCAGCGAGCGAGGGAGAAAGAGTGGATAAGAAAATAACTTGTTGCGAAGATGGGCCATTCAGAATGAATCCGATGAGCTATAAAGCTATTTTTACAGATGTCTAGTCGTGCGCTTGGAAGAAGGGCTATTGCCCGAAACGTCACCTATGAAAAATATTTATTTTTCCATTTAAGACCACAGCGTTATTGACGAACGTGTTTAAGTTTCACCGAATGGTTAGTTGACCGACGGTATATTTCTGTTCTAAGGCAGCGTTTACAATGAACGTGGGATAATTTATATATTTGTCTCGCCTGTGAACCACTGCCAGACGCGGTCTATTAACTCTCGTGGCGTTTTGTTGCAGTCGATGTCCGATGTGAGTTTTGAAGCTTCGTTAATGGGAAGCGAGACATTCAAATTACGGGTCAAGAGCTTCTGCACCGACCCCTTTAGCGGCGGCGTCACTCCCGCAGGCGTCGTGTGCAGGGGAAGCATCGACAGGCGAACACATTTGGAGTTTTAGCGGCCGCATCTCCTTTAAGCACATTAGCGGAAGATCCCCTTGGGTTTGATCTACCACGAGGCTCAGGGTCCACCCTAAACCGCATCGACAGCGCACATCGTGGCAGTAGATGCGGATACCTGATGCACAATTGGGAAGTTAAAAACTCTCCAGTAGTTGTTGGCGACTGTGGTCATCCGGGACAGACCGTACAAGGTACAATGACGCAATGCCTGATCCACAAATATACGAAGGAGACATCACGGCGATACAATACGCTGTTCCTCACGCGCTTATCTGGCTTGTCCACCTGAATGTGAAATTTTAGTGGTTGCTCTGCATCTACATCAGTCATACAAAAGGAAAAGATGAATGCACTTACAAATGTAAACAGACATTTCGAGGTGCAGCCCTGGAATTCCATGCTCATGCCACTACTGGGAGAAGGGCTTCCCCAATGGGGAACTCTAGAGTGCCCCTCTTAGAGGGAATTTTGGCCTACTCTTCCACGCAGGAAGACCAGTAAAACCCGGAGAAAAACCCACAAGACCACCGGGAGAACATGCAAACTGCAAGTATACATCCGTCAGGGTTGGGATCGAACCTACGGCCTCCTGTATACATGGCGAAGTGGTTAACATCTCGCCACCGCATCAATGTTAGCCTATGGGCACAACATCGACCTGATGAAAGTGCATGAACTCACGACGTTCAAACATGCCAGCTTACAATCGCACAATTCGCTTTGATTGGCACTGTAAAGAAATTGGTACCTTTGCATTTTTGGAATGTGGAGGAGGGCAGGTGACCAAGAAATGCACTGGAGTAGCACCCAGGAGGTGTGTGATCAAGGTGAAGACCTCGAGCCAGATGTGCTATGAAGAAGGGCCATTGCCCGAAACGTCGTTTATTATATATTTCGGATTATCAAGGCCACAGTGCTATTGATGAACGTGTCCGTTATTTTTGCTTGCGCATCACTGCCAACGCAAACAGCATCACCAAATATTTAATTAAGTATTAAAGCCAGATGGTGGGGGATACCGTGAAGACAGCCTGGGTCGGTGTGATGTATGTACGCATGTACGTTGAACTTCTATCGCACCGTACGTGGCTAACCGTGCTAATCGGAGGTGGGGGGTGAGACAACACGGCGGAGGTTGGGCGTGTCGGCTGTGCAGCAGCTGTGGGATTTGCCAAGCGGGAGGAAGCAATGGCACACGGTGTGGCGATATCTCTTGCTAATTGGTCGTGATGACCCCTTGACCTTGCTCGCTCGGCTAGCCAATTAGAGGGATGCTTATCACTGCAGCGAAGCGGCGGGTACTCGTCTCTGTGGCATAGCTCGGTAGATTAGGTTCATTTCGACTTGAGATCCAAATTTATTAGGCGTGAGACCAAGCTTCCGATGAATTTTGTTATTTATTTTATTATCCATGACAATGTTAAGTGGATGCTACCGTGGTGTGATGGTGAGCATACTCGACTCCCAAGCCAGAAGCCGGTGGTTCAATCAATCCCCCAGCGTGGCCTTTGAAACATTGCGGCACGTCTTAAATACCCCCCTCACCTCGTCTATGTCCACCCAGTAGTAGAAAGTAAAACACATCAAAGTTAGTCGATCGGGAGTTCATTTGTGGTGGGGGAAAGTGTGGGTAATGCCACTCTTCCATGACGTCCGGCCACCGTGGAAGATTATTGAAAAAATCTGTCTTTGTGGGGCCATCCAGAGCTCGCTGTAGCGGAGGGCCTTTTGCTGGCAGCGGTGACGTGAGTAAGCGATTGCAGCGCTGCGCCTTTAGCTTCACCTCACCTGAGTCATGCAGTGCAAACAGCCACATTCTGGCCGAGCTTAACTTATGAGGAGGAGGCTGGGGGCGCAGGAGAAGTTCGACATTGCTTCGCATATCGTAGCCCTGTGACAAATTGAGGTGGTGGAAACCGGTCACCTAAACATTCTGTCCGACAAATCTTCATGTGTCGTATCAAAGTAAATTATGGGTTATAAACAGCGGGAAGAGTGATTTCAGAAGGGATTTAAAGGTGACCTGGGGTCTGATCCACATCGAGATCTATAGCCTCAGACACTCTCCTTTAATCCTATCGTTCCACACCTGTCACCTGACAACCCGCGGGACCGCGTCCCGATATTGCAGACGCCGATTTTTTAGGCAACGATTGTGCATCAGCTGAGTCAAATTGTCGTGAGTACGGCGCGTAATGTTTGTGTTCATGTAAAGTGATTAGACAAGATGCCAAGATTGCATTATTGGTGCCTTTAACACCAATTACGAGCATCACACAGGAGGGCTCCCTCGCTGAATGGCATTCGCCGTTATTTGTTAATTGGTGTTACAAAGAGAGCCATCACAACACGTGGCCTAACGGTTTAAAAACACCGCTCTCTCTTTCCACATGCCTGCACATTGAGAGCTGTGTTGTGATTTATTATTTAACGTGTATTTAATACATAATATATTAACATATAATTTGCATATGTTCTTGTTTCAAATCGTTGCACTGTTTCCGTGATGCCATGCGACAAAAGTATCCATTAAGATTTCCCACAGAGCAGTGCAACCCATTTGTGCTAGAGAATGGCCCGCAGAAGTGGATATCACAGAGCTGCCATAGATTCCTTCGCGTGATGTCTCTTTTCCTTACGGGAGCGGGCAGCACTTTTCCATCCACTCTGCACGGGAGGGTAACAAGTCAAGCCCAATACGTAAGACTGCTAAATTAAATGCAGAACTAACCTGAATGCCACGTGGTTTTTTAGTGAGCGTACAGTCATTGGTGACCGGGCTGAGGTCACCAACTCACTCCACTGAAAATCCAGTTTTTAAATAATAGGCAACTGCCCTGGATTTGAAATCCAGAACCTCAGTGGGTCCAGCTCAGTGCTCAGTCCTTTGACCCACCCGGTTCCCCTCTGAACTGTGTACTAGAAATTATGATTTACGATAACGACTCAACACATCCTTATGGTAAGCTGCACCGCTATGAATTTAACCGATGAAAGCGCAGCACCTGTAGATCATCCCGAAAGTGCCATATCCATCATCAGAATGACAGCTCACATCGCTGGAGGTGCAAGAAAGCTACTTTACTAAGCCCACTTCATAACGGAAATCACCGCCGGGCATCCCAGGGGCTCCTCTCGACCATTCATAAGCACTGTTGACCTCCGTGACCTTTCCCCAATCCTCTCTGCCCCCATCTGGCCCTTTATTAAAAGCAAAGTAACCTTTATTTTGTATAACAGAGGAACCGCCCCCTTTGCCTCTTGTAAAGGAGAACACACACAGACACGCACGTGCACACGACGATACACATCTCACCCCGATAGCCACACAGGCTGTTGGGTGCAAGTGTTGCTAGTGGGCACCAATGATGGCTGGCACAGCCCACGCTCATGTCTTACACACGACAACAGATGCTCATTTGAAAGGCTGAGTCGACCTAAGGGGAGGCCCAGGACAGGTTCAGATATTCGTCACCGATGTTGACTGTGAGCGGGAATCGAACTCAGGTGGCTGGGTCTGTAGCCAAGTGCGCTGACCGCGACGCTGCCGCTCCATGTGCGTGTGTACACAAGACAAAGATCCCCCGTGTAGGCTGCAATAGACTGTTGGGGCAAGTGCTCTTAGCGGGCACCTACGAAGGCCATAACGGCACACAAAGGGGGTGGGTGACCGGCACCACGCCCGGCCGCTTTTGTCTCCCTAGTGGCGATGTTCAAACATCACACCAAGCTACTAATTTGAAGCTGAGTCGACCTAGGGGAGGCCTATGACCGATTCAGATAAATCGTCACTGGTGTTGGCCGTGAGCGGGAATCGAACTCGGGACGCCGGGTTCGGAGCGCTAAACACTACACCACCGCTCCCCGTGCGTATGTGCGCGCACACCTACACACAAATGCACATGACATTCAATAAGGGAACATATGTTTGCATCTTAGAGTGGGGAGAGTTCAGTGGGGTTAGCTCCTGTTCTAATGAAATGAGAAACAATCCCCCATCCTCCGCTACCCCCCCCCTCCATCCCGCGGTCTCAGCTGCAAGTGACATCACGCGTCAGTCGACACGGGCACAAAGCCGAGTTGGTGGCTGGCGCGCCGCGTCTGTGTGCGGCG